>MU249627.1:2928693-2966193 GCA_018977245.1 Lethenteron camtschaticum
CGGTACGACACATTTATATTTAGGTGATCTAACCCTCAAACAAACACCTCTGTTGTGGATACTTTAATTTCTAGGTTCTTAAAGTCACGAGGTAAAAAAATTAAAATTAATAAAAGTAAAATAAAAATAAAATAAAAATCCGACGTTTAGAGGCAACACACTGTAGCTTCCGTCTTCAGGTGAAGAACCGTCACAGCACGACTGCTGTATCAGTAAATGAGAGATTCTAAGAGATACTACCCGTATATATCTACTTTAAACTAATTTTAGGCTTTCACCAGATAAGGCCCCACCGGGCTATCACAACTGTTGCTCAACGTAAGTCGCTCATATCATCATCACTGGGATATTTATGACAACCAAATAACTCTGAACACGTGAATCGAACTCGCAACCTCCTGTACACCAGGCGAGGTAGTTAACATCTATAGNCACCGTAAGTGATGACAGAGAGGACGCAAACTCCAAAACAGCAGGCGTCAGGGTCGGGATCGAACCCACGACCTCCTGTATACCAGGCGAGGTTTAACATCTCCTAGCCACAGTGATGATGATGAGAGAGAGACACGCAAACTCCAAATATACAGCAGCAGGCGTCAGGGTCGGGATCGAACCCACGACCTCCTGTATACCAGGCGAGGTAGTTAACATCTCCTAGCCAAGTGATGATGAGAGTGAGAGTGAGACACGAAATCCAAATATACAGCAGGCGTCAGGGTCGGGATCGAACCCACGACCTCCTGTACACCAGCGAGGTAGTTAACATCTCATGGCCACCGTGATTGAGAGGAGGAACGCAAACTATAAAGCAGGGCAGGGTCGGGATCTAACTGAACCTCCTGTACANCAGCGAGGTAGTCAACATCTCCTGGCACGTGNATGAGAGGTGGATTGCAAAGTAGAGCAGTGCGGGGAAGAAGCGGAGAGAGAGTGAAATGACTGCAGTGTGGTGAGTGGGTGGTGAGTCATTGTGACCTGAGTGGGTGGTGGTGGTGAGTGGGTGAGTGGGTGGTGAGTGGTGAGTCGTTGTGCAGTGGGTGAGTGGGTGAGTGAGTGGGTGAGTGTGTTGTTGTGTCCTGAGTGGGTGAGTGGGTGATGTTTTGTGTGATCTGCAGTGTGGTGAGTGAGTGGTGTGACTGCATGTGGTGAGTGGGTGGATGGGTGAGTGGGTGAGTGGGTGAGTGGGTGGGTGGGTGAGTCGTTGTCAGTGCCTGGGTCAGTGGGTGAGTGGATGAGTGAGTCGTTGTGATGTGCCTGAGTGGGTGAGTGGGTGGTGAGTGGGTGAGTGAGTGGGTGAGTGGGTGGGCGAGTCGTTGTGACTGCAGTGTGGTGAGTGGGTGGTGAGTGGGTGAGTGAGTCGTGTCAAGTGCGTGAGTGGAATAAATCGGTGAGCAAGTGTGTTGGTCACTGCAGTGTGGTGAGTGGGTGAGTGAGTCGTTGTGAGTGCAGTGTGGTGAGTGGTGGGTGAGTGAGTGGATGAGTGAGTCGTTGTGACTGCAGTGTGGTGAGTGGGTGGGTGAGTGAGTGGATGAGTGAGTCGGTGACTGAGTGGGTGAGTGGAATAAAATCGGTGAGCGAGCGAGTCGCTGGAGTGAATCGGTGAGCGCAGGATCATCGCCCACCACTTTAAAACTCCTCAGTTCTCTCCAGATGTCAGCAGCAGCAGCAGCAGCTGGATTCCTACTCAGGCCGACTTCGTGCTCTGTAATTGGGACAAGAGACTCAAAGTTTCTCCAATGGTCAGGTTCGCCAGATTACCAACACAGCTATCACATTACCCTCGTGGGCATCAATGTCAAGACCGGTCACACGGGGCTGTTAGCGAGCACCTATTAGGGGTTGGGACGGTGTTGTGGCCGGCACCGCGCCCGGCCGCCTTTGTCTCCGCGAGTGGCGATGTTTACTACGCACACCGCACCAGGTACCCATTTGAGGCGAGTCGACCTAGGGGAGGAGGCCCAAGACCGGTTCAGATCACCGTTGTTGGCCGTGAGCGGGAATCGAACTCGGATCGCCGGGTTCGTAGCGGAGCGCGCTAACCGCTACACTCCACACAGGTGCAGCACTTTCTACGCACGGGTAGGCAGGCACATACCTTCACCTTCACGTCCACACACACAGACACACACCCGGCGGTTCACCTTTAAACACATTCCACGTGGTAATTAGAAACAAGCCCTGAGGTTTTTAGGAACCCACAAATCCAGTTTACACCTTTTTTCCAATCAATCATTCACTCTCTCTCACTCTCTCTCTCCAACTCCATCGCTCAGTGACTCACTCACTTAGCAAGTCACTAATTTAACAAGTCACTCGCTCTCGAACTCACCGATTTACCAACGCACTGACTCGCTCGCGTACCAAGTCATTAATTTACTAACTTACTCACTCTCCAACTCACTCACAAACTCACTCTCCACTCCACTCACTCTCCTACTCACTCACAAACTCACTCGCTCTCCAACTTGCTCACAAACTCATTCTCCTACTCACTCACAAACTCACTCACAAACTAATTCTGCAACTCACTCACAAACTCACTCTCCACTCACTCTCCTACTCACTCACAAACTCGCTCACAAACTCACTCACAACTCACTCACAAACTCATTATCCTACTCACTCACAAACTCACTCACAAACTAATTCTCCAACTCACTCACAAACTCACTCTCCACTCACTCTCCCACTCGCTCACAAACTAATTCTCCAACTCACTCACAAACTCACTCACCAACTCACTCCCTCTCCAACCCCTCCACCTCTTTCTTGCAGGCCACCTCTTTCGCCTGCCTTCTGAGCCATATCGACCTTCGGCTCCGCTCCCTCGGTGCCAACCGGTCGGTTACGATCCCCTTGAAAGAGCGCGCGCACGTTACACACACACATCGATAAGCAGAGACGACACGCAACGACACGCACGTAACATCGCGGCGTTCGAGAATTCGCCGCCGGTTTCACTTCACTAACGACAACGGTTCTTTGGCAGCGCGACAGCGCTCGCTCATGGGTAGCTTTTATTTTCAAAAGTAGAACACAAAAGATGCCGGACCGCACGCTCCGTAACAAATGACAGCCGAGGCCAAGCACCCGCGAGTGTAGGATGTGAGCGAGCGNGTGAACGGCCGTCATGGATGACGGCAGTTTCACCGCGTAGGGCTTTCGCGACCGATATCATCCATATTCTTAGGTTTTTTCGGTAAAGTCACGTAGGTAAAAAATTAAAATTTAAATTAATAAAAGTAAAATAAAATAAGAGGTTTTTATTATTTACACGCTTTCATTTAACTCACTCTGTCTGTTGTTGTCGTCGTTGTTGTATCCTCAAATCTTGTAACTCAATTTTAACCCACTTCCCAATGTGGTATCGATTGCAAACTTGGTATACTTATGTCATGCTGGTGACAATACTATATTCTATCATTAAAAATATATATTTTTAAACATTATTTTTTACATGTTATGTTTCGGCTTGGGTCTAATTGTCCACGCTCAACTGACATTGGCTGTAATTGGCCACGGTGCCTTACGTCATGGCAAGCTTCGGGGCCACTTCCTGGAGTAGTGGAGTTCTACCATTACCGGTACACTTCTTAAAAGCGCGTTTTTAAAAAGCTTAGTTTCAACATTACTTATTCTTGGGTTAGATCGCGCATCCATAATGAAAGCCGAAAGCGGGGAGGAGGCTTTTCCACGGTTCCGGCTAATCGCCTGACGAAGCTGCTTACAGCCGTCGTAATCATCGGCGTGAAGGTCACCCAGTCGTGAACGCCACCGTGGGGGTTTAGTCTCCAACTCTCCACGGCCGCCGTGGCGCTGACAAGTCGGCACCGAATCGGCGCAAGTTTGGCGCACGCGGCAAAACCGTTGCTCGCCGGCCGCGCCGGCGGTGGCGTGTTTAGCGACGCGTTGATATTTCTATAGATTCACGCGCTCTCCAACCTGTTAAGAGTCTGACGTCCTTCCCCGCACCTCCGATTAGCGCGTTTGGTTACGTCCGCTGAGAAAAAACTCCAACACGAGTACGGTAAACCTTGGATTGCGAGCGAATAGTTCGTGTTTGTACTCCAAAGCACTCGTGTATCAAAGCACTGGTACATCAGTTGTGATCACGTGACGCTCGGCAGACAAGGCGTAAACACGTACTGCTCGTATTGCAAGACCTCGTCCGTTAATCAAGTTAATATTTATTAAAAAATTTTGCTCGTCTTGTAACACACTCGTACACCAAGTTACTCGCAATCCAAGCTTTTACTGTACGTACATAGATACGATTCAAACAAAACCCTCTTCATTATGCACGTGCTGTGCAAGCGGATTGCTGCGAGGCCCCGACAGCCGGACCGCTGCCGGGAGCATCGCGACATCTGGGGGCCATACCTCCCCCACACCGGTTGACGCAGGAGCACTCGCCTGTGCCGCGAACAAGACTCGCGGTTTGGTGCATCGCCGCCCGGCGCTCAGCGATCGGTGTGGCCGGAGCGGCGATCAGCGATCGGTGTGGCCAGGCCTCAGGGTTTGGTGCACCGCCGCCGGCGCTCAGCGATCGGTGTGGCCGGAGCGGCGCTCAGCGATCGGTGTGGCCAGGCCTCAGGGTTTGGTGCACCGCCGCCCGGCGCTCAGCGATCGGTGTGGCCAGGCCTCAGGGCTTGGTGCATCGCCGCCCGGCGCTCAGCGATCGGTGTGGCCAGGCCTCAGGGTTTGGTGCATCGCCGCCCGGCGCTCAGCGATCGGTGTGGCCAGGCCTCAGGGTTTGGTGCATCGCCGCCCGGCGCTCAGCGATCGGTGTGGCCAGGCCTCAGGGTTTGGTGCATCGCCGCCCGGCGCTCAGCGATCGGTGTGGCCAGGCCTCAGGGCTTGGTGCATCGCCACCCGCGCTCAGCGATCGTGTGGCCAGGCCTCAGGGCCTGGTGCATCGCCGCCCGGCGCTCCGGGCTTGGTGTGGCCGTGACGGCTCTCACCGCTCGGTGCGGCCGGAGTGACTCTCAGCGCTTGGTGTGGCCGGCACGGGGCTTTGTCGCCGCCGCCACCACCTTCTTCTTCTTCGTCGCGAGCGCCGCGCCGAGGGCACACGGCACGGTTGAGGCACTCGGCGCAGTGCGGAGCCACGGGCCGGCACGTCTGCTGCCCGAAGCCGACCATCAGCCAGTTCACCTCGCTCCACAGCTCCCTGGGGTCACAGGGTCACGCGCGGATACAAACGACCGCCATGCAAACGCTCCCGTCGAGTGAACTTTGCGGGGCGTAATACGTACGCGCCGCGTGCTGAGCGTGGTGGTTTGACACGTACGTATGCGTGTACGAAAGGCAAACTTCTTTCGCACCGTACGTAGCCGACCGCGCTAATCGGAGGTGCGGGGGGGGAGTTTCTCAATGTTTCGGGCGCAATACATATTCCCAGTCTTTTACTCCCAGCGTGACACACTACCATCACTATGAAATTTGACTCCAAGCCCGGCTTACTCTTAACACTTGGAAAAAATGTGCCACACGTTGTTTCGAGCGTGCAAGTTTAGCTTGCACAACTCCAATTTACCCCCCCCCTGCAGCATAACAAAGGATGTCTTTAATCGGCTTAACTTAGCTTTCTTATCTATTTCCGCCCCTGCATCACAAAGCTTCAGTTTGAACTCCGGGAGTTTCTCAGTCTAGATGATGATTTAAAAGTGCGTAGCTTCAGTGGCTTCCTAATAACGGTGTAGTTTATAGTAGTGTAGTGTGTAGTGTATAGTGTAGTGTATAGTAGTGTAGTGTATACGCCGTGTAGTGTATAGNGTAGTGTCGCGATAGTAGTGTAGTGTATAGTAGTAGCCCTGCGCCGCATCACGCCGTGCGAGAAGTCTCCCGAAAGGATNCCTCGTCTCGCGACGCGGCGGTGTGGCCGGACGAATGTGATGACGGCGACGATGACGACGACAACGACTGACTGATGATGACAACGAGGACGATGACGACGATGGCAATCACGACGACGACGACCGACTGATGACGACGATGACGACGATGATGACGATAGCAATCATGACGACGACTGACTTATGATGACGATGACGACGATGACAATCATGACGACGACGACTGACTGATGACGACGATGACGACGATGATGACGATGACGACGATGATGACGATGGCAATCATGACGACGACGACTGACTGATGACGACGATGACGACGATGATGACGATGATGACGATGACGATGATGACGATGGCAATCATGACGACGACGACTGACTGATGACGATGATGACGACGATGATGACGATGGCAATCATGACGACGACGACTGACTGATGACGACGATGACGACGACGATCATGACGACGACGACCGACTGATGATGACGATGACGACGATGACGACGATGACGATCATGACGACGACGACGACNGATGATGACGATGATGACGATGATGACGATGATGACGATGGCAATCATGACGACGACGACTGACTGATGATGACGATGATGACGATGATGACGATGATGACGATGGCAATCATGACGACGACGACTGACTGATGACGACGATGACGACGACGATCATGACGACGACGACGACTGATGATGACGATGACGACGATGACGATCATGACGACGACGACGACTGATGATGACGATGACGACGATGGCAATCATGACGACGACTGACTGATGATGACGATGACGATGACAATGACGACGACGACTGACCGATGACGACAACGACGACGATGACGTACCTGGGTAGCCAGTCCTCCAGGGCGACGCGCGTCTGCTCAGGAGTGCGCGTGGCCTTGCGCACCCAGCCCAAGCGGTTAGAAATCCGATGTACGTGTGTCCACTCCTGCCAACGCAAAAGGCAGAGGCGAAGCTCACCTGTGTAGCCCGCAACAGACTGTTGGGGCAAGAGCATGGTAAAGTAGTGGTTTCTTACACGCTTTCTATTAACTCACTCTGTTGTTGTTGTTGTATACTCAAATCTTGTTTTATTATTACACGCTTTTTTTATTAACTCACTCTGTCTGTTGTTTTTGTTGTCGTTGTTGTATCCTCAAATCTTGTAACTACATTTTAACCCACTTCCCAATGTGGTATCGACTGCAGACTTGGTATACTTATGTCTTACTGATGACAATACTATATTCTATCAAAAAAATTAAAAAATGTAAACAATCTTTTTTATATGTTATGTTTCGGCTTGGGTCTAATTGTCCACGCTCAACTGACGTTGGCTTTAATTGGCCACGGCCCTTACGTTGTGGCAAGCTTCGGGCCACTTCCTGGAATCGTGGAGTTCTTCCATTACTAGTAGGTACATTTCGTTAAAGCGTGTTTTTTTTTAAGTTAAAAATATTTTAGAAGCGACCTGGCCACAAAAGATCGCTCGACAAAGTGGCCCCAACATTTGGACATTTATAGCACCAGAATAACCGAAATAATCTTAATGCATGTTTGTAAATGTGGAAGAAAAAAATCCACTCGACCACGGGGACAACATGCATGGTGAAACAACAGAAATTCTACCCCGATATGTGCTGGCGCTGTATACGTTAGACTTAAGATTCATAATCCTGGGTTTTTTGGGGGGTGTGCTGGACTAGTAACGAATTGGCCACGTTCTGTTTACTAGTAGGGTACATTTCGTTAAAGCGTGTTTTTTTTTTTTTAAAATATTACTTATTTTTTTCGCTTTGGGTTAAAGCGCGTAAATATAAACGTGTCGTTAAAGCCTTTCCACCCACCCGAAACACGGCCATCGGTGTGGGTTTGTCGCGTTAACAAAACGTGCCAGTTAGTTGCTGCTTCTCAGCACCACCGGGTGCGTTGGTGAACAAACGCACAACGTTTACGAGATGAGTGCCGTCGTTTCGCTGCTGATTACAACCAGGCTTCACCAGGTGATCTGCCAGAATTGGCATTCATAATTGTGCCATCTAACCCCAAAAAAACTTTCCGTTATGAATATTGGTCGCGAAAGCGTGCTACGTGTTAAGTGCCTCTGACAAGGGTGGTGGCGAGACTTTAACTACCTCGCCTGGTACACGGGAGGTCGTGGGTTCGATCCCGACCCCGACACCTGCTGCATGTTTGGAGTTTGTGTCTCATGGATTTTTCTCCGGGTCTTCCAGTTTTCCCTCCACACTTAGAATCAACATCGTGTTTAGATTGTTTGGCTTCTACAAATCTCCACACGATGATGAGCCACTTCGTTGAGTTGCTCTCATTTGCGTTGGGCAGGTGGCTTCTGAGAAAGCGATCACACAGCTCAGTGGCCTTACCTGATGAAATAAAAAATAGTTTCAAGTGTCACTGTGGGTGTTACAATCGCAGAAACGAACAGGGTGGGCTGCTGGATANCAACCGCACAACTCATGTCAGATGGTCACCACAGGGGAGATCATGCAGGTGGGTGGGTGGGGGGCAGCGAGGCCTCACCGATGCCGGACACCTCGTCCCAGGCGATGTCCATGACGAGGTGGGCCATCTTGGGGCCCACGCCGGGCAGCTTGACGAGCTCGGACACGGAGCGAGGGATGTCGCCGCCAAACTGCGCCAGCAGCAGCTCTGTCGTGCGCCGGATGTAGCCCACCTTGGTCTGCGGAGGGACGCACACGGAAGCCAACGACCTCCCCCCCCCCCCCCCCTCGCGTAGCCTCGACAGAACGTCGGCGGCAAGTGCCGTTAGAGTGTACATACAGTTCTAGATTTGAAGCTTTCGTGACTGCAAGGATTCGTATTCTTAGGTTTTTTCGGTATTTTTATTTTACTATTATTAATTTTAAATTTTACCTACGGCAATCAGAGCTGTATCGGAGGCGGCAGAAGGCAGCAGTCAGTGGCTCTGGATGAAGAGGAAAGACCCCAGCTGGGCCCCAAAGTGAGAGGGCCAGGAGGTATGCAATCAACAATGCTTGACTCAGGGAGGAGGACGCCCCTGCCATGCATAGTCCCTGGGATGTTGGCTATCAACAACAAGGCAACTCCTATGACTAATTGGGAATGGGACGCAAGCGTAGGATTGATCACCCTGTCGCTGGCCGCCTTTGGGGAGGGTGTATAGTATGAAAGGCCGAAACACCCTGGGAACCAAAGGGTCACTACTGACGATGCGCTCCCCAAATTTCACCAGGCTCACTGTTCATGAACTCTTGGAAGTGCTTGCACAAAGGATAGTAACATCTCATCCTGTGTTCTTTGGAATCAGCTGACCGTCTGGAACGCTCTCTCCTGCCGATATGAGGAAGCCACTGGAGCTGTACACTTTAAAATCATCGTCTCGATCAGGGGCGGGGAACCTTGTTTCTGCCAAGGGCCATTTGGATATTTACAACATCATTCGGGGCCATGCAAAATTATCAACTTAAAAATTAGCCTGTTATTTTTGCTCAAACATTTAATTACTCCCCTAATGCATGGCTGGAACTGCTTCTCTTAATTGGCGAGGCGTGCGATGTTAGCTGGTATTGATGATGTTGCTGCTACTCGCAACTGCTTTGCCAGGTTTGCTCCTAGATTTGTTGAATTTCGAGTCCGCCTGCGGTTGCCTTGGCAGGGCCAGACCAAATTATTTCGCGGGGCCTCGTACGACCCGCGGGCCGGACGTTCCCCACCCTGGCCTAGAGAATGATAAACTCATCTCTTTAGAACTGCTCGTTGTTTCGTCGTCGCACACAAGCACCGTCGCCGCACGTACAACAGCTGCGTTAATAGGAGACATACAGCCTATTGAACAGCGGGAGCAACCGTTACGTCGAGGCGAAAGAGGTGCAAGCGGTGGCTGTGTTAGTGAAGGTAGCGTGTCTGTGTCAGAGGACCGGGCACAGCGCCACCTCGTGGGCAACACGAGCTGCGCCGTTGGCTGCTGCACGGTGAGAGGCCGACGTTTCAAAGCCAGAGAACCACCGTACGGTGGCCGTGCCGGTGAGATTTAGAGTCGGAAATGACTGCTAACATCACAGCAAGTTATGACTTACCTGGTTAGTAACATCCTTCAATGATTGTATAATAACATCTTTCTACTTGCCCTTGGGTGACACCCACCTCAACCTATATCACCTCTGGTTGCAACAGCCCTGTCTTGTTCAGCAGTTCTGCTGCTGCTGCTGCTGTCTTTCTGCCTGATGACGATTGCTTGTGTTGCGATCGAAACGTCGTGATTTTTGTTATTTTCTACCCACGTGATTTTACCGAAAGAGCCAAAGAGTATGGATTCCTGCAGCCACGAAAACTTCAAATCGAGATTACTTGATTTTTAGCGCGGTTGTCTGCGTACGGTGCTATAGAAGTTCAACATACAATACATACAGTGGTGACCGAGCTCGGCTGACTGATGAGACCTGTCCGGATTTGGTCTGTGAGAAAGATTTACACATCGTAAACACCACCACTACGTCAGAAATTTCCATCATCATCATCAATCGCCCCTCCTTGTGACTTGCGTCTACAGATGGCGAGTGACTTTCATCATCACGACCAACCAAACAAGATAAAGATCCCCATATAGCCTGTAACAAACTGTAGGGGCAAGTGCTGTTCATGAGCAGCACCTATGAAGGCCGGCACGGCACACAAGGGGGGTGGGTGGCCAGCACCACGCCCGGCCGCCTCGTCTCCCCAGTAGCGTTGTTTGCATACCGCACCAGGTACTCATTTGAGGCTGAGTCCACATAGGGGAGGAGGCTCAGGACCGTAGTGGTGGCCGTGATCGGGAATCGCGAACCGCGACACGACCCTCTGTGCTAATCGTAGGTGGGGGGCGGGGGGCAGCAAACTAGACACAACAACAACAACAAGCAGCTCTAAAGAAATGAGTTTATCAATAAGATGATGATTTAAAGTGGCGTAGCTCCCAGAGGCTCTAAATAACTCGGGCCATTTAGATTTGAAGTTTTCGTGACTGAAATGATTTCGGTAAATTCACGTAGAGGTTAAAATAGAAACAAATAATTAAATCACGACGTTTCCGTCTTCAAGACGGAGGCTTGTGTTGCCTCCGACACTTCGTGATTTAATTAATTTGTTTTCTTTTTTAACCTCCGAAACTCAGGGCCAGTTCTAAAGAAATGGCGGGTGGGCGAGATGGCGGTTGAATGAGTGGGTCGGTCGGTTCATGAGATTGTGTGGGCGAGTGAGAAACTCGATGTCGCTTGGAGCTTGATGTTGCTTCGATGTTGCTTGTAGCCCTGGTGATACCGCAAGAGGCCAAGATGCATCTCATTCGCCAGAGTGCGTACGTGTGTCGTATGTACGTTGAACTTCTTTCGCAAGGTACATAGCCAAACGTGCTAATCGGAGGTGCGGAGAAAGGTCAACAAACTAAACACAAAATGCAGTTCTGAAGAAATGGGTGGGCGAGTGAGTGAGATGGCGAGTGAATGAGTTACTGAGATTGTGGGCGAGTCAGTGAGATGGGCGAGATGCAAGTTCAACGTTGCCTGTAGCCTGGCGACATCTCAGAGGTCGCAAACGGGTTTTGATTCCTTACCCGTACCCGGCCGCACCAGGGTCGCAAACGGGTACCCGTACCCGGCCGTACCCTACCCGTACCCGGCCGTACCCGTACCCTACCCGTACCCGGCCGGGTATCGGGTAGGGTACGGGTATCGGGTACCCGGTTGTGACATCTGCGACACCTCAAGGGGCCAGGATGCCAATGGGAGTGACCCCCTTTCAATCGAGCACAAATCGCCGTCACCGTTAATCGCGATTCACACGAAAGACGCCGGCTAGGCACGGGGTCAGGTGGTGGGGGCCGGGGGGGGGGGAGGGGGCCGGGGAGTGGGGGGGCCGCGGTGAGACACCTTCCAGAAGCCGACGGGGTAGATGAGGCGGCCGAGCGTGGCGTCGTCGGTGCCGGCGACGTTCAGCGGCGTGAGGCCGTGGCCTCGGAGCCTCGTCATCGCCGCGGACGTCACCTGGTCCTTGGTCTGGCTCGACAGCATCAGCGACACCAACACCTGGTAGCGGCGCACCTGCTCACGCAAACGCAGAGATCCCCACCACCACCATAGCCTTCACGAGCTGTCCGGGGCAAGCGCTGCAACAGCGAGAGGCCTGTGAAGTTTCGATTTAAAGCTTCTTTCGGGACTGCAGGGATTCATCTTCTTGGTTCTTTCGGTAAAAGTCACGTAGAGTGGAAATAATAAAATAATAAAAATTAAACATAATAAAGTACAAGTCTCACGACGTTTTGGCCACAACGCAAAAGCAGCCGGCTTCAGGTGGAGAACAGGTCTGTCGAGAAGACAGCGTCTGAATTCAGACTACGGGTTCCCAATCCTCAGGTGGAGAACAGCTCTGTCGAGAAGACAGAGTCTGAATTCAGACTACGGGTTCCCAATCCTCAGGTGGAGAACAGGTCTGTCGAGAAGACAGCGTCTGAATTCAGACTACGGGTTCCCAATCCTCAGGTGGAGAACAGCTCTGTCGAGAAGACAGCGTCTGAATTCAGACTACGGGTTCCCAATCCTCAGGTGGAGAACAGCTCTGTCGAGAAGACAGAGTCTGAATTCAGACTACGGGTTCCCAATCCTCAGGTGGAGAACAGGTCTGTCGAGAAGACAGCGTCTGAATTCAGACTACGGGTTCCCAATCCTCAGGTGGAGAACAGCTCTGTCGAGAAGACAGCGTCTGAATTCAGACTACGGGTTCCCAATCCTCAGGTGGAGAACAGGTCTGTCGAGAAGACAGAGTCTGAATTCAGACTACGGGTTCCCAATCCTCAGGTGGAGAACAGCTCTGTCGAGAAGACAGCGTCTGAATTCAGACTACGGGTTCCCAATCCTCAGGTGGAGAACAGGTCTGTCGAGAAGACAGAGTCTGAATTCAGACTACGGGTTCCCAATCCTCAGGTGGAGAACAGGTCTGTCGAGAAGACAGAGTCTGAATTCAGACTACGGGTTCCCAATCCTCAGGTGGAGAACAGCTCTGTCGAGAAGACAGAGTCTGAATTCAGACTACGGGTTCCCAATCCTCAGGTGGAGAACAGCTCTGTCGAGAAGACAGAGTCTGAATTCAGACTACGGGTTCCCAATCCTCAGTGGAGAACAGCTCTGTCGAGAAGACAGAGTCTGAATTCAGACTACGGGTTCCCAATCCTCAGGTGGAGAACAGGTCTGTCGAGAAGACAGAGTCTGAATGAGACTCTGTCTTCTCAGACAGAGTTCTCGACAGACCTGGTCTCCACCTGAGGACGGCTGCTTGCGTTGTGGCCGAAACGTCGTGAGACTTATTTTATTATGTTTTATTTTTATTTTATTATTTCCCTTCTACGTGACTTTACCGAAAAACTAAGAAGATGAAGGCCTGTGAAGGCCGCGGCCATGTGTTGATGATTTCCTCGCTCCGGCTTTCGCCACGCAGCTACTTACCCCGGGGCATCTTCAATTCTTTGTTTTCTATTTCCCTCTACGTTTGCGGCGCTGGTGTGTGTTTTGTATCGTTTGCTGTTGTTACTCGCTGGTCCCGGAGCCCCGACTGAACATCTGCGAGAAGAGTTTTATAACTCAGCGGATTCCTGCCAGAGATTCGGATTCCAAATGATTGCTCAACGAAAGTGGCTCATCATCATCGTCGCGTGGAAATGTACAGCAGCCGAAACGCGCGGTGACGTCGATTCTAAACGTGGGGGGCAAAACCCGGAGGACCCGGAGAAAAATCCACGTGACCACGGGAGAGAGAGCGACACGCAAACTCAAAATACAGTAGACTTTCGATTATCTGTGTGCGGTTTATCCGATTTGCAAATTAACTGAGATTTTGACGTACATTAATAGCTCGTGGATTTTCCCTTAAGCCCACATGAATCATCATCAGTTAGAAGTTGTTTCTCAAAGTCACGTGCTTAAACGAAGAAATGTTCTCAGTTAATCCGAAACCCACGTAGATCGCCTCTAATACAGTAGTTGCCATACAACGTATTTGCGTGGTTCTGCTGCTGTCACCCACTTAGCGGGCCAAGTCTTCCGCGTGGGAGCCGAAATGTCATCATGAGCACGCCAGAATGATCCATCGACCATTGTATTCATTCACTAACAAACAACTTTCCTTAACTTACACACAATTTATACCTACGTGGCTTGACATAGACATGTGCGGAAAATGGTTACATTTTGATTCAACAATTTAGAAACCCACTGTCCTCCCCTCTAGCGTGGAGTTGCTGCATACAGCACATCGATGGTCGCGATCGAACCCACGACCTCCTGCACCAGGCAGGCAGTCAACATCTCCTAGCCACCGTGCAATGTTAGGCTTCTAACCGGCGCGGCGCCACCACCCGGCGCACGTGTTGCCGTACCGCGGGAGCGGCGTCTTCGTCGTGGCACTTCTCGGCGCCCATGTGGTCGACGGGGCGTCGCGATGCTGCCGCATTCTTCTCACGTGGTCCAGCTGAGTCCTCCAGTGGGGCGGCTCCCACCGGCCTCCCGCCTCTGCCTCCTCTTCCCTCCTCCTCCTCCTGCTCCACCATCCTCTCTTCCTTGACCTCCTTGACCTCTTCCTTCACCTTCACCTCCTCCTCCTCCTTCTTGAGCTGCTCCTTGCGAGCCGTCGCGACAACTCGGGTCTCGCCGTCACGTTCTTTGACGCGGCGGCACGATGCCGTTTCATTTGGCGACACGAAAAAAAGTTTGTCACCGCGCGACGGCAATTTTCGTGGCAAGATACGGTGCTCGTGTGCCGTGCGAAGCAAAAGATTACAGGGCGCCAAACTTCACACGACACGGCATCGAATTTGGCGATAAGATACGGCACCGTTTTTCGCGGTGCGATCTCAAATTTTCATGCTACGGTGCTGATGTACCGTGGAAAAAATTACAGGGTGCCAATCTTCACAACACGACATGGCATCGAATTTGGCGATAAGATACGGCACCGTTTTTCGCGGTGCGATCGAAATTTTCATGCTACGATGCTGATGTACCGTGGAAAAAATTACAGGTGTCAATCTTCACAACACGATACGGCATCGTGTTTGGCGATAGGATACGGTGATGTTTTTCACGATGCGATTTTCATTTTCAATGCACGATGGAAATCTTCAGGATAAATCGTGACATGAATATTCCCGTGACGCTGTAATCTTTCACGCCGTAGATTTCCATGACAAGGTAGTAATTTTCACGATGCGACGATTGTCGCGATGCCAGTTTCCCCCTTAACTTTGTACGTGCATATCAATGTGATGGATGGCGCTTTGGGTGGCAGATTTGTGCCAGGAAAGGCGCCACAAGTGAATTTCGATTTAAAGCTTTCGTGACTGCAGGGATTCATCTTCTTGGTTCTTTCGGTAAAGTCATGTAGAAGGGAGGTAATAAAATAATAAAAATAAAACATTAAATACAATTCTCACGACGTTTCGGCCACAACGCAAGCAGCCGTCATCAGGTGAAAAACAGGTCTGTCGGAAAGACAGCGTCTGAATGAACACCACCAAGCTTGGCAGCGTATATTTAAGCTGGGTAAAAAAGGTGTCCTCCCTAACCCAGCTTAAATATACGCTGCCAAGCTTGGTGGTGTTCATTCAGACGCTGTCTTTCCGACAGACCTGTTCTTCACCTGAGGACGGCTGCTTGCGTTGTGGCCGAAACGTCGTGAGAATTGTATTTTATTATGTTTAATTTTATTATTTTATTATTTCCATTCTACGTGACTTTACCGAAAGAACCAAGAAGGCGCCACGAGTGTTTAACGGAAAAAAATCAAAAAGCTAAAATAAAGTTACTTTATCGGTACCGAGGCTCCCACAAGGGGCACGTGGGAGGGCGTGCGTGGCACAGCTTGGCGCCAGCTATCGTAGAGTGCAGTGGTCGTGTCTCTACGGTTCCCTGTGGCCTTTAAAATACCAAATCGAATGCCGAGCCCTCTGGCGCGAACTGGGACCCACGCTGCAACTTGCAGACATCTCGGGAAAGAATTCAAGAAAAATAGAAACATTTCGCTCGACTCAAGAGGCTCACCGTCGACGTGGCCGTGGTCCCTCTCGTCGTACTCCACTTTGACGGGCGGGAAACGTCCGGGGCGCCCGCCGCGTTCACGTCGGGGGCCGCCGCCGCCGTCTGGCGAGGCTCGCTCCGGCGCCGAGACCGCCCAGGCCGACCGGCCGCTGCGGGTCAGCATCCCCACAGGGCCACCAGCGGTGAAGTACGGGGACGTGGTGGACATGGGTGCGGCGGCGGCGGCGGTGGACGCCGAGTCGGCCGCGGAGGCTGTGCGAGCCCGGTGGCTGCGGTGGAGTTGTGCGGTATCGGCGGTGTCGGCGGAGACGAGACGACTCCTCGCGAGACGCTGTGCTCACCGCACGGCGAGAGACAATGTTTGATAAGGGGGCAGTAGAAAGCGAGCAGCAGCACCTATGAAGGGCGCGCGAGGGGGTGGGTGGCCAGCATCACACCCGTCCGCCTTTGTCTGCCCAGCGCAGCAGTAAAAACGATTAATTAAATTTCGATTTAAAGCTTTCGTGACTGCAGGGATTATCGTCTTGGTTCTTTCGGTAAAGTCACGTAGAAGGGAAATAATAAATAATAAAATAAAACTTCATAAAATAATTCTCACGACGTTTCGGCCACAACCAAGCAGCCGTGCCTCTGTGAAGAATTTTTATTATGTTTTATTTTTATTATTTTATTACTTCCCACGTGACTTTACCGAAAGAACAGAAGAACAATCAATTACTTTTTATTTTACAGGTAAGGCCACAAAGCTCTTTTTCAGAAGCGATGGCCACAAAGAAAAAATGCGGCTCAACAAAGTNAATATCACGCAGAAATTATACAGCCAACTATACNCGGAGAAAAATCCCAACGGGGAGTTGTACACGAAACTCCGTGAGAAATATACAGCTCGGGTCAGGATCGATTGCTACCCACGACCTCCTGTCACCAGGTGAGGTGAACATCTCTCCCCGGATGATGGAGGGAGGCAAAGCTCTTACAGCAGCACCTGGCGCAAATGATAGCGGGTGCGGTAACCCACCACACAGCAGTAGTTAACATCTCTAGGTATAAGAGAGACACGAAACAAATTACAGCAAGGGTAGGTCAGGATCGAAAGCCTCTGTACACCAGGGATTCACTCCTAGCCATGATGATGAGAGAAGAGACGCGCAAACTCCAANTTTACAGCGCAGGTGTCAAGAGTNCCATATAAGTGTTCACAAGATCCTGTATAGCTCGGTCTGTCAAAAAAAAATAGAGTTAAATCATTCAGACGCTGTCTCCCCGACAGACCTGTTTACCTGAGGACGGCTGCTTGCGTTGTGGCCGAAACGTCACGTAGAATTATTTATTATGTTTTATTTTGTATTTTATTATTTCCTTCACGTGACTTTACCGAAAGAACCGAAGTAATCCTGCAGTACGAAAGCTTTAAAATGAAAAGTGAACTTCATTATGAGACCTCCTTTGTCANTAGCNAGATACTAGCCCCTCTGAGTTTTACACNTTTATGCACCAAAACGACACCTTTAAAGGGATCATGTTTGCAATNACCAACACAGTCAAAAGCNAACAAAAGAAAAGCTCTGTAATGTATCACTGTCCTCTAAGTTGATTGGACACCCGAACAGCTTTAGAGTCCAAAATAGTCTATGGTGTTGGACCAGAGCCAAGGCAGCAACTCAAAGACATATGCACCACTCAGAGTTGAGAACTCGGGGTAAGATTTACACCATAACTATTGCAAATATGATAATTGTTTTTTACCCTTTTATCTGGCAACAAAACTGACACCTTTTTTACAAGGAGTCATGTTTGCATAAACCACAATACCTGCAGTCGGAATGCAAACAAAAACACAACTCTGATGATGTATGCACCATCCTTGAAATTGATTGGTCCACACCCGAGACAGCTTTTCTCAGAGCCCAGTCTCACATGGAGTTGGACCAGATGACGCCAAAGGCGTTCCAAGATAAACTTGGAACACTGAAGCCAGTGCAACCGCTGCCGTGAGTGTGACACTCAACTCACATTATTTTTTGGTTCTTTCGGTAAAGTCACGTATAAAGATAAAATAATAAATTAAATTAAATACTAGCATACGACGTTTCGATTGCAACACAAGCAATCATCATCAGGTATAAATGAAATAGAAACACAAATCTAGTATACTTAGAAATGTAATGTAATACAAGAGAGTCGGACGACACAACAGTCAACTCACACGCAGCATCGGCAGCTCTGGTCCAGGCCGCCCTGTCCACGTCACGAGCTCCGCCTCGTGGTTCCTCATCAGCAGCACGACGTGGCTACGAGGAGGCTCAACCTGCCGGGAGACCGCAAGAAACACCCACAGTGATAGACATTGCACTCGGCACAGGGCAACGGGCCAGAGGTTATCAGAGGGCAGAACACGTCCACGTTTCACATCGACTTTGTTTGAGAAAGGTGGCAAGTCAAGAGGCCAGGATGGATCTCATTTGCGGGAGTGAGGACTTGTGTTGAACTTCTTTCGCACCGTACGTAGCCGACCGTGCTACTCAGAGGTGCAGGGGAAGGACAACAGACTAAACTTAGCATCTCACTGTGTAGTAGTGTATAGTAGTGTATAGTGTAGTGTATAGTAGTGTAGTGTATAGTGTAGTGTATAGTAGTGTATAGTGTAGTGTAGTGTGTAGTAGTGTAGTGTATAGTTGTTGTAGTGTTTAGTAGTGTAGTGTTTAGTGTAGTGTATAGTGTGTAGTGTATAGTAGTGTAGTGTATAGTAATGTAGTGTATAATGTAGTGTATAGTAGTGTAGTGTATAGTGTAGTGTATAGTAGTGTAGTGTATAGTGGTGTAGTGTATAGTAGTGTAGTGTAGTGTGTAGTGTGTAGTGTATAGTGTAGTGTATAGTGTAGTGTAGTGTATAGTGTAGTGTAGTGTATAGTAGTGTAGTGTATAGTAGTGTATAGTGTAGTGTATAGTAGTGTGTAGTGTATAGTGTAGTATTGTAGTGTATAGTAGTGTATAGTAGTGTAGTGTATAGTAGTGTAGTGTATAGTGTAGTGTATAGTAGTGTAGTGTATAGTGTAGTGTATTGTGTAGTGTAGTAGTGTATAGTAGTGTAGTGTATAATGTAGTGTATAGTAGTGTAGTGTATAGTGTAGTGTATTGTATAGTGTATAGTAGTGTAGTGTAGTGTGTAGTAGTGTAGTGTATAGTGTAGTGTATAGTGTAGTGTAGTGTATAGTAGTGTAGAGTAGTGTAGTGTATACGTGTAGTGTATAGTGTAGTGTATAGTAGTGTGTAGTGTATAGTGTGTAGTGTATNGTAGTGTAGTATAGTGTAGTGTATTGTGTAGTGTATAGTAGTGTATAGTTGTGTAGTGTATAGTAGTGTAGTGTATAGTGTAGTGTATAGTAGTGTATAGTGTATAGTGTAGTGTATTGTGTAGTGTATAATAGTGTATAGTAGTGTAGTGTATAGTAGTGTAGTGTATAGTGGTGTGTATAGTAGTGTAGTGTATAGTGGTGTAGTGTATAGTAGTGTAGTGAATAGTGTGTAGTAGTGTAGTGTATAGTGTAGTGTACAAGAATACGGGCTAAACCGTGTGGGTTAACAGCAATGCACTATGCTGTGCCCGCACCGCCTTCATCTGACGGTAGGCCTCGGCAAGGTAAGGTAAATGTCGATTTAAAGCTTCTTTCGTGACTGCAAGGATTCATCTTCTTGGTTCTTTCGGTAAAGTCACGTAGAAGGGAAGTAATAAAATAATAAAAATAAAACATAATAAAATTTCGATTTAAAGCTTTCGTGACTGCAGGGATTCATCTTCTTGGTTCTTTCGGTAAAAAGTAATAAAATAATAAAAATAAAAATAAAAAATTCGACTTTCGACTGCAACATCTTCGGCTTTCTAGGTAAATCACGTAGAAGGGAAGTAATAAAATAATAAAAATAAAACATAATAAAAGTTTAAAGCTTTCGTTGCAGGGACATCTTCTTGGTTCTCTTCGGTAAAGTCGACGTAAGGGAAGTAATAAAATAAAAATAAAACATAATAAAATTTCGATTTAAAGCTTTCGTGACTGCAGGGATTCATCTTCTTGGTTCTTTCGGTAAAGTCACGTAGAAGGGAAGTAATAAAATAATAAAAATAAAAATAATAAAATTTCGATTTAAAGCTTTCGTGACTGCAAGGATTCATCTTCTTGGTTCTTTCGGTAAAGTCACGTAGAAGGGAAATAATAAAATAATAAAAATAAAACATAATAAAATTTCGATGTAAAGCTTTCGTGACTGCAGGATTCATCTTCTTGGTTCTTTCGGTAAAGTCACGTAGAAGGGAAATAATAAAATAATAAAAATAAAACATAATAAAATTTATTTAAAGCTTTCGTGACTGCAAGGATTCATCTTCTTGGTTCTTTCGGTAAAGTCACGTAGAAGGGAAATAATAAAATAATAAAAATAAAACATAATAAAATTTCGATGTAAAGCTTTCGTGACTGCAAGGATTCATCTTCTTGGTTCTTTCGGTAAAGTCACGTAGAAGGGAAGTAATAAAATAATAAAAATAAAAAAATAAAATTTCGATGTAAAGCTTTCGTGACTGCAAGGATTCATCTTCTTGGTTCTTTCGGTAAAGTCACGTAGAAGGGAAGTAATAAAAATAATAAAATAAAACATAATAAAATTTCGATTAAAGCTTTCGTGACTGCAGGGATTCATCTTCTTGGTTCTTTCGGTAAAGTCACGTAGAAGGGAAGTAATAAAATAATAAAAATAAAACATAATAAAATTTCGATGTAAAGCTTTCGTGACTGCAAGGATTCATCTTCTTGGTTCTTTCGGTAAAGTCACGTAGAAGGGAAGTAATAAAATAATAAAAATAAAACATAATAAAATTTCGATGTAAAGCTTTCGTGACTGCAAGGATTCATCTTCTTGGTTCTTTCGGTAAAGTCACGTAGAAGGGAAGTAATAAAATAATAAAAATAAAAANAATAAAATTTCGATGTAAAGCTTTCGTGACTGCAGGGATTCATCTTCTTGGTTCTTTCGGTAAAGTCACGTAGAAGGGAAGTAATAAAATAATAAAAATAAAACATAACAAAATTTCGATGTAAAGCTTTCGTGACTGCAAGGATTCATCTTCTTGGTTCTTTCGGTAAAGTCACGTAGAAGGGAAGTAATAAAATAATAAAAATAAAACATAATAAAATTTCGATTTAAAGCTTTCGTGACTGCAAGGATTCATCTTCTTGTTCTTTCGGTAAAGTCACGTAGAAGGGAAGAATTGCAATATTTGACAATATTATGTTTTATTTTTATTATTTTATTACTTCCCTTCTACGTGACTTTATCGAAAGAACCTAGAAGGTAAGGTAAATTACCCTTTTACCGGGTAAAAGGGTAAAGGTTTCGACATGCCAAGGGGTAAGGTAAAGGGTAGGGTAAAGGTAGCTCAGAAGAATTGCCCGGTAGGGTAAAGGTAGCGCGAATAATTACCCGGTAAATACGGTGCCTAGTTTACCGCTAGAAGCTCCGTGGCGCAGTCCGTGGCCTCAATTTTAAATTGCGATCATTGATGTCGGACCAGATGGAGACGGTCCATGTTCTTGAGGTCGAGGCACTAGCGGACGAGGATGCCAGCAACGGCATCTTTGGGTCGCTGCGAACAGCAATCGAAAGAGGCAGCGGGTAATTGTGTATGGGTAAGGGTAAAAGGTAGGGTAAAGGTAGGCTCGTTGCTTTTTACCTTACCTGCTAAGGGTAAAAGGTAGGGTAGAGCGATTGTATTGTGGTAAGGTAAAAGGTAGGCTAAAGGTAGTCTTCTTCTAGGTTCTTTCGGTAAAGTCACGTAGAAGGGAAGTAATAAAATAATAAAAATAAAACATAATAAAATTTCGATGTAAAGCTTTCGTGACTGCAAGGATTCATCTTCTTGGTTCTTTCGGTAAAGTCACGTAGAAGGGAAGTAATAAAATAATAAAAATAAAACATAATAAAATTTCGATGTAAAGCTTTCGTGACTGCAGGGATTCATCTTCTTGGTTCTTTCGGTAAAGTCACGTAGAAGGGAAGTAATAAAATAATAAAAATAAAACATAACAAAATTTCGATGTAAAGCTTTCGTGACTGCAAGGATTCATCTTCTTGGTTCTTTCGGTAAAGTCACGTAGAAGGGAAGTAATAAAATAATAAAAATAAAACATAATAAAATTTCGATTTAAAGCTTTCGTGACTGCAAGGATTCATCTTCTTGGTTCTTTCGGTAAAGTCACGTAGAAGGGAAGTAATAAAATAATAAAAATAAAACATAATACAATATTATGTTTTATTTTATTATTTTATTACTTCCCTTCTACGTGACTTTATCGAAAGAACCTAGAAGGTAAGGTAAATTACCCTTTTTAAAGGGTAAAGGTTTCGACATGCCAAGGGGTAAGGTAAAGGTAGGGTAAAGGTAGCTCAGAAGAATTGCCCGGTAGGGTAAAGGTAGCGCGAATAATTACCCGGTAAATACGGTGCCTAGTTTACCGCTAGAAGCTCCGTGGCGCAGTCCGTGGCCTCAATTTTAAATTGCGATCATTGATGTCGGACCAGATGGAGACGGTCCATGTTCTTGAGGTCGAGGCACTAGCGGACGAGGTCAAGGATGCCAGCAACGGCATTTTTGGGGTTGCTGCGAACAGCAATCGAAAGAGGCAGCGGGTAATTGTGTATGGGGTAAGGGTAAAAGGTAGGGTAAAGGTAGGCTCGTTGCTTTTTACCTTTTACCTTACCTGCTAAAGGGTAAAAGGTAGGGTAGAGCGATTGTATTATTACCTTGCCGAGGGCTACCTGGCGGACCATGGGTAAACGATTCCTCAAGCTCAGCTTTTCGGTTTACTTCAAAGTACCCTGTGAGTTAAGAAGCTCCAACCGCAGTCGGGTTTCATCACGGCAAGGGAGGGAATTTCACAGCCCATCCGTGTGCGGTCCACCAACCCTCGATGACCGTGCAACGTTGACGCGTCGCTTCGTTGGGGACAACTGCTGTGTGTTTCCTTGCTGTGTGGTCTGAAACTGTTTTTTGGGGGCATTGCCCAACAGGACTTATATAATGAACGCATTACAGCAAAACCTTGGATTGCGAGCGAATAATTCGTTCCGGAAACGTGTATCAAAGCAGTCGTACATCAGTTGTGATCACGTGACGCTCGGCAGACAAAGCGTATACCGTACGCACTGCTCGTATTGCAAGACCTCGTTCGTTTATCAAATATTCATTAAAAAAATTTGCTCGTCTTGCAAAACGCTCGCAGACCAAGTTACTCGCAATCCAAGGTTTCCTGTATTTGTATTTAGTGACCCCGCTCACGATGTCTCTTATGTTGCACTCCATCGCTCTTTGTGTGTGCGCGTCGTTTGCTGTTGTAACTTGCCCGAGAGCTTAATAGCTCATCGGATTCCTCCTGCAGTCCGAATCAAGATTCTGATTCGAGGCCACGTGTACAGCCACGTGCCACCACCACAGCTTGGCTATTATAAACTAGAGTTGAAGCTTTCGTGACTGCGAGGATTCATATTCTTGGGTTTTTTCGGTAAAGTCACGTAGGTAAAAAAAAAATTAAATTTACTTGATACAGCTGTGACAGTTTCACCTGAAGACGGAAGCTTGTGTTGCCTCCGAAACGTCGTGATTTTATTGTTTTTATTTTTTATTCATTTCATTTTTTACCTACGTGACTTTACCGATAGAACTAAGAGTACAGCAATCGTGCTGTGACGGTTTCACCTGAAGACGGAAGCTTGTGTTGCCTCCGAAACGTCGTGATTTTTATTTTATTTTTATTAAATTTTTACCTACGTAACTTTACCGAAAAAACCCAAGAATATTATAAACTATTTTATTTATTTTACCAAGTTAACCCCACCGAGTTATGTGGCTCTTTTCAGAAGCGACCGGACATCACAGATGATCTCAACGAATGGCTTCATCACATCGCATTCGTCAGTGTGGATTATCGCAGCAAACGCTCTAAACGGGATGTGAGTCTAAATGTGGAGGACACGGAGACAAATCCACGCGTCCATGGAGAGACACGAAACTCCAAATATACAGCAGCAGGCGTCAGGGTCTGGATGGAACCCACGACCTCCTGCACACCAGGCGAGGTATTAACATCTCATAGCCACCGTGATGATGATGAGAGACACGAAACTCCAAATATANAGCNAGGTGTCTGTTGGGATTGAACCCACGATTCCTGTATACCAGCGAGGTAGTTAACATCCCCAGCACCGTGATGTGATGAGGAGAGAGCAAACTCCAAATATACATCAGTTAGGGTCGGGATGGAAACCACGCCTCCTGTACACCAGGCGAGGTGTTAACATTCATAACCAATGTGTGATGATGGTGATGGAACCCACGACCTCCTGTGTACCAGGCGAGGTAGGTAACATCTCATAGCACCGTGATGATGATGAGAGAGAGAAGCAAACTCCAAATATACATCAGTCAGGGTCGGGATGGAACCCACGACCTCCTGTGCACCAGGCAAGTAGTCAACATCTCATAGCCACCGCAGCGCCCACCTATTACCGCTGCGTGGCTCAACTTGTCACGAAGAAAGACGCGAATTCAATCCACGCACAAAGAAAAGAGTTCCGGGCGAGTTCCCAGCGCGCGCGACCGCCTCACCGCCCGCCGCGCTCCATCCACTGCGCGCGTGCAACCCCGGGAGGGGGTGTTTACACGGGTAGATCGCTCCGCGCGGTGACGTCACCCGCCTGACCTTTGAACCCCGGGACTTTTTATATAAAGTTATACAGAATTTTTTTTTTTAAACGTGAACGGTTATTAAATCCTTACCGTTTTAGTTCGTTGTTTCACAAGTAATGTAAATTATCGTGAGGTGAATATTTAGTGTTTCCTTTGACGTCGTCGGTGAAGAGCCAATCACGAGCCCGCCCGGGCGTCACGTGGGTCACGGCTGAAAAAGGCGGGAAACTGAAACGTGACGTCGTGAATTTGTCGGTAAAGTCACGTGGGTAGACAAATAAAAATAATAATTAAATAAAATTAAAATAACTAAATTAAAGAACGACATTTCGGGCGCAAAACAAGCGTCCGTCATCAGGTGGGAAAGGGCCGTCCATAAATGACGTCACGCGATTTTGGACGATTTTTGACCCCCCCCCCCATTCGTCACACGACGTCACAAAATGAGACCCCCCCTCAAATATGACGTCACAAAGCTCTGCCCCCCCTTCAAATATGACGTCACAAAGCTCTGCCCCCCTCCCCCCAAAAAAAACTAAACATGCTTCAAATCGCTGTAAACTATTGTCATTGTAGTGCGTATTTAATGTGGCGCTGCACTCTGATGTTGTAGGAGAAAACATTTATTAAAAAGTCTATTTAATTAAGTAGAACGCGTTGTGTCTATATTTATTTAAAGTTGCGCATTTTGATGTGACGTCACATTTCTNCCCCCCCCCTCGTCACACATCGTCACAAATGTCTGCCCCCCCCCCCCCAGGTGCGTGACGTCATTTATGGACGGCCCCAAAGTTTTCCCACCTGATGACGATTGCTTGTGGTGTTGCGCCCGAAACGTCGTGATCTATTATTTTGCTACCCACGTGACTTTACCGAAAGAACCAACGAGTATGGGATTCCTGCAGCCACGAAAGCTTCAAATCTAGATCGAACCACAGTAATAGGTGTTTACCCTTTCAACTGGTACAAAACCGACACCTTTATACAAGGCATCGTGTTTGCAATAACCACACAAGCAGTCAAAATGCAACAAAAAGAAACAACTCTGATGATAATGATGTGCACTGTCCTTGAAGTTGATTGGTCCACACCCGAGACAGCTTTTCTTAGAGCCTAGTCTCCATTGGTGTTGGATCAGATGACGCCAGAAGGCGCACAACTCACAGACAGCGCACTATCAGAGTATTGAGAGCTCGGGGTAAGCATTTACACTGAGACCTCCTTTACCAGTGGCAAAATATAGTAATAATAAAATAATAATAATACAACAATAAAATTCTCACGACGTTTCGATTGCAACACAAGCAATCGTCATCAGGTGTGAAAACCACAGCCACTTATTTCAAATTCTCACTTACACTATACATTCCACGACTACACACTACGCTACTAAATGCTACACTACTATACACTACACCGTTATTAGGAAGCCACTGGAGCTATACACTTTTAAATGATCTACATTGACAAACTCCTTTCTTCAGAGCCGTTTTGTGTCTTTAGTTTGCTGTTCTTCCCTCCGCCCCGCACCAACGATTAGCGCGGTCCGCTACATTCTAAAGGAGTGAGCTTTTCTCAATCTCTAGACCATATAGTATTTTTAACGTATAATAAATTAAATGTCTTACTTTTAATGCGACTTCTGGTGCCGCGTGGTTTTGCTGATGGCCTTGTAGTCTGGTTCGTACGTGGTGAGGTTGAGCTTCGTGCAGCGTGACCCGTGACATTTATTTAAGTATTTTAAAATCAGTTCCAAACTGATTTTTTTTTTCAACTCAAAATTGTCTGGGAGCCATATGCCGTCATATATGGCTCGCGAGCCATAGGTTCCCGACCGCTGATTTACACTATGAGACATCTCCTTTATTTGCGTGGTGCGGTGTTGAACTTCTTTTACACCGTACGCAGGTAACCGCTCTAATCGGAGGTGCGGCCGTGGGGGTAAAAAATAAAACACGCGAACTAAACAGAAAAATAAGTTCTAAAGAAATTAAGTTTTCGAATCGAGAAGTTCACAATTTCCGTGGCTTCCTCATGTCACGTGCTGATCAGAATGGGACCTTTGGGGCCGTCCATAAATGACGTCACGCAACTAAGGGGAGGGGGGTCAGACATTAGTGACGATGTGTGACGAGGGGGAGGCGTTTGAGAAATGTGACGTCACATCAAAATGCGCAACTTTAAATAAATGTAGACAACACGTTCTACTTAATTAAATAGACTTTGTAATAAATGTTTTCTCCAACATCAGAGTGCAGCGCCACATTAAATACGCACTACAATGACAATAGTTTAAGCGATTTGAAGCATTTTTATTTTTTGGGGGGGGCAGAGCTTTGTGACGTCATATATGAGAGGGGGGGGTCTGACTTTTTGACCTCGTGTGACGAAGGGGGGGGGGGTCAAAAATCATCCAAAATCGCGTGACGTCATTTATGGACGGCCCCTTTGCACACTGCCATGATGTAGGTTTCCCTTTAAGGCAACACACACACACAGTGGGTGCCGACGAAACGTGTCCCAAGTTTGTGTTTGTGATGACGACTACTGCCAGCGTTGCAGTAGCAACATCAGTGAAAATAAGTATAACCCGTAAAAACAAAGTTTTTCACTATAAATCCTTTATATGCGTGGCGGCTAGAGTCCTCTCGTCCTCTGGCTTGAGATGGCTGCCACCTATGGGTCAGATGATTGTCTGCAGTATTAAGCAATTGGTAATTAAATATAATTTGTTTCCCTAAAAGTGTAAAATTTTGGAAAAAAATTTTCAGAACATTAATTGTCACGCACAACGAGTCTGTGTGCAAAATGTCAGCTCGATTGGATCACGGGAAGTGGGTTAAAAACGGCGAAAGATTTGCACGGTCGCAAGCAAGCAAGCACGCAAGCAAGCAAGCGAACTTAGGATTTAAAAATAGCTTTATAACTCATTGGATTCCTCCAGAATGCTGACGATTCTGATACTGAACATGTAATTCTGATGGATGTACCACCCCACCTCACACATTCTTGGCCACGTTCAATTCCAGGCCTCCAAGTCCGTTCCGTGTTTTTTTTTTTTTAAAAAATATTGCGCTCTCATTTCAGAATTGATCTCTTTTTATTGAATCGAACCAATGAAATGTCACAACAACAACAACCACAACCATTTAATCAACAACAACAACAACAACCATTGAATCGTTCACAAGATCAGCCCCCGACTGGTCACATTCATAAATATTTCACCGTCATGAGAATTTCAGCTAATCGCAACTAAAGTCATCACCAGGGTTCAACACTTTCATCACCGCACGCGCACACCACGACGATGATATTGATAAGTAAACAATACACTCACCAATGTACAATTAGGGCTCGAGGAATGATGATGATGATGGTGGTGGTGGTGCAGCGGTTAGCGCTACGCCGCGCTACGAACCCGGCGCCACGAGTTCGATCCCCGCTCACGGCCAACACCGGTGACCATTATCTGGACCGGTCCTGGGCCTCCCCTAGTTCGACTCAGCCTCAAATGAGTAACCTGGTGCGGTGTGTAAACATCGCCACTGGGGAGACAAAGGCGGCCGGGCGTGGTGTGGCCACCCACCCCCTCGTGTGCCGTTCCGGCCTTCAGGGGTGCTGCTACTTGCTAACAGCACTTGCCCCAAGTCTGTTAAGGCTACACAGGGGATCTTTGTCTTGTTTGGTGGTCGTGATGATGAAAGTCACACTCATCACCTGTACACGCAAATCACAAGGAGTGGAAATTGATGATGATGAACATGGAAATTGCTGATATGGTGGTGCTGGTGGTGGTGGTGTTGACAATGTATGATTCTTTCCCACAGACCAAATCCGGCCTCGTCTCCTCGGTCAGCTGAGCTCTATCAACACTGTAAGTATTGTATGTTGAATTTCTTTCGCACCGTACATAACCAACCGCAATAATCGGAGGTGCAGGGGAGGGGGGAGGGAGAACAAACTAAACAAGCAGTTCTAAAAGAAATGAACTTTCTTAATTTTAGAACTTTCGTGACTGCAGGAATTATTATTTGGTTCTTTCGGTTAAGTCACGTCTAAAGATAAAATAATAAATTAAATTAAATAATAGCACACGACGTTTCGATTGCAACACAAGCAATCAGCATCATTACACCTGATGATGATTGCTTGTGTTGCAATCGAAACGTCGTGTGCTATTATTTAATTTAATTTATTATTTTATCTTTAGACGTGACTTAACCGAAAGAACCAAATAATAAGAAATCAACTTGTCAATCTTCTAGACGACGATTTTAAAGTGCATAACTCCCAGTGGCTTCAGGACAGAGCGTTCCAGACGGCCGCAGAAAGCGCGCGCGCGGTGACCGTCTTCGTCCGACGGCTCGCCAACAAGCCCGCACGCAAGTACACGCACGCAGTACGCGCACGCAGTACGCGCACGCAGTACACGCACGCAGTACGCACACGCAGTACGCGCACGCAGTACACGCACGCAGTACGCACACGCAGTACGCGCACGCAGTACGCGNACACGCAGTACGCGCACGCAGTACACGCACGCAGTACACGCGCACGGCACTGAACCACAGGTCACCACGATACCTGCTGCTGGTGCTGCTGTGCAAGATCCCGGTGGAGGGGAAACAAAAAAATCATCTTCTTGGTTCTTTCGGTAAAGTCACGTAGAAGGGAAGTAATACAATAATAAAATAAAACATAATAAAATAATTCTCACGACGTTTCGGCCACAACGCAAGCAGCCGTCCTCAGGTGGAGAACAGGTCTGTCGGGGAGACAGAGTCTGAAGCTCTGTCTTCAGACGCTGTCTTCTCGACAGCCCTGTTCTTCACCTGAGGACGGCTGCTTGCGTTGTGGCCGAAACGTCGTGAGAATTATTTATGTTTATTTTATTATTTTATCATTTTCCTTCTACGTGACTTTACCGAAAGAACCAAGAAGATGAATCCCTGCAGTCACGAAAGCTTTAAATCGAAAAAAACCCATCATTCTGCCCCCACCCGCACCAACACGCATGGCCAATCCCCGCGGCAGCCGTCCGAGTCAAACGCGGGAAGGTTTCCAACCCGAGTAGCTGTTGATGATGACGATGATGGGAGAGACATCACGCACAACTGACGGATTACACGTAGTCAGCACGAGAGGGAGAGCTCCGTGGAGTGATGATTGTGCTTTTGACACGGAGCACGGCTTTTGTGACCAATGTCACCCCCGTTGGGATTTGTGCACACAGCGCTGTAATACGGTGTTGTTTTTTTCCTTTCTGAAGAATTGCTGGTTTATCTGTTGTGCGTCGTCGCTTTAAGATGTTCATATTTTTTAAATCCTTTATATTAAGTTCGCTTGCTTGCTTGCGTGCTTACGACCGTGCAAACCTTTCGGTCGTTTTTAACCCACTTCCCGTGATCCAATCGAGCTGACATTTTGCACACAGACTCGTTGTGCGAGACAATCAATGTTCGTGAAAAAATGTTTCCAAAATTTTACACTGTTTAGGGAAAACAAATTAAATATTTAATTACCAATTGTTAATACTGCAGACAATCATCTGACCCATAGGTGGCAGCCATCTCAAGCCAGAGGACGAGAGGACTCTAGCCGCCACGCATATAAAGGATTTATAGTGAAAAACTTTGTTTTTACAGGTTATACTTATTTGCTTGTTGCGGTTGCACCCGAATCAAGAGCCGCATGGCTCACAGGGCCATACCTAATAAATAAATGAATGAAATGAAATGAAACCGTAAGCGTTTTTTTTTTGGAGTTAGATCGCGTAAAAATATAAACGTGTCGTTAAACCCGCCACCACCCGACACAGCCGATTAGTACGGTTTGTCACGTGAGCAGAACGTGCCAATTCTCGTTAGTCATACATAGTTGTAGAGTAAACCCACATTACATTTAAAATCCGAGTACTCACATCTGAGTACCATGGATGATTGAGATGGTAGTGGTGTTGTGGGGAGTGGTGGTGCAGCGGTTAGCGCTACGCCGCACTACGAAACCGGTGCCCCGAGTTCGATTCCCGCTCACTGCCAACACCAGTAACGATCATCTGAAACGGTCCTGGGCCTCCCTAGGTCGACTCAACCTCAAATGAGTACCTGCCGGCCACCCGCCCTCGTGTGCCGTGCCGGCCTTCATTGGTGCTCGCTCACAGCACTTGCCCCAACAGTGTGTGAAGGCTAGACGGGGGATCTTTGTCTTTCGATGATGAACGACGTATCACACTGCTGTACGCAGTGACGTATACACTGATGGTGATGTTGACGGTGGAGATTGATGGTGGAAATGAGGGTGGTGGTGCGCGTTGATGATGACTTGCACATCACACTGCTGTACACATAGGACACTGGCAGTGTTGATGGTGATATTGGTCGTGAAGATTAGCGACATCCCACCACTGCAAAGCTTTCAAGAGCCGATTATGGCAACCGTCACACACCCCACCGCATGCGGATATCACACCAGCCGAGGACAATTACAGGGACTCCTCCACTTACGAACACTCGACTTAAAACTTTCAGAGATACGAACAAACCTGTCCGTATGTCCAGTTGTATGTTCGGACCGAGAGTTGTAAGTTCAATCGCCGCACAATAGATGGCGATGGTGGCATCTACATCTGCAGAACGTCAAGAAGCAGTGGCATTACATCTGCAGAACGTGAAGAACCAGTGGCATCTACATCTACAGAACGTGAAGAACCAGTGCATCTATATCTGCAGAACGTGAAGAACCAGTGGCATCTATATCTGCAGAACGTGAAGAACCAGTGGCATCTACATCTGCAGAACGTGAAGAACCAGTGCATCTACATCTGCAGAACGTGAAGCACCAGTGGCGTCTACATCTGCAGAACGTGAAGAACCAGTGGCATGTACATTGCAGAACATGAAGAACCAGTGGCATCTACATCTGCACAACATGAAGAACCAGTGGCGTCTACATCTGCAGAACGTGAAGAACCAGTGGCATGTACATTGCAGAACATGAAGAACCTGGCATCTACATCTGCAGAACGTGAAGAAGCAGTGGCATCTACATCTGCAGAACGTGAAGAACCAGTGGCATCTACATCTGCAGAACGTGAAGAACCAGTGGCATCTCATCTGCAGAACGTGAAGAACCGTGGCAGCTACATCTGCAGAACATGAATAACCAGTGGCATCTACATCTGCTGACACAAAGAACCAGTGGCATCTACATCTGCAGAACGTGAAAACCAGTGGCATCTACATCTAAAGAACACCAAGAACCAGTGCAGCTACATCTGCAGGAGATTATACAACTTTTAAAGCCATCCCCCGTGTTTAGCACCCACACCATTCAACACGTTTGCAATTGACAGGAGTAAAGTTGAACTTACGAACCAATCGACTTACAAGCAGACCTCTGGAACTTAACGTGTTCGTGCGTAGAGGAGTCCCGGTATTAACGAATCACAAAATTGCACCAACTATTCACAACGAGTCGTATTATGATGCCGATGACGATCACGACTCGCACACACGACACTACTTGTGCTCACAAATCACAACCAGCAAACGCTCCACGTATTTTCAAAACCATTCCATGATTTCAAGACAAATTCTAATAAACAGTGTCAGGTCAACATAATTCACGGGAGGAAAATNAAAAAAAAAATAGATTTTTGAAACCAAAACGAGAACATTCTAAAGCGACTCTTCGCTCGATCGATAACGTAAAACAACCGCACGCCAATTCGCGAGCGCGATCAAAATCACCGGAATTGCCAAGCGCCGTGGCGCCTGAGTTGCGACGGTCAGAACAATAAAGTGTCTTGGAGACCCGGGACCTGAATATTGTGATGCGAGTCGGAATGTCGCACGTCCAACTCGCCTGGGGGTCTCGGGTGTAGGCGGATATGTTCAAAAGGCGTCGGATATGCGAACGGCCGTATATAAACATGACGGTTAGTTTCGATTTAAAGCTTTCGTGACGGCAGGGATTCATCTTCTTGGTTCTTTCGTAAAGTCACGTAGAAGGGAAGTAATAAAATAATTTAAAAAAAATAATAAATAATTATTTTTAGAAAATGCTTATTTTTATTATTTTTATTTTAATCAAACATAATNAAATAATTATTTTGTGTTTTCTTTTATTATTTAATAAACGTAATAAAATAATTATTTTATTATGTTTATTTTTATTATTTTATTACTTCCCTTCTACGTGACTTTACCGAAAGAACCAAGAAGATGACGGTTCGTTGTTTTAACCTTGACCTCCTCTCTGTGCCACGATCGTTGCGGAGGTTAATCTGCCCGAGCCGATTCGCACGGCAGGAAACGTATTAAACTTTCGTTTGAGTGTCGATTTGCGTCTGCACCGATTGCTCGTGTGATTTCTGTTTACTTCATCGTTATACGTTTATCACTTTGGCGAAGGAGGTCGCTTTTGCAAACGAGACTATCCTGTCTCTTGAGTTAGCTCTCTCTCTCTCTCTCACCCGGTGAAACAAAAGAGAGTTGAAACTTTCGTAAACTTGAACGCCACCTTGTAACAAATACCGTACCAAGCGTGGGCAGATACATCGGTTAAAAGTGCGGATGCGCGAGGGTCGGATACACGAAACTGTTTTGTGGTTTACAAAAAGTGCTTTAACAGTGACGGGCGAAACCCCTACGCATATTCCAGGGAGGGGGGTAACACACGAGGTCGTGGAGATGATGGCAAGACATTAAGCCGAGTTGAAAATATATAATGCTTCTGCATCAATATTGATGAGGTCACGCACGCAGGTGACACACCACAGACCCGGTCCAACTGGGCGTCTCACCTTCGCCCGGCCTTTCACCGCAACGCGAGATGGCATTCCACATTGCGCAGGGGCGGTTTGCAGAGTGAGCGAGCGTCAGGCCGTCTGACGTGTTTGCACCTCGAACGCAGCCATGCCGGGCAGAGCTGCACCCGAGGTGCGTTGCACAAGATGGACCACCGAAACGATATCGAAGTTTTTGTACTGACGAACATTACCACTGTTACTACCCGCTCCCTTCCTCTCAAAGGGACAGGTGTCCAATAGCTTCTCACGCGATTCAACAACAATAAATATAACAACACGGCGTGGCTTTATACAGCTTCTTGATTTGACGCGTCTTCAAGATGCTGTACAGAAACAGAGAGCCATGAGACTCGCTTCGGGAGCCAAGACCCCCAGAGGACCCATCGTCTCGCCTTCGAGACCCGAACAACCAAATACATGGATCCATATGGCATCTAAGTGCGAACGTGTCCCAAAGACGCGGTACTGAAACTGTGGGGAGAGTTTTAGTTGATATATAGAGAGAGAGAGTTGGTCAGAGGCAGGGGAGAAGTTTAAGAGCCTGCACTTGTACAGGGGGCAGGGAGCAGAGGTCGCAATCGGGCACCGATACCCGTACCCTACCCGATACCCGGCTACCCGTACCCGGCCGGGTACGGGTACCCGTTTGCGACCCTGGTGCGGCCGGGTACGGGTAGGCCGTGAGTCACTGGTGAGTAACCGTTTGTCACTCATTTCCCAAGTCTTGTCTCTTCTCACAATTCAAATTCCTAGAATCAACCCACCCGCGCCTGCAACACGGCTTCATCCCAGAGGTCGCAATCAGGTACCCGATACCCATACCCTACCCGTACCCGGCCGGGTAGGGTACGGGTATGGCCGGGTACGGGGATGGGTACCCGTTTGCGACCCTGGTGCGGCCGGGTACGGGTAGGGTACGGCTGGGTACGGGTACCCGTTTGCGACCCTGGTGCGGCCGGGTACGGGTAAGGAATCAAAACCCGTTTGCGACCTCTGGCAGGGAGTCAACAGCACGGGCGACTGGGGGGGGGGTGGAGACAAGGAAGTTGCAGACGGTGGGAAAGGCAGAGAACAAACGAGCGACGGTCGCTTCAAGCCGTCGGAAACCGACTGCTAAGCTCGCGCTAAGCGAGGGCGAATTACAAGCGGGCTTTACACGCGTGTGTCCGGGTCGCACCCGACACACGACGCCCACTACAGGGATCTCCTGGCACCATGCGGTGGCCGTCGCGGTCGTGGTGGACGCATTCAAAAAATCGGGAAGCACGAAGAGAAACCGCACGAGGAGACGGCTGCCCGCCAAGGAGCGCACAGAGTGCACACACACACACAACGTTGCCCGACGTCTGGACGCGTAGCCGCATACGAGCGGATTCGAACCGCGTAGGGTAGAAATAGCCTAGCCGCAGACACAGCGCGAAACTGCACAAACTGAGCCCGCTTGAAGCGGGGGAGACGTGTCGTCCTCTCTCGCTGTGGGCTGTGGTCACTACTACAAGGCGCCACGGTGGCTCGGAGATGCGAACTACATCGCCTGCTTTACAGGAGGTCGTGGGTTCTATCCCGACCCTGACGCCTGCTGTATATTTGGAGTTTGCGTCTCTCTCTCTCATCATCACGGTGGCTAGGAGATGTTGACTACATCGCCTGGTATACAGGAGGTCGTGGACTCGAACCACACCGTGACGTCTGCTGCTGTATATTTGGAATTTGCGGTGTCTCTCTCATCATCATCACGGTGGCTAGGAGATGTTAACTACCTCGCCTGGTATACAGGAGGTCGTGGTTCGATCCCGTCCCTGACGCCTGAATATTTAGAGTCTGCGTCCTTCGGTTTTTCCCTCCACATTTAGAATCAACGTCAAGCGTTTAGAGTATTTTGGCTGCTATACATTTCCACGTGATGACGAGAACACTTAGTCGGGCTAATATTTGTGGCCAGGTCGTTCTGAAAAAGAATCTACGTAGCTCAGTGGGCTTTACCTGGTTAAAATCTTATTTGTCGCATGCCAGCCACACAGCGACCCGGACAATATTTGAAGAGGGAATTCTGCCCTGCAGTTGCTGTGACTGGGCTTCTAAGAAAGAAAATACTCAACGAACTCCAACACGGATATGTCATGTAACACAGTAGCTGCCTCGTGGAGATCGCGACAGTGAAATGGGTACATTGGGTAAATGTTTACACGCGGAACTTTAAACAAAAACGTTACAAATACAGGAAGCTAAGAGGTATCCCAATGCATCGTGTAATGGTACCCACCCTTCACAGGGATGGAACATCCCTGGGGTATGAACTCTGGAATGTACCATTTCTTTTTCTCTGGGGGGTCACATTGTGGCACATCTCAAAGTCACTTGAAAGTTTTTTTTTACTTTAACTGAAAAAAAAATTTGTCAAGCAGAGGCTCAAATGGCCCAAAAGGCGAGGTGGACTGCAGCGTACAGCACTCGTGAACGTACACCAGATGAGAATGAATAAGTTAATGCGTTTCTTGAATTGAGAAAAGTTATAGGGAGTCGGAGGAAGAGACNGGGGGGGGGGGGGATTCCAAAGTGGAGCAGTGTGAGAGAAGAAGCAGAGAGGCAAGTGAAAGCGACCTGCAGTGTGGCAAGTGGGTGGGCGAGTGGGTGGGCGAGTGGTGGGCGAGTGGTGGGCGAGTGGGTGGGTGAGTGGGTGAGTGGGTGGGTTGTTGTTGTGACCTGCAGTGTGGCGAGTGGTGGATGAGTGGGTGGGTGAATGGGTGAGTGTGTTGTTGTGATCTGCAGTGTGGTGAGTGGGTGGTGAATGGGTGTGTTGTTGTGATCTGCAGTGTGGTGGGTGAATGGGTGAGTGTGTTGTTGCGACCTGCAGTGTGGTGAGTGGTGAGTGAGTGTGTTGTTGCGACCTGCAGTGTGGTGAGTGGGTAGGTGAGTGGGTGAGTGTGTTGTTGCGACCTGCAGTGTGGTGAGTGGGTGGTGAGTGGGTGAGTGTGTTGTGACCTGCAGTGTGGTGAGTGGGTAGGTGAGTGGGTGAGTGTGTTGTTGCGACCTGCAGTGTGGTGAGTGGGTGGGTGAGTGGGTGAGTGTGTTGTTGTTGACCTGCAGTGTGGTGAGTGGGTGGTGAATGGGTGAGTGTGTTGTTGTGACCTGCAGTGTGGTGAGTGGGTGGGTGAGTGGTGGGTGAGTGGGTGAGTGTGTTGTTGTCACCTGCAGTGTGGTGAGTGGGTGGTGAGTGGGTAGGTGAGTGGGTGAGTGTGTTGTTGTCACCTGCAGTGTGGTGAGTGGTGGGTGAGTGGGTGANTGGGTGTGTTGTTGTTGTGACCTGCAGTGTGGTGAGTGGGTGGGTGAATGGGTGAGTGTGTCGTTGTTGTCACCTGCAGTGTGGTGGTTGAACAGTGTGGATGAGACAAAAGTCAGTCTGGAAGACCGAGTCTTTAACGTGGGCAGAGAAAGCAATGAGCCAACTTCCCGGGAGCGGTAACCATGGCAGCAGCGATAGAAGAGTGCTCAGGCTACGCCACGATTGATCGATTGATCGATTGATCGATTGATGAAGGCGCCAAGATACTTTTTTCCCACCGCAAGAGCCGAAGTCGTGCCGCCGACGTCGCAGCTCAAACTCTATCCACCATCAGCCCGGCCGCCTGGCCCTGCTTGGCCCCAAAGCCAGATTCGGATTATCCAGCGAAGCCGGCTGTCGCTCACGAGCTCGGCTCGACAAACGGGAAGATGATGTACCCCAGGGGAGGGGGGTTGGGGGCCCGACTCCGGCGTGTGCCAGTGGGGGAAAAAAAGTGGGTGCGATGTGGTTCAAGGCTTTCGCGGGAGGAGGTCATTGGCTACTCTCGGCAAAGCCCCAGACCTCCAGGATCTGCACCTGAAAGGTCTCCGTGCACAGCGGCGGGTTGGCGAAAGTGTCGCAGGGTGCCGTGCGCCCGTGGTTCAGCTCGGAGTCGAGGTAGAGGGCCTGACCGCCACCGCCACCTGCGCACAAACACAGAGACACGCACAAACACAGAGACACGCAC
>MU249627.1:2971193-3046193 GCA_018977245.1 Lethenteron camtschaticum
GCTACATTCGGTGCGAAAGATGTTCAACATACATACGTATAAATGACTATACACAACACACTACGATACTATACACTACACACACTACACTATACACTACTATACTATACACTACACACACTACACAACACACTACGATACTATACACTACACATACTACACAGACCACTATACACAACACACTACTATACTATACACTACACACACTACACTATACACAACACACTACTATACTATACACCACACACTACACAGTACACTATACACAACACACTACGATACTATACACTACACACACTACACTATACACAACACACTACTATACTATACACCACACACTACACAGTACACTATACACAACACACTACGATACTATACACTACACACACTACTATACTATACACTACACACTCTACACAGTACACTATACACGACACACTACTATACTATACACCACACACTACACAGTACACTATACACANCACACTACGATACTATACACTACACACACTACACAGTACACTATACACACACACACTACTATACTATACACTACACACACTACATACTATACACTACACACACTACACAACACACTACGATACTATACACTACACAGTACACTACTATACTATACACTACACACAGTACACAGTACACTATACACANCACACTACTATACTATACACTACACAGTACACTATACACAACACTACGATACTATACACTACACAACTACACAGTACACTATACACAACACTACGATACTATACACTACACACACTACACAGTACACTATACACAACACTACTATACTATACACACCACACACTACACAGTACACTATACACAACACACTACGATACTATACACTAGACACACTACACAGTACACTATACACAACACACTACTATACTATACACACTCTATACAGTACACTATACACAACACACTACGATACTATACACTACACACTCTACACAGTACACGATACACGACACCACTATACTATCTTCTATACTACATTATACTACTATACTACATTGAGAACTCATTTATTTAGAACTGTTGTTGTTGTTGCTGTTGTGTTTAGTTTGTTGTCCTTCCCCCGCACCCCCGATTAGCACGGTTGGCTACGTACGGAGCGAAAGAAATTCAACATACATACAGGGGGGGGGGGGGGGGGGTGTGAGAGATGGGGAGGGGTGGTGGAGATGGGGATGGGGGTGGGAGGTGGATGGGTTGAACCGACGTACATTAGAATTAAAGCTTTTTCCTCCCTACGTGCGGCTACGGTTTGTGCGATTTCTCGCCGTGTATGCGGCTCGGCTATTTCTGCCCAAATGTTGCTCGTGCCACGCGGCTTGAATTCACTCCGATGTGGCCGCACGCGGACAACCTTGTATAGGATGTGTGTACTTTCAGCGCTGTTCGACAGGCAGCTCTCCCGTGCGGCAGTGACGGATTATACAAGTAGCTAAAGTAGCAAATGCTACGGGCCCGCACTTTCAAGGGCCCCGCGCTAAACGCTTTCAAGCTATCAATTCCGGTTCAGTGATTCAGCACTTGCTCTATCGCTATAGTACCATACCGCCTTCAACTTTTATGAACGACTGTGTGTTTAAGGTTCGCGATTTGTTGTATTATCCGGCTGTGTAGCAAATTAAAAAGATACAAATCAGCTGCACGCGCTAAAACACTCGCACAAATACATTCACGTATGCAGCACACAGGGTTGCTGCATTTCACGTCGATCGTGTACGAATGTTGAACTTCTTTCGCACCGTACGTAGGACGGCCGAACGCAAAAGGCGGCGTTCTAGAAGCAACGAGTTTTCAGTCGCGATTCAAAGGTGCGCACGGCGCCTGGTGCGCTCCCTGATATCGGAAGAGCAGCGTTCCAGACGGCCAGCCAAACACCGCTGGCTAGGCAGACGTCCCGGCTAGCCGGAACGCAGGGCTCCAANCCCGCGCCCCTTCACCGCCCCCAGTGCGGTGTTAGTGCGGTGTTATTGGTCGAGACAACACTTTGTGGTGGCGGCGAGCACCACGGATCACACACAGACCTCGCCGTCCGTCGTCTTGATGAGTAGAACGGTCGGCTCGTGTCCATCGCAGTGCGTGTAGAACCTGCACACGGCAAAGACACATTGTGTGCGTGTTGATTACCCCATGAATGTCCCAACCGGTAATGGATATCTATTGATATTTAAATGAATACATTTATTCTAGATTTGAAGTTTTCTTGACTGCAAGGATCCATACTCTTTGGTTATTTTTGGTAAAGTCACGTGGGTCAAAAATAAAATAAATAAAAAATGAAAATAACTCAATTAAATCAAATCACGACGTTTCGGAAGCAACAGTAATTTTGCTGGAGCAGTCAACACCTGATGACGGATGCTTGTGTTGCTTCCAAAACGTCGTGATTGTATTAAATAGAGTTCTTTTAATTTTAAATTTATTTTATTTAATTTTTTACCTACGTGACTTTACCGAAAGAACCAAAGAGTATGAATACATTTCGATTTAAAGCTTTCGTGACTACAGGGATTCATCTTCTTGGTTCTTTCGGTAAAGTCACGTAGAAGGGAAGTATTAAAATAATAAAAATAAGACATAATAAAATAATTATCATGACGTTTCGGCCACAACGCAAGCCGGCTGCTTGCGCCGGCTGCTTTACCCTCCCCCCTCCACCACCACCACCACCTGGGAGACAAATGCGGCTGGGCGTGCTGTTGGCTACACATCCACCCCTTGTGTGCTGTGCCGGGCCTTCACGAGATGCTCGCTAACGACACTTGCCCCAACAGCCTCTTAATGTCTGTCTGTAGAACGTCTTTTGCACCGCACGTAGCCAACCGTGCGAATCAGAGGCGCGGGGAAGGACAGCAAGCTAAACACAAAAAAGAGTCGGGTGGTGGAGGGTTACGACACATTTATACCGACGCGATCTCACCCAAAAACCTTTATTATGGACAGAACCAGAATGCCTATCTCATACTGCAGGAGAATCCGGATGTCCAGTCGGGGCACGGCGTGAGCACGTGACAACAACCAATACAAGAAACACCTTACCATATTAATAAAAAGTGTGCCGTACTTGACCCTTCCCCTCTTCAACCATTATATATACGGAGTGGTAGCTCTTGTAATCTCTCTTACTTGATACGGCTGTCGTGCTGTGACGGTTCCACCTGAAGACGGAAGCGTGTGTTGCCTCCGAAACGTCGTGATTTTTATTTTATTTTACTTTTATTAATTTAAATGTTTTACCTACGTGACTTTACCGAAAAAACCTAAGAATACATATTCAGGTTTTTTTCGGTAAAGTCACGTAGGTAATTATTTTATTTTTATTTTATTTATTAATTCTAANTTTTTTACCTACGTGACTTTACCGCCTAAGAATATGTAAACAAATCTCTGACGCACCACTGCACATCGCATCGGGTGCCCAGCAGAGCGATTCACTTTCGAAGCGTCGTGGCGGAGCCGGCCCCACCACTGCGGCTGCCCGTCCCACTGTGAACAGCAGCGCGGGGCGTCAGCAACCTCGATCACGACACACAGCGGCATCTGCTGGACACCACGTCCGATGACAGCTCAGCCAGGAGAGCTGACGCTGCGCCTGGGGCGGCATGCATCGCAGTCGTTGTCAGAAGGCTGAAGTTTTGTTATCAACAGGTGTGCAGTGAATGCAGCCACGGGGTTGGACGTCACGGCAACACAAGCGATGGTGATCAGCAGCAGGCGGCGCATCGGCATCGGTTTAATAGGTGGTAGGCTTGCGTAATCACCAAAACGTCACCATATCAATCGTAAAGTTGTGGATTTCCAACACACCGGTGTGCTGTACTAGTATACTACACTATAACACTATACACTGCATATACATACACTATACACATATACACTGCACTATACACACATACCTGTCACTAAACATGCATATAACACTATACACTGCACTATCACTGCACTATACACCACACTATACACTGCCTATACACTGCACTATACACACCACTATTACACTATACATACACTAAACTGCATATACATGCATTATACATACACTATACACTGCACTATACAACTGCACTATACACTACACTATACATGCACTATACAACACTTACACTGACTATACACTGCATTATACACTACACTATACACTGCACTATACAGCATACACTGCACTATACACTACACTATATACTAACACTACACTATACACTACACTACACACTACTATATATACACTACACTAACAGTACACTACACTATACATACACTATAACTACACTATACTATACACTACACTATAACTCATTAATACTAACACTACACTATACACTTAACTACTANTATACATACACTATACACATGCCACTACACACTCACTTACACACACTATAATACTGATACACTACACTATACACAGTGCTGTACTCAACGAATTGTCAATTCTGTTAACGTGACAAACCTACTAATTCCGTGTAGTGGTGGCGGGTTTAAGACCACTTAATATTAGGAGTATTTCGCGAAAGCCAACGTGTTAAACTCACCTGTTTTTAAATCCTTTATATTAAGTTCGCTTGCTTGCTTGCGGCCGTGCAAATCTTTCGGTCGTTTTTTAACCCACTTCCCGTGATCCAATCGAGCTGACATTTTGCACACAGACTCGTTGTGCGTGACAATGTATTTTCGTGTAAAAAAATTCCAAAATTTTACACTTTTTAGGAAAAAATTATTATATTTAATTACCAATTGCTTAATGGTGGCAGCCATTCATCTGACCCATAGGTGGCAGCCAACTCAAGCCAGAGGACGAGAGGACTCTAGCCGCCACGCATATAAAGGATTTATAGTGAAAAACTTTGTTTTTACGGGTTAATTTTTTAGATGTTTTCTTGCTGTTAAGGTATTTTTCATTACTAGCAGTGATAATGAAACAGTGGCAGTGCGGTAGCGGAAGTAACAGTCGCCATACGTAGCAGCGTTAGTGCGAGCTTCAGTACCAAGAGCAGCAAAGGTTGCAGCGCTAGTCATAACGAGGTTAGTTCCAGCCACAACGAGTCAGGAACAGTAGCAGAGAGGAATTGTAGCAGGCGTAACATCAGTGTCAGCGGCCGTAGTTTCAATAAGAAAGTCAGCAGCAGCAGCAGCAATTGCAGCGATAACACTGGTCAACAACAAAAACATTTTTTTCTGGCCTGGACTTTTGCAGCTGTTTTAGACTAATTTCAGGGTGCCGATTCCAAATCTGATCTCAGATTTGCTCTATCACATCTCATTTTTAAATCCTTTATATTAAGTTCACTTGCTTGCTTGCTTGCTTACGACCGTGCAAATCTTTCGGTCGTTTTTTAACCCACTTCCCGTGATCCAATCGAGCTGACATTTTGCACACAGACTCGTTGTGCGTGACAATTTATTTTCGTGAAAAAAGAAATTATATTTAATTACCAATTGCTTAATGGTGCCAACCATTCATCTGACCCATAGGTGGCAGTCATCTCAACCCAGAGGACGAGAGGACTCTAGCCGCCACACATAAAGGATTTATAGTGAAAAACTTTGTTTTTACGGGTTAATTTTTTATGCTATCGGCATACCCCATTTTCATTGATTTTACCTGAAATTAACTCTGTCACTTATGATTGCAAGTTGTTGCGAGTCAGTGACTGCTTTAGTGTTAAAATATGGTGCTGTATTTTTAGGATAGTGTGTTTATAATATCATTTTATGTAGATATCTACATTTATTTAATATTTTTCTTCTGCAGTTTTTATTGAAAATGCAATATTTGATATCTCAAAAACCTGATGTGATAGACAAAAAGATTTGGAATCAGCACCCCAAAATTACCTTAAAACCGTTGGAATACCTTACGCCAGAAAAAGTGTGTTGACCAGTGTAACAGCAGCAGTGGTGGCAGTCCGACTCTCAAACTTAGTAGCGGCAGTACCAACAACGCAGGATTGCAAATCATCGGAAACTCCGAACGAACAGAAATCTTACTTTTGCTTGTGAGGGCTTGTAAAGATCGGGAGAAAAGCAGTCGGTTGCGCAGAGGGAAAGACAACAGTCGAGAAGACAAGAGATTCATTCGTCGAAGCCGAACTGCACGCAAAGTGTAGAGTGCACGACACACACGGACACGACTCTACGACCAGTTCAGAGGTCAATGCGTCTGACCGCGTCGGACCTCGGAAGCTAAGCAGAGAATGAACCTGTGCGGTGCTCGGATGTGCGACCACCATGCTCACCAGGCGTTATAGGCTGCGGGCCGCAAGGTTGGTAGCGGTAAGGCAACGTTGGCTCCGAGCGGTACAATGCAACAAGATCCACTGTTGTGCTATACTCCCTTGCCTCTATGNCCCCCCCCCCTTCACCAAACAACATTGACCAGCATGGTGAAGTATGATCAAACAACCCCGATAACTGATAGGGCATGTAGGCATCCTCATCCAGCAATGGACTGACAAAGGGCTGTAAAATTATTATTTATAATTTGTATAATAGAAATGATGATGATGAGCCTCAACCAGGTCCATGTCAAGAAAAAGACAGAAAAGAGAAAAAAGCCCAGGATTTCAGCTTCCTGAAGTCTTAATGGAAGGGGACTCTCCTTCCAAAAAATACCTCCTCCTCCCTTCCTCACCACCATCTCGTAGGCTATAACTCCTCTCGGCAAATTTAGATTTAAAGCTTTCGTGACTGCAGGGATTCATCTTCTTGGTTCATTCGGTAAAGTCACGTAGAAGGGAAATAATAAAAATAAAACATTGTGAAATATTAAAGTCACGTAGAATGGAAATAATAAAAATAAAACAAAATAAAATAATATATTTTATTATTTTTATTTTTACCGAAAGAACCAAGAAGATCCTCTCAGCAAGGTAAAGCGACGTTAAATTTGACTTTTATTTCAATTTATTTTAATTAATGTTTGCATTTATTATAATTTATGCATGCATTTTAGTAACAAGTAGTGTCTACATTATTTGATACAACCCCATAATGTATAATGTGCCATATAAAATATCATTTCTTATACTCTGGAACGGATTATTTCCTTTCAATTTATTTCTTATGGGAAAAATGCGTTTGCTGTCCGTCATTTTCGGTATAAGTCCTACCCCTCCTGGAACGAATTAACGACGTGTACCGAGGTACCAGTGCATACGTGCAAGTGCGTGTTGGCATAGTAGGGTGCACAGGTGATGATGCCTCTGCCAGTCAACCCACGGCACCCGGGTGTGTCCCGTGACCTCCTGCCAGCGAGCCTTTGACACTTCACGCTACAGCCTCGGAGTGCACCTGGCCTGGCACGAGCGCCGTGGTGACGTCACCGCCACTCAGTGGCGGGTGGCGGCTGTTGCGTGAGAGCGTGTGCGCGTGTGTGTGTGTATGCGTGCGTGCGCGTGTATGCGTGTGTGCGTGTGCGTGTACGTGCGTGCACGTGCGCGTGTGTACGTGCGCGTGTGTATGTGTGTTTGTGTGCGTGCGCGTGTGTATGTGTGCGTGCGCGTGTGTATGTGTGTGTGTGCGTATGTGTGCGTGCGTGTGCGTGTATGATTGTGTGTGTGCGTGTATGATTGTGTGTGTGCGTGTCTGCGCGTGTGTATGTGCGTGTGTATGCGTGTGTATGCGTGTATGCGTGCGTGTGTGTATGTGTGTGCGTGTGTGTGTGTGTGCATGTGTGTACGTACGTGTGTGCGTGTGTGTGCGTACGTGTATGTGTGTGCGTCCGCGTGCGTGCGTGCGCGCGTGTGTGTATGCGTGTGTGTGCGTGTGTGCGCGCGTGAGTGTGCGTGCGTGTGCGTGCGTGTCTGTGCGTACGTGTATGTGTGTGCGTGCGTGTGCGTGCGTGTGCGCGCGCGTGAGTGTGCGTGTGTGAGCACCTGCGCTGCACGCGCGAGATCCCTGCCGCCTGCAGGGCGCTCTCGTTGGCCAGCCGCAGCAGGGAGATCTCCCGGCGCGACAGCAGACGCACGCGGAAGCCGCGGTCCAACAGCCGCGTGGGGGACACGTGCAGAGAGAGCGAGCGGGCAAACGACCGGATCTCGCCGCACACTCCTGCACGCAGAGGGACAGACAGAGAGAGACACAGAGAGACAGAGGGACAGAGACACAGAGGGACAGAGAGACACAGAGGACAGAGGGACAGAGACACAGAACGAGACAGAGATTGCAGAGAGACAGAGACAAGTTCGTGTATTAGGTATAGCCCTGTGAGCCATTCGGCTCTTGAATCGGGTGCAACCGCAACAAACAAAAAACAAAAACATGAACAAGAAAACATCTTAAAGTGACTATGTGACTGAGTGCAAACAGAAAATCCAAGAAAAAACAGCAAAATATTGCAGAAAAAGCACCGTGTACACCAACGCTGACAGAGCTATACACAAAGATCCCCAAAGAGCCTCCACAGACTTTAGGGACAAGTGCTGTTATCCGGCACCGATGAAGGCCAGCACGGCGCACGGCTCGGCGTGGGTGTTTAGACTTTAGACTCGCCGTGGGTGTCGATTCATAATCAACGTGATTGGGTGAGATCGCGTATTTACAAATGTGTCGTAACCCTCCACCACCCGACACGGCCAATCAGCAAAAAAGTGTCACGTTGACAAAAGACAAAATAGTTCACTGCTTTAGCCCACATGTGTTGAAGCGTGAAACCACAACATTTACAATTTTTGAGTCGTACGACGTTTCGCTGGTAATTGCATCCAGCAACATCGGGCAATTCGCCAGAATGGTGAGGTTTTGCTCTGGCTCCCGGTCTTACATAGAACAGCAGCAGCAGGGTGACGTCATAATTTAACTCATCAGGTGCAACGATTTGAGGCGGAGGGTTCCAATGGTGCAAATGCTTACCCGAGCTCTCATACTCTGATGGTGCATTGTCTTTGAGTTGTGCACCTTTTGGCGTCATCTGGTCCAACACCATGTGAGACTAGGCTCTAAGGAAAGCTGTCTCGGGTGTGGACCAATCAACTTCAAGGACAGTGCATATCATTATCAGAGTTGTGTTTTTTGTTTGCATTCCGACTGCAGGTATTGCGGTCTATGCAAACATGACTCCTTGTAAAAAAAGGTGTCAGTTTTGTTGCCAGATAGAAGGGTAAAAACCAATCATCATATTGTAATTGTGTTTAGACTCGGCGTAGGTGTTTAGACTTTAGACTCAGCGTGGGTGTTGAGACTCGGTGTTTAGATTTGGTGTTAACGAAGTCGGGCCACACCGTCCTGGCTGGTGGGGCCGGGGCTGTTTGTGAGCGCCCGTTTCTTCACGCTGCTTTTGAACAGCTTGAGGAGGCGAGCGCCGCGCGGTAGAGCACCTTGTGTCCCTCCAGCAGGAACAGNCGAACACGCGCACGCAAACTCAAAGGGCACTCAAACAGAGCAGCCAGCCGCTGTACACCTACTCACAACACACACACACACAGAACAGGCAGACGCTGTACACCTACTCACAACACACACACAGACGCTGTACACCTACTCACAACACACACACACAGACGCTGTACACCTACTCACANCGCACACACACACAAAGACGCTGTACACCACTCACAACACACACACACAGAACAGGCAGACACTGTACACCTACTCACACACACACACACACAACAGGCAGACACTGTACACCTACTCACAACACACACACACACAGACGCTGTACACCTACTCACAGCGCACACACACACACAGACGCTGTACACCTACTCACACACACACACAGACGCTGTACACCTACTCACANCGNACACACACACAGAACAGGCAGATGCGTACACCTACTCACANCGCACACACACAGAACAGACAGACGCTGTACACCTACTCACAACACACACACACACACACAAAAAATAAANCGTACAAAGCACACACCGCACACACAGACACANCANGAACAGAGATGCTGCTGAACGAGACACGGCGCGAAAGCAGACTGAGGTGAGGGCCGGCACCTGCGCAGTCGCTCACAGACAGATGCGGTGGGCGCTGGGCGTACTGGCAGCGAGGTCGCCAAAGGTCATGCAGATGTACCTCGAAGCCCAGGAACGTCTGGTCCAGGAGGTGGAGGCTGTGCGCCTGCTCATAACANCAACAACAGCAGTAGCAGAATCAGTAAACTATTTAAACNACTCTTTAAGGGTGCTAGATAACGAGATGTTAACTACCTCGCCTGGTGTACAGGAGGTCGTGTTCGATCCACCCCGACGCCTGCTGTATATTTGGAGTTTGGTCTCTCTCTCATCACATCACGGTGGCTAAGAGATGTCAACAACCTCGTCTGGTATAAGGAGGTCGTGGGTTCGATCCCGACCCACGCTGCTGTATATTTGGAGTGCGTGTCTCTCTCCACACACCGGTGCTNGGACATGAATACGCCTGGTTACGTCGTGTCGATCCANCCCGACGCCTGCTGTATATTTTGGAGTTTGCGTTCTCTCTCATCATCACGGTGGCTAGGAGATGAATACCTGCCGTCAGGAATGGGTTCGATCCAACCCGATGCCTGCTGTGTATATTTGAGTTTGCGTGTCTCTCTCTCTCTCATCATCATCCTGCTGAGAGTTTACCGCCTGATACAGGAGGGTGGATCCCCCCCGTGCCTGCTGCTGTATATGGAGGCGGTCTCTCTCTCTCANCACTCAGGTGAGGGATGTTGACTACTTCGTCTGGTTACAGGAGTCGTGGGTTCGATGGNCGNCTGCTGTAGTATTTGGAGCGCGGTCTCCTATCATCATCACGGTGGCTAGATGTTAACTATCGTCTGGTACAGGAGGTCGTGGGTTCGATTCCGACCCTGACGCCTGCTGCTGCTATATAGAGTTTGCTGTCTCTCTCTCTCATCATCATACGGTGGCTAGATGTTGACTACCTCGCCTGGTGTACAGGAGGTCGCGGGTTAGATCCTGACCCCGACGCCTGCTGCTGTATATTTGGAGTTTGTGTCTCTCTCTCATCATCATCACGGTGGCTAAGAGATGTCAACAACCTCGCCTGGTCTACAGGAGGTCGTGGGTTCGATCCCGACCCCGACGCCTGCTGCTGTATATTTGGAGTTTGTGTCTCTCTCTCATCATCATCACGGTGGCTAGAGATGTCAACAACCTCGCCTGGTATACAGGAGGTCGTGGGTTCGATCCCGACCCCCGACCCTGCTGCTGTATATTTGGAGTTTGCGTGTCTCTCTCTCTGGATTTTTCTCTGGATCCTCCGGTTTTTCCTCCACATTTAGTAACATGCATTTAGAGTATTTGGCTGGTACAGATTTCTACACGCTAAGCCCGTCGTTGAGCTATCATTTGTGGCCAGGTCACTTCTCAAAGAGGGCCTTACCTGCAAAATAGAAATAGTTTTAATTTTTGTTTTAGTAATAGGTTTACCCTTTCAACTGGTACAAAAACTGACACCTTTATACAAGGCATCATGTTTGCAATAACACACACAAGCAGTCAAAATGCAAACAAAAAGAAACAACTCTGATGATGATAATGATATGCACGTCCTTGAAGTTGATTGGTCCACACCCGAGACAGCTTTTCTTAGAGCCTAGTCTCCATTGGTGTTGGACCAGATGACGCCAAAAGGCGTACAACTCAACAGCGCGCTATCAGAGTATTGAGAGCTCGGGGTAAGCATTTACACTATGAGACCTCCTTTACCAGTGGCAAAATATAGTAGTAGGTTTTACCCTTTCAACTGTACAAAAACTNACACATACAATTCTAGATTTAAAGCTTTCGTGACTGCAGGTTTTTTCGGTAAAGTCACGTAGGTAAAAAATTAAATTAATAAAAGTAAAATAAAATAAAATAAAAATCACGACGTTTCGGAGGCAACACAAGCTTTGTCTTCAGGTGGAACCGTCACAGCACGATTGTACAAGTGAGAGAAATTCCAAGAAAACCGTGTTTTTCTATATACTGGTTGAGGGTGGGAGGAGCCAAGGTAGGCACTGGATATTATTTTTCTGAGGTTCGGTGCGGCTGAAGCACGCTGCTAGGAACGAGCCTTTGTTGTGTAAACTAGGTGCGGATGATGTAAGGCATCACGTTTGCAATAACCACAACACAAGCGGCCGAAATGCAAACGGCATAAGCCGCAGTACACGCGCACTCAGCGGCACAAGCGACCGCCCGTCACACCACCACCGCCCCGCCGGGAGCTCCACCTCGCCCACCTCGTCGGCCGCCCCTCCGCCGTGCGCCAGGATCCTGGCGGCGCCGGCGAACAGCTCGGCCTCGGAGCGCGAGTAGTGCGCCAGCAGCGCCACGGTGGCCGGCAGCGCCGGGCAGAACGTCACGTCCGGGAAGTGCAGCTCGACGGCGCGCAGGACCCTCGCCACGGCCAGCTGGCCCGCCGCCGTCAGGCAGTAGCGCGGCGCGGCCCAGCCGTCGGCAAAGCCCGGCGACGCCGGGGCGCGAGCCGGAGGAGGGGAGGAGGCGGAAGAGGCGGGGAGCCGAGTCGCGGTACACGGAGGCGTCCGGCGTGACGAGCCGGCACGGCAGCGAGGACAGGGCGTGGCGGTAGAAGGCGGCGCGCGACGAGTGCTCGGTGGAGAAGCGGCCGGACCTGCGTGGCGGAGGGGAATGGTGGAGAAGTGAGCGGTGGTGGTGGCGGCGGTGACAGTGGTGGTGGTGACAATGGTGGTGGTGGCGGTGGTGGTGGTGACAGTGGTGTTGGTGGCGAGCGGTGGTGGTGGCGAGCGGTGGTGGTGGTGAGTGGTGGTGACAGTGGTGGTGACGGTGGTGACGGTGGTGGTGACGGTGGTGACAGTGGTGGTGGTGGTGGTTGTGGTGTTGACAGTGGTGGTGGTGACGGTGGTGGTGGTGACGGTGGTGGTGGTGACAGTTGTGGTGGTGGCGAGCAGTGGTGTAGCGGTTAGAGCGCTGAGCTACGGACCCGGCAACCCGAGTTCGATTCCCGCTCACGGCCAACACCGGTGACGATTATCTGAACCGGTTTTTGGCCTCCCGAGTTCGCTCAGCCTCAAATGAGTACCTGGTGTAGCGGTGTGTAAACTTCACCATTCGTGAGACAAAGGCGGCCAGGCGTGGTGCTGACCACCCACCCCCTCGTGTGCCGTGCCGGCCTTCACAGGCGCTGCTGCTCGCTAACAGCACTTGCCCCGACGTATGTGAAGGCCACAACGGCTTCGGTGTTGACGACGACGCTGCCGACGCTGCTTCCGGCAACGTCGCCGTTGGTGGCAATGCCGACGCAGCCACGGCCATCGTTGGGGTATCGAGGCGGGAGTTGGGAGGCGCGCACAAAGGCCGCACACACAACACTCTCTCACCTGGCCATGAGCTTGAGCTGCGTCTGCTCGACCGAACGGAAGAACGCTTCGTCCACGCCGCTGCCGCCGCCGCCGCCGTCGCCGCCATTGTTGCCGCGCTCGGGCATCCGATCCCAGTCAATGAATTCCATCGAGTCCGCTTCATCGTGCTTCTCCATGCCCAGCCGGCAGCGGGTGCCTGCGGGTGCGTTGGACAGTGAGCCCCACCCTCCCCACCAGCCCCTCCCCACCCAGCCCCTCCCCACCCAGCCCTCCCACCCAGCCCCTCCCCACCCAGCTCCTCCCCACCCTCCCCTCGCCACCCAGCCCCTCCCTCCCCACCCAGCCCCTCCCTGCACGACGGATGGACACAATAATCCCCTGTGGGCTGGTGGAACCAGTGGGTTCCTACCAGTAAATTATTCCGATGATGCTGCTGTTACCAATGACGTGTACAAATCTGACGCAGCCGATGGTTCCGTTGCACCCAGCACCAGCTTCTATCGAGATGTCCGGGGCGTGGAAGGCAAGCTATGAATATGCAATGATAATTATGGTGATCTGGTGGTGGGACAACGTGGTAAGGTTGTACGGGATTATGATAAAAGCTGACGATTACAAAGAGAGTGGGGATTCGTCAAGGTCGGGAACACCGAGTGACTGGGAAAACACGGGATCGACAGAGAGTGGCTGCATCATATACACCTCTGAGATGATCGTGTGAATATCTGATCAAAGGTTTGTGAGCCTTTTACTAACACGCGCGTCACAAACAAGGCAGCCGCATCGTAAAAAAGTATAACTCGTAAAAACAAAGTTTTTCACTATAAATCCTTTATATGCGTGGCATCGGCTAGAGTCCTCTCGTCCTCTGGCTTGAGATGGCTGCCACCTATGGGTCACATGATTGCATTGCACCATTAAGCAATTGGTAATTAAATATAATTTTTTTGTCCTAAAAAGTGTAACATTTTGGATAAAAAATTTTCACGAACATTAATTGTCACGCACAACGAGCCTGTGTGCAAAATGTCAGCTCGATTGGATCACGGGAAGTGGGTTAAAAACGACCGAAAGATTTGCACGGTCGTAAGCAAGCAAGCGAACTTAATATAAAGGATTTCAAAAAGAAAAAAGTGCAGCGGAATGTCTCGTTTGGTTTGTTTTGAAGCAAAATAACTGGGATGTGAATAGTGCAGAAATGGCGTATATGTTTGTGCAGCTTCATCAGCTGCAGGATCACCAGTACCCAGGGCCGTGTCGTCAAATAGGCCACAGTAGGCACTGTGCTAAGGGCCTACTCACTCACCCACCCAGCCACTCACCCACTCACTCAGCCACCCACTCACCCACCCAGCCAGCCACTCACTCACCCAGCCAGCCACTCACCCAGCCACCACTCACCCACCCAGCCACTCACCCACCCAGCCACTCACCCACCCAGCCACTCACCCACTCACTCACTCAGCCACTCACCCACTCACTCACTCACCCACCCAGCTCACCCAGCCACTCACCCACTCACTCACTCAGCCACTCACCCACTCACTCACTCAGCCACTCACCCACTCACTCACTCAGCCACCCACCCAGCCACTCACCCAGCCACTCACCCAGCCACTCACCCAGCCACCCGCCCACCAGCCACCCGCCCAGCCACCCACCCACTCACTCACTCACCCAGCCATTCACCCAGCCACTCACCCAGCCACCGCCCACCCAGCCACCCGCCCAGCCACCACCCACTCACTCACTCACCCAGCCACTCACCCAGCCACTCACCCAGCCACCCGCCACCCAGCCACCCGCCCAGCCACCCACCACTCACTCACTCACCCAGCCATTCACCAGCCACTCACCCACCCACCCACTCGCCCAGCCAACCACCAGGGCCATATTATCCAACGAGAGGGTGGGTGACAGCACCAAGCCCGGCCGCCTTTGTCCCCCAGTGGCGATGTTCACACAGCAGACCAGTTACTCGTTTGAGTCAACCTAGGGGAGGCCCAGGACCGGTTAAATTAATCGTCACCGGTGGTGGCCGTGAGCGGGAATCGAACTCGGGTCGCCGGGTTCGTAGCGCCGCTACACTACAATGCGTTACGCTTCCACATGCGCGGGTCACGTGACAGATTTGATGTCACAGCTCACTTGCCGTGCAAAAAATCAATGCATTATTGAGCTCCCCCCCCCCAAAAAAAGTGTATATTTATAATGTTTGCATGTGTACAGTCTGGAAAGTACCCACATGGCAAATTTCCAGTTTGTTGCTTGTCGGGAAGTACGCCAAACATTTTGAACAGACACGCATAATCACAACTTTGCCGTATATATTATCCAATAGGCCTGAGTGGGCACTGTGCCTAGAGCCTACAGGAAACAAAAATGTGATCAGATTATTGTTGTTTGTATGATAAGAAATGTAACGAAGATGTCTCTTCAATAAATATATAAGCATATAGCAAGGATCGGCACAGTGTTTATTACAGAGATGGCAGAGGCATGTCTATCGGTTGTTTTCACAAGGTGAGCGGAATTAACACTGGAGATTAACTTTTCGAGATTTTTTTCATTGAAAAATTTGCAAATAAACATCTTTCAATTGTTATTCTTGGGTTTTATAGGTAAGGTCACGTAGGTAAAAAATTAAAAGTAATAAAAGTAAAATAAAAATAAAATAAAAATCACGACGTTTCGGAGGCAACACAAGCTTCCGTCTTCAGGTAACCGTCACAGCACGACTGCTGTATCAAGTGAGAGAAATTTCATTTTCAGATAATCGTCACAGCACGATTGCCGTATCAAGTGAAGAAATTTCATTTTCAGATAATCGTCACAGCACNATTGCCGTATCAAGTGAGAGAAATTTCATTTTCAGATAATCGTCACAGCACGATTGCTGTATCAAGTGAGAGAAATTTCATTTTCAGATAATCGTCACAGCACGATTGCTGTATCAAGTGAGAGAAATTTCATTTTCAGATAATCGTCACAGCACGATAGCTGTATCAAGTGAGAGAAATTTCATTTTCAGATAATCGTCACAGCACGATTGCCGTATCAAGTGAGAGAAATTTCATTTTCAGATAATCGTCACAGCACGATAGCTGTATCAAGTGAGAGAAATTTCATTTTCAGATAATCGTCACAGCACGATTGCGTATCAAGTGAGAGAAATTTCATTTTCAGATAATCGTCACAGCACGATTGCTGTATCAAGTGGAGAAATTTCATTTTCAGATAATCGTCACAGCACGATTGCCGTATCAAGTGAGAAAATTTCATTTTCAGATAATCGTCACAGCACGATAGCTGTATCAAGTGAGAGAAATTTCATTTTCAGATAATCGTCACAGCACGATTGCCGTATCAAGTGAGAGAAATTTCATTTTCAGATAATCGTCACAGCACGATTGCTGTATCAAGTGAGAGAAATTTCATTTTCAGATAATCGTCACAGCACGATTGCCGTATCAAGTGAGAGAAATTTCATTTTCAGATAATCGTCACAGCACAATAGCTGTATCAAGTGAGAGAAATTTCATTTTCAGATAATCGTCACAGCACNATAGCTGTATCAAGTGAGAGAAATTTCATTTTCAGATAATCGTCACAGCACGATGCTGTATCAAGTGAGAGAAATTTCATTTTCAGATAATCGTCACAGCACGATAGCTGTATCAAGTGAGAGAAATTTCATTTTCAGATAATCGTCACAGCACGATTGCCGTATCAAGTGAGAGAAATTTCATTTTCAGATAATCGTCACAGCACGATTGCTGTATCAAGTGAGAGAAATTTCATTTTCAGATAATCGTCACAGCACGATTGCTGTATCAAGTGAGAGAAATTTCATTTTCAGATAATCGTCACAGCACAATAGCTGTATCAAGTGAGAGAAATTTCATTTTCAGATAATCGTCACAGCACGATTGCTGTATCAAGTGAGAGAAATTTCATTTTCAGATAATCGTCACAGCACGATTGCTGTATCAAGTTAGAGAAATCCATTACAGACAATAGCTGTATCACTTGATACAGCTAGTGTGTGACGGTTCAACTTGTTTAATTTTTACCTACGTGACTTTACCGAAAAAACTAAATATATAATCTTTGCAGCACGAAAGCTTCAAATTAGAATCTTTCAATTGCGTTTCTCGCACAACCACACGAATGAAGCGGCGGTAGTAGCAGGCTCTTGTAGGCCCCTAGGCACTTCTGTTTCAGGTCAGTGAAAACTCTCTGCAGTTTGGTGCTGCTGCTGCTGCCCCATGTTGCCGCTACCTAAAACTGATAACAAAAACTGTCTCCGATCAACCGAGAACAACAACGCCGCCTTGTCTTCACTCTCGATTGAGAAGGAATTGTGCAAAAAATTAACCCGTAAAAACAAAGCTTTTTCACTATAAATCCTTTATATGCGTGGCGGCTAGAGTCCTGTCTCTGGTGAGATGGCTGCCATATTCAGATGATTGTCTGCCACCATTAAGCAATTGGTAATTAAATATTTATTTATTTTCCCTAAACAGTGTAAAATTGTGGAAATTTTTTTAAGATAATTGTCACGCACAACGAGTCTGTGTGCAAATGTCAGCTCGATTGGTCACGGGAAGTGGGTTAAAAAACGACCGAAAGATTTGCACGTCGTAAGCGCAGCAAGCAAGCAAGTGAACTTAATATAAGATTTAAAAAATAAACATAAGTCTCATATTCTTGGGTTTTTTCGGTAAAGTCACTAGGTAAAAATTTTATTTTATTTTTATTAATTTTTTACCTACGTGACTTTACCGAAAAAGCCTAAGAATATGAATCCTTGCAGTCACGAAAGCTTCAAATCTAGAATTAATTTATCTACATTTTCCGTGTTTCTCCCTTGTGATGGGACTTTGTAGAATTAACGTTGACCAATCACGTCTAAATTGGTCCCTCATAAGGTGGCACTGATAATGGGTTTGCAGGTGTGGGGCCGTCCATAAATGACGTCACGCGATTTTGACGATTTTTGCCCCCCCCCCTCGTCACACGGCGTCACAAAAAGTCAGACCCCCCCCTCAAATATGACGTCACGAAGCTCTGCCCCCCCCCCAAATAAAACATGCTTCAAATCGCTGTAAACTATTGTCATTGTAGGCGTATTTAATGTGGCGCTGCACTCTGATGTTGTAGGAGAAAACATTTATCAAAAAGTCTATTTAATTACGTAAAACGTGTTGCCTATATTTATTTAAAGTTGCACATTTTTATGTGACGTCACATTTCTCAAACCCCCCCCCCCCTCGTCACACATCGGTGTGGAAGGAGGGGAGGGGCGATGGGGGAAGGGGGCAGGGGAGGGGCAGCTCGGACAGTACATTTCATTAAAGCGTGTTTAAAAAAACAGTATTCTTAAATATTTTATTCAGAAGCGACCTATCACAAATGATAGCGCAACGAAGTGGCTTATCACCATCAACATCGCGTGGAAATGTATAGCAGCCAAACACTCTGAACGCTGTGGGTCTAACTTACACCCCTGCAAACTCGGTATCACTCGTTTGTTTAATTGTGCGTGACAATTTATTTTCGTGAAAATTTTTTCCAAAATGTTACACGTTTTAGGATTTATTTATTTAATTACCAATTGCTTAATGGTGGCAGGCAATCATCTGACCCATAGGTGGCAGCCATCTCAAGCCAGAGACGAGAGGACTCTAGCCGCCANCACGCATATAAAGGATTTATAGTGAAAAACTTTGTTTTTACGGGTTAATTTTTTATGACCCTCGGTCTAATATTCAACACACTCACCTGACTCACCACTCATCACATCACCTGACACCACGCTGATGGAAGGACATAAAACAGATCTCAACAGCGCGCAAAGCGGGGAGACACGCACGCTTCGAATTACACACGAGGTACGGGAAGATCAAGACAACACTGAACATATACAGGCAGTCCTCTACTTATGATGGAGATGCGTTACGACGACCCCATCGTACATTTTGATTTAAAGCTTTCGTGACTGCAGGGATTCATATTCTTTGTTCTTTCGGTAAAGTCACGTAGAAGGGAACCAATAAAATAATAAAAATATAAACAATAAAATTCTCACTTGGTAAGCCATATAATCTTGGTGGCCTGCAGCAGAAAGTTTCAACGAGAACTGTTTGGTCTGATCAATTAATGCGGTTGAATCAGAAATTATTTTGTTGGTTTGTATGACGAGGCTGTTGGTGGGATCTCTTTAAATTTTTGTATAGCTGCCGTCGTTGAGAATTTTATTGTTAATATTTTATTACTTTATTGTTTCCCTTCTACGTGACTTTACCGAAAGAACCAAGAATATGGATCCCATCGTAAGTCAAAAATATCGTAAGTCGAAGATGGCCGAGCCTACCCAGGAGTCTTAAAGAATGGTGATAATTTAGCAAAAGAGCAATTTACAGTACCGTACTGTATAAACTATATACTGTATGTATTTATTAATTACAATACTGTATTTTACAGTAAAATATAAGTAAAAAAACAAGGTAAATTCTTAGCCTACCTATATGAACTGCAATTTAATAGAAATTTTTTTCAGTAAACAATCCTATCTGCTATAAAAACTTTTAACATGCTTTGAACGTATCGTATCGTGGTAACCCTAAAATGAAATCGCTAAAGCTACGTATCATACATGCATTGAACGTTCTCGTTCGCCGCTGCGTTTGCCCGCCGCGCGAAATTTAAAATATTTAACAATTTTGTCGTATCGCCATCGTGAGATCGAAACATCGTAAGTCGGACCCCATCGTAACTCGGGGACTATCTGTACATATGTAGTAGGTTCCAGGAGACTTGGACGACGTAGTTGGAGGCACACTTATTTATTAAGCACAAAGTACATAACAGGCCGAGATGTACAACACTCAAAGGGGTATCGCCCCTTCACCCGTCTAACTGGGAGATCAACCCTCTATGTCACAGCTAGCCTACTCCTAGGTCCTCCACTACCGGGCTAGGGGAGGCTAGCTCACCCAGCCTTGAGGGTGGGGCCGTGGGGGATCCCAGCTCCGTGTCAGCCCCCCAGGCTGAACGGTGCGGACGTGGATGTAAGCACCTCTCGGCGTACGGGCATAACCACGCCCAGTGTGTTTGTTTGCCCTCCGTAACACCTCTACACATGCACGGAACAGACAACGAGGTCAGTGGCGATGGGATTGCTCGTGGTGCGGCAAAGCCTCGGGTCGAGGATGGCCGTGACAAGAAATAAAGGATATGGACATCGAAATAACCGAGCTTGAGTTGCCATGTCATGGATGAAAGGGAACACTGCTGCCGGTCGAGATAAAGCTCCGGTGGCAGCAAAAAAGGAGGAAACATGGGCAAGAGACAAACATTGCACACTCCTGTGGGTGAGAAAGGCAAGGTCACCCATGGAAACCACACTCCGGCACCGCCACTTAGTGGTGAATGGCGATTGTTGTTGTTCAGTCAATGTATGTATGTGCGAGTCAATATGTGTGTGTAAGTCGATGTGTGTGTGTGTAAGTCGATGTGTGTGTGAGTAGATTGTGTGTGTGTAACTACATGTGTGTGTCTAAAGTCGATATCTGTGTGTGTGAGTCCATATGTGTGTGTAAGTCGATGTGTGTGTGCAAGTGGATTTGTGTGTAACTAANGTGTGTCTAAAGTCGATGTCTGTGTGTGTGAGTCCATGTGTGTAAGTCGATGTGTGTGTGCGAGTGGATTTGTGTGTAACTAGTGTGTGTCTAAAGTCGATGTCTGTGTGTGTGAGCCATATTTGTGTGTAAGTCGATGTGTGTGTGTGAGTAGATTTGTGTGTAACTANATGTGTCTAAAGTCGATGTCTGTGTGTGTGAGTCAATATGTGTAAGTCGATGTGTGTGCGAGTAGATTTGTGTGTAACTAATGTGTGTCTAAAGTCGATGTCTGTGTGTGCGAGTCCATGTGTGTGTAAGTCGATGTGTGTGTGCAAGTCGATTTGTGTGTGTAACTACATGTGTGTCTAAAGTCGATGTCTGCGTGTGAGTCCATGTGTGTGCGTGTAAGTCCACGTGTTTCTATGTGTGTGGGTCGATGTCTGTGTGTAAGTCCATGTGTGTATCTGCCTTTTTGCCGGGCAACGCCGCGTACTTTCCGCTAGTACAAAATAAATGCATATTTTGTATTTCGACGTTCATGTTGGACACATTTGTTGCGTCAATGTTTATTTTGGTGTCGGGAGTCGGTATCACGAGACAAAGTATTCATTTAAGTGCCCTCTCTGGTCCACACAGGAGGCGGCAGCATTTTGCCACACGGCTGAACTTAGTTCTGACGACACGCCGTGTCAACCCCTTATCAGTGCCCTCCCTACCTTATTACAGACCAATTCAGACATTATACTCGTTGGTGCTTTCGGTAAAGTCACGTAGGTATAAAATGTTATTTTATTTTATACCTACGTAACTTTACCGTAGGTACACAATTTTATTTTATACCCACGTGACTTTACCGAAAGAACCAAAGAGTATGGATTCATGCAGTCACGAAAGCTTCAAATCAAGATTGAATTCTGACCTTATTGGTCACCCGTGCCCCTTATAAATATCAACGTTTATCCTACAAAGTNCCATCACAAGGGAGAAACACAAATAGATTTTTTTGCCCGCATTGAAAGGGCTGTACGCCGCATAGACCTGAAAACTCAATTTCCCTGTACAAGAATCCGGGGTAAACCGTACGGGTGGACACGGCATGTGCCACTGGGAGTGTTGTTCGAATGAAAGTGAAACCGATATTTATTTTAAAATTCTCAAGATCTCAAAATGTTTCCTAAATAAAGTTGAGATCCAAATTCAATTGTGATGGGGTTTTTANTTTTGTGCCATCATTACGGTGTGTCTGAGACGATCGTTTAAAACACGTTGGGTTGCTCGGTCAATGGCCTGCAGGGTCAACGGCGGCGTGGTGTATTCGCAAATATGCCCGACTGTGAGGGCGGCACAAGCCGGCGTGAGTAGGTTAAACGTTGAGTTTTATAAGGGCACCACGGGGTGACCAGCCCTCCCCACCCAGCCCCACCCTCCCACCCCCACCCAGCCCCACCCTCCCTACCAGCCCCACTCTCCCCATCCAGCCCACTCTCCCACCCAGCCCTCCCCACCCTCCCAGCCCTCCCACCCTCCAGCCCCTCCCACCCTCCCCTCTCCACCCCTCCCATTTTTGATGCACGACGGACAGACGGACACAATAATCCCCTGTGGGCTGGTGGAACCAGGTGGTTCCTACCAGTATCATAGGTTGCTGCAAAGCCCGAAATCGAATGATAGCATCTCGGCAGTGGTGACTCGGTGTGTCTGACCTCTGAGCCAATCCCGGACACACCGTCATCATCTCGATCTTTGACATCCACAATAGCGGTGTGGTTTTTATTATTACACGCTTTCTATTAACTCACTCTGTCTGTTGTTGTTGTCGTTGTATTCTCAAATCTTGTAACTCAATTTTAACCCACTTCCCAATATGGTACCGACTGCAAACTTGGTATATTTATGTCATACTGATGACAATACTATATTCTATCATTAAAATAAAAAATAAATANTTTTAAACAATCTTTTTATGTTATGTTTCGGCTTGGGTCTAATTGTCCACGCTCAACTGACGTTTTCTGTAAATCACCACGGTCCCTTACGTTGTGGCAAACTTCGGGGCCACTTCCTGGAGTCGTGGAGTTCTGCCATTACTCGTACATTTCATTAAAGCGTGTTTTTAAAAAACAGTACTAGTAAATATTACTTATTTTGGGTTAGATCGCGTAAATACAAATGTGTCGTGAAACCCACCACCACCCGACACGGCCAATTGGCAACGTTTGTCACGTAAACAAAACATGAGAATTCGTTACGAGAACAGCCACGCAGCGGTGTGTTGGAGAGTAACCCCACAACATTCACAATTCGATCACTCTCCAAACACACAACCGGTGTGTGCTGTGGTTGGGTGGTGGCGGGTTTACCGACACATTTATATATAATTATGATGATTATGATGATATGATACTCCGACTGATGCTCCTGCTGTTGTGGAGTGACTCATGCAGCCAGCTATGGCTGCAGGGTATTGGGTAGTACATGTTGTTTATTGCTAAAATTCCGTCACAGTTCCTATGATCACTGTTTCATTGCTTTTATGGCTTTATTTTGGCGATTTCGAAAACGTTTTTTTGGTTTGGCCATGTTTGTTTGTTGTAGTACGGAGTTAGACTGATGGCCTTAATCTAAGTTGTCTTGTGGTTGTTGTTGTTTGACCTGCATCCCACTGGATTTTTCCACAGAGCGTTGGAGTACGGTGTTTTTTCTGCAATATTTTGCTGTCTTTTATAGGATTTCTGTTTGCACTTAGTCACATATTCACTTTAAGATGTTTTCTTGTTCATGTTTTTGTTTTTTGTTTGTTGCGGTTGCACCCGATTCAAGAGCCGAATGGCTCACAGGGCTCTACCTAATCAATGAACTTGAACATCCTTACGCGATCTAACCCAAGACACCTCATAATCAACGTTTTTGGGTTTAGATCGCGTTATTTATAAATGTGTCGTAACCCTCCACCACCCGACACGGCCAATCAGTAAAAAAGTGTCACGTTGACAAAAGACAAATAGTTCACTGCTTTAGCCCACCGGTCTGTTGAAGCGTGAAACCACAACAATTTACAATTTGAGTACGACGTTTCGCTGGTAATTGCATCCAGCATCATCGGGCAATTCGCCAATTACCAGCGAAACGTCGTACAACTCAATTTGTAAATGTTGTGGTTTCACGCTTCAACACACCGGTGGGCTAAAGCAGTGAACTATTTGTCTTTTGTCAACGTGACACTTTTTACTGATTGGCCGTGTCGGGTGGTGGAGGGTTACGACACATTTATAAATAACGCGATCTAAACCCAAAAACGTTGATTATGAATAATATGGTCACGAAAGCCCCCAACTACTGCCGCCACGTGTGAAAGTGCTCGACTAGAAACGCCCTAACAGAGTGCTGGTGGACTCCACATGTCCATGCCGGAGAAGTCTGGGCGAAACGGCGCGTTCGATATCAGACGCAGCGAGGGTTGTTGTTAAATCCACTCCTGGAGAAGCCGCCGTGGTTCCTTAAGATTCCGCAATGCAATGCTATAGACCAGGGTCGGGAACCTTTTTGACTGGGAGAGCCATAAAAGCCAAATATATTTCATTGAGAGCCATATAGTATTTTAACGTATAATAAATTAAATATGTCTTACTTTTAATGCGACTTCTGGTGCTGTGTTGTTTTGCTGATGGCCTTGTAGTCTGGTTCATACGTGTGTGGTTGAGCTTCATGCAGGCGTGACCCGTGAAATGTATCTTCAAAACTAATTTCTGTTTACTTTAAAATGACACAGTATTATTAAACAATATCACAAGTATTTTAAAATCAGTTCCAAACTGATTTTTTATTTTTCATTATTTTTTTTCAACTCAAAATTGTCTGGGAGCCATATGCCGTCACTGGAAGAGCCATATATGGCTCGCGAGCCATAGGTTCCCGACCGCTGCTATATACATACATTACACACACACGCATATATACATTGTACGCAATAAGAAAAAAAATGCGGGTGGACATTCCACGTTCCCGGCCGGGAGAAGTCCATCCAAACAATCACAATTTCAATGGCACGGCGTTGCATATGCACGTGGCCCGAGCGATTTGACCGCGGCTGATTAAGATACGCGGTCGATGATGCCCATTCCACATTCCGAGGCCGGGGCCTGAAAACGTAATTCTGAAGCGGTGTAACAACGCTTACACATTTCGATTTAAAGCTTTCGTGAGTGCAGGGATTCATCTTCTTGGTTTTTCGGTAAAGTCGTCACGTAGAATGGAAGTAATAAAATAATAAAAATTAAACATAATAAAATACAATTCTCACGACGTTTCGGCCACAACGCAAGCAGCCGTCCTCAGGTGGAGACCTGTTCTTTTCGACAGCCCTGTTCTTCACCTGAGGACGGCTGCTTGCGTTGTGGCCGAAACGTCGTGAGAATTATTTTATTATGTTTTATTTTTATATTTTATTATGTTTATTTTTATTATTTTATTATTTTTATTTTATTATTTTTGTTTTATTTTTATTATTTATTATATTGAATTTTTTTATTTTATTATTTCCATTCTACGTGATGAATTTACCGAAAGAACCAAGAGATGAACGCTTACACAGCATGCATTTAATTTTAAAATGTCAACTATTAGAACTGAACTGCATACGACAACGAGCCTAATGTTACATTCCACGTTACTATGGCCGGGGAAATGACATTCAAACGTTAAAGCGTGAACGTCAAAAATAAAGATACACACAGACACATATATATTAGCAGATACGTCTCAAAGTCAACAGCAGCAACAACAAGAGGGTCATTCCACATTCCGGTCGGGAGAAGTCCATCCAAGGCGTTATGTGTGGGATGTGAGGAGAAGGAGGGGTGGGTGATGGATAATCGATACAAATTGCTCGCTCAATTGGCGAACCGCATTATTGACGAACTCGTAAATGTCAAAGCAATTAATGTAACTGTACGCAAAATAGTTAAACGTTTCACAACCACCCCCTCCCTCACGCAGCCGCACTGTACTCACCAATGGCCGTTCGTGTTGCGAATCTCAAATCATCAATCCAAGTCGCTCCTCGGGGCGATTATAATCATCACGACGACAGATTAAACTGTTACGATCTCAAGCTTTGCCCCCCCCAAACGTATCGTTGTTTGTATCAAGAGCGAGAGACGAAATCCGTCGACAGAAAATGTTGACGCATCGATTTCTGTTTTTTCGTTGTCGTTTTAAAGTCCCCGTTTAGATTTCCCACAGCGGTTGGGTGGCGGTGCGGTCGCTGCCCGCCGTCTGATTGGTCGAGGCGGCCCGAGGTGGCTTTTATATGGCGCACGCTCGACCAATCGGATGCGTCGCTCGGGAGGAACGGTGCTTGTACGGTCTACGGATTCCAATGCTTGTATCTCCAACAACGTTGACAGAATTGTATTCTTGGTTCTTTCGGTAAAGTCACGTAGAGGGAAATAATAAAATAATAAAAATATATATAAAGAACCAAGAATATGAATCCTGCAGTCACGAAAGCTTTAAATAAAAAAAGTTTACAGAATTGTTAATTCTGGTAGGAACCTCCTGGTTCCACCAGCCCACAGGGATTATTGTGTCCGTCCGTCGTGCATCCAAAAATGGGAGGGAGGGGCTGGGTGGGGAGGGTAGGAAGGGGTGGGTGGAAGGGGCTGGGTGGGGAGGAGAGGGTGGGGCTGGGTGGGGAGGGTGGGGAGGGTGGGGGGAGGGGTGGGTGGGGAGGGGAGGGTGGGAGGGGCTAGGTGGGAGGGTGGGGAAGGGCTGGTGGGGAGGGTGGGGAGGGGCTGGGTGGGGAGGTGAGGGAGGGGCTGGGTGGGGAGGGGAGGGTGGGGANGGGCTGGGTGGGGAGTGGAGGGTGGGGGAGGGGCTGGGTAGAGAGGGTGGGGCTGGGTGGGGAGGGGAGGGTGGGGAGGGGCTGGGTGGGGAGGGACTGGTCACCCCGTGGTGCCCTTATACAACTCAACGTTTAACCTACTCACGCCGGCTTGTGCCCGCCTTAAAGGGAGAAACACGGAAAATGTAGATAAATTATTTCTAGATTTGAAGCATTCGTGACTGCAAGGATTCATTATCTTAGGTTTTTTTCGGTAAAGTCACGTAGGTAAAAAATTGTAATTAATAAAAGTAAAATAAAAATAAAATACAAATTTTTACCTACGTGACTTTACCGAAAAAAACCTAAGAATATGTAGACAAATTATGTGTATTAAATCCTTTATATTAAGTTCACTTGCTTGCTTGCGTGCTTGCTTGCTTACGACCGTGCAAATCTTTCGGTCGTTTTTTAACCCACTTCCCGTGATCCAATCGAGCTGACATTTTGCACACAGACTCGTTGTGTGAGACAATTAATTTTCGTGAAAAAAAATTTCCACAATTTTACACTGTTTAAGGAAAATTTTTTAAATATTTAATCACCAATTGCTTAATGGTGGCAGACAATCATCTGACCCATAGGTGGCAGCCATCTCAAGCCAGAGGACGAGAGGACTCTAGCCGCCCGATGCCACGCATATAAAGGATTTATAGTGAAAAACTTAGTTTTACGGGTTAATTTTTTGCCCGTATTGAAACGGCTGTACGCCGTATGGTCCTGAACACTCAATTTCCCTGCCACAAGGACACGGGTTAAACCGTATAAACTTGACAGGTATGACCAACTCAGTAAAAGATCAAGAGAGAAAAACATTGCCAAACATCTAAAAATTCCCAAAACAATCATTACAAAAAAAGTTCTGAGTTATATATATCACGCGACTCGAAACATGCATCGTTCACTTATCGTTCAAGATTGTTCGACGGTTATAAAGCAATAAACTTAATAAATCCACAAGGGCTTCTCACCACCACACGAATAAACATCGCGTCAGCCTCGTGTCGCAATCGCGCGCGCGCCACCACTGGCGGCAGTGAAACATCCTCGCAACTCGCAGTGGTTCTCAGAGCGTTCTCCCCAGGTCCGTATTACCCAATAGACCACATTGGTCAATGTTCATAGGGCCCATCTCACTCACACACACACCCACTCACCCACCACTCACCCACTCACTCACCCACCACACTCACTCACACACTCACTCACCCACTCACTCACCCACTCACACACTCACTCACNCACTCATCACACACTCACCACCCACTCACCACTCACTCACACACTCACTCACTCACCCACCCACTCACGCACCCACCACCCACTCACCCCCTCACCCCCCAAACCCACCACTCACTCACTCACTCACCACTCACCACTCACACTCACCACCACACTCACTCCCACCACTCACCCACCCACTCACCCANCCACCCACTCACCCACTCACTCACTCACCCACCCACCCACTCACCCACCCACCACCCACCCACTCACCCACTCACCCACTCACCCACCCACCCACTCACCCACCCACTCACCCACTCACTCACTCACTCATCCACCACCCACCCACTCACCCACCCACCCACTCACCCACCCACCCACCCACTCACCCACCCACCCACTCACTCACTCACTCACCCACTCACTCACTCACCCACCCACCCACCCACTCACCACCCACCCACTCACCCACCCACCCACTCACTCACCCACGCACCCACTCACCCACTCACTCACCCACTCACTCACTCACCCACCCACTCACCCACCCACTCACCCACCCGCTCGCTCACTCACCCACTCACTCACTCATCCACTCACCGCGCACCGCCTGAGGGTGTGAGATGCCCTTCCTGGTNGGGTAGCGAGGCATGGCCAGATTTGTTTAGAAGGTAAATAATCGAAAACACTAATGAAGTTACAACTTACTTTGTTTCATCAATCCCTATGTATTTATTAACATTATACATATTCTTGGCTCTTTCGGTAAAGTCACGTAGAAGGGAAATAAAACGATAAAAAATATCACGACGTTTCGATTGCAACACAAGCAATCATCATCAGGTGTGAAAACCACAGCAGTCACGAAAGCTTTAAATCGAAAATGATAAAAAAATATTAGCGATTTAGAAGCAAAGCTGCAGCAAAGGTTAAGAACCGCTGGCAGAGGCCTTCAAGGCCCTGGCGGTCCGTGACGGCCCTCCATGTGGTCCAAGGCGGCTGTGATGCAAACGCACGTTGACAACGGTTTTTTAAATCCTTTATATTAAGCTCGCTTGCTTGCTTACGACCGTGCAAATCTTTCGGTCGTTTTTTAACCCACTTCCCGTGATCAAATCGAGCTGACATTTTGCACACAGACTCGTTGTGCGTGACAATTAATGTTCGTGAAATTTTTTTTCCAAAATTTTACACTGTTTAGGGAAAACAAATTATATTTAATTACCAATTGCTTAATACTTTTTAGGCAGACAATCATCTGACCCATAGGTGGCAGCCATCTCAAGCCAGAGGACGAGAGGACTCTAGCCGCCACGCATATAAAGGATTTATAGTGAAAAACTTTGTTTTTACGGGTTATACTTATTTCTTCTGTTATATACCTTTTGCTTCGGATATTAATGAATATATTACTCGTGATATTTAATCTACTACCCTGATGAAACTACCCTAACCCGTAAATGCACCTCCCCACCCCCACCACCCGAAAAAATGTAATTTTAGCTGTGTTTAAGAACAATTTTTTGTTAAGTTCCGGTAATATGAATCATTTTTCTATTCGTGGTATTTAGAGAGAGAAGGGAATGCGTTCTGTCACCAGGGTGGGTGGCTTGTCTGTTCAGCGGAAACGTTTGCATCGGCGGTCCTAAAATGTTTGAGAATCGCCGCTCTAGAGGTAGGAGTGCTCACACTTTATCCCAACCAATGCAACCTGCCCATCGACGAACTACTGGAGTATATCTTCTTGGTTTTTTCGGTAAAGTCACGTAGAAGGGAAGTAATAAAATAATAAAAAAAAATAAAAAAAAATAAATGATATTATTTTATTATGCTTTANTTTTTTTTTTTATTACTTCCCTTCTACGTGACTTTACCGAAAAAACCAAGAAGATGAATCCCTGCCACGAATTAAATCGAAATATGGATATACTCTTTGGTTTTTCGGTAAAGTCACGTAGGTAAAAAAATAAAATAAATTAAATCACGACGTTTCGGGCGCAACACAAGCGTTCTTTTTTTACTACGTGACTTTACCGAAAAAAACCAAAGAGTATGAATCCTTGCAGTCACGAAAGCTTCAAATCTAGAACTACTGGGTGTCCGCTCGTTTAACAATCACCCGATGAAGCTGCTTGGTTTTCCATTAGAACCTCATTTTGCTACTGGCAAAGGAGGTTCCAATGGTGTAAATGCTTACCCCGAGCTCTCATACTCTGATGGTGCATTGTCTTTGAGTTGTGCGCCTTTTGGCGTCATCTGGTCCAACACCATGTGAGACTAGGCTCTAAGGAAAGCTGTCTCGGGCGTGGACCAATCAACTTCAAGGACAGTGCATACATTATCAGAGTTATGTTTTTTTTTCATTTCGACTGTAGATATTGTGGTCAATGCAAACATGACTCATTGTAAAAACGGTGTCAGTTTTGTTTGCCAGTTAAAAGGGTAATTTTTTTTTTTCATGCTACATTTGTTGTTGTAATCAGCAGTGAAACGTCGCAGTATCTCAAATAGTAAATGTTGTACTGTGGTGGCTTTTACTCTCCCAGCACACACCGCTGTGTGCTGAAGTTCGCAACGAATTGGCACTTTTGTTTACGTGACAACCTTTTACTCATAATCAACGTTTTTGGGTTTAGATCGCGTTATTTATAAATGTGTCGTAACCCTCCACCACCCGACACGGCCAATCAGTAAAAATGTGTCACGTTGACAAAAGACAATAGTTCACTGCTTTAGCCCACCGGTGTGTTGAAGCGTGAAACCACAACAATTAACAATTTGAGTAGTACGACGTTTCGCTGGTAATTGCATCCAGCATCATCGGGCAATTCGCCAGATGATGCTGGATGCAATTACCAGCGAAACGTCGTACTCTCAAATTGTAAATTGTTGTGGTTTCAACACACCGGTGGGCTAAAGCAGTGAACTATTTGTGTTTTATCAACGTGACACTTTTTACTGTTTGGCCGTGTCGGGTGGTGGAGGGTTACGACACATTTATAAATAACGCGATCTAAACCCAAAAACGTTGATTATGAATAACATTGGTCGCGAAAGCCTCTGTGTTAAACTAACCTTTTACTCATTTGCTGTGTCTGGTGGTAGTGGGTTTTAACGACACATGATTATTTCCGTGATCTAACCCCCACCCCCCCAAAAAAAAGTTTGTTTAACACGTAAGTAGGTTTTCGCGACCAATATCATCCATAAAATTACTCTTTGGGTTAGACCGCATGAATATGTTGTGTCGTGAAACCCGCCACCACCCGACACAGCCAACTAGTAAGGTTTGTCACGTAAACAGAACGTGGCCATGATAATTGTTTTTTACCTTCTATCTGGCAACAAAACTGACACCTTTTTACAAGGAGTCATGTTTGCATAGACCGCAATACCTGCAGTCATAATACAAACAAAAGACATAACTCTGATAATGTGCATGTCCTTGAAGTTGATTGGTCCACACCCGAGACAGCTGTCTATGCAAACATGACTCCTTGTAAAAAGGTGTCAGTTTTGTTGCCAGATAGAAGGGTAAAAAAACAATTATCATATTTTTACTGGCAAATGAGGTTCCCATAGTTTAGAACGTGGCCAATTCGTTACTAGTCCAGCACACCCCCCAAAAAACCCCAAGATTATGAATCTTAAGTTTAACGTATACAGCTCCATCGCACATATCGGGGTAGACTTTCCGTTGTTTCACCATGCATGTTGTCCCCGTGGTCGCGTGGATATTTTTTCTTCCACATTTACAAACATGCATTAAGATTATTTCGGTTATTCTGGTGCTATAAATATCCAAATGTTGGGGCACTTTGTCGAGCGATCTTTTGTGGCCAGGTCGCTTCTAAAAATATTTTTTGCTTATAAAAAAAAAAACACGCTTTAATGAAATGTACCGTACGAGTAATGGTAGAACTCCACGACTCCAGGAAGTGGCCCCGAAGCTTGCCACAACGTCAGGGGCCGTGGCCAATTACAGCCAACGTCAGTTGAGCGTGGACAATTAGACCCAAGCCGAAACATAACATATAAAAAGATTGTTTAAATTTAAAACACATTTCTTATGATAGAATATGTATTGTCACAGTATGACACAAGTATACAAGTCTCAGTCGATACCACATTGGGAAGTGGGTTAAAATTGAGTACAAGATTTGGGATACGACAACACACAGTAAGTTAAATAAAAGCGTGTAAAAAGTTTTAAAATAATGTTTTGCATTTTTTATGATATAATATCGTGTTGTCATCAGTATGACATACTGTACGAAGTTTCAGTCGATACACATTGGGAAGTGTGTAAAAATTGAGTTACAAGATTCTTTTTGAGAATACAACAGACGGATTGAGTTAAATAAAAGCGTGTAATAATAAAAAATAAATTTCGATTTAAAGCTTTCGTGACTGCAGGGATTCATCTTCTTGGTTCTTTCGTAAAGTCACGTAGAAGGGAAATTATAAAATAATAAATCAAAACATAATAAAATAATTCTCACGACGTTTCGGCCACACAGACGCTGTCTCCCCGACAGACCTGGTCTTCACCTGAGGACGGCTGCTTGCGTTGTGGCCAAACGTCATGAGAATTATTTGATAATGTTTTAATTTATTATTTCCATTCTACGTGACTTTACCGAAAGAACCAAGAAGATGAATCCCTGCAGTCACGAAAGCTTGAAATCGAAATTTATTATTTTATAATGTTTTTTTATAATTTATTATTTACATTCTACGTGACTTTACCGAAAGAACCAAGAAGATGAATCCCTGCAGTCACGAAAGCTTGAGATCGAAATTTAATTTTATAATGTTTTATTTTATTAATTTATTATTTCCATTCTACGTGACTTTACCGAAAGAACCAAGAAGATGAATCCCTGCAGTCACGAAAGCTTAAATGAAATTTTATTATTTTATTATATTTAGTTTTATTATTTTATTATTTCATTCTATGTGACTTTACCGAAAGAACCAAGAAAATAAAAAAGAACATTTATTCCACATCCTTCCTCAGATAGTACATTTGTAACGATCCTGACGTTCTGGGCGGCATTACAAAGGGGCACCGATGGTATCAGACTCATCAGAGCAGGCGGGGGGGGGGAGATTTTTAAATCCTTTATATTAAGTTCGCTTGCTTGCTGATTGCGTGCTTGCGTGCTTGCTGCTTGCTTACGACCGTGCAAATCTTTCGGTCGTTTTTTAACCCACTTCCCGTGATCCAATCGAGCTGACATTTTCCACACAGACTCGTTGTGCGTGACAATTAATTTTCGTGAAAAAAATTCCAAAATGTTACACTGTTTAGGGAATTTTTTAAAATTTAATTGCCAATTGCTTAATGCTGGCAGACAATCATCTGACCCATAGGTGGCAGCCATCTCAAGCCAGAGGACGAGAGGACTTAGCCGCCACGCATATAAAGGATTTAGACTGAAAAACTTTGTTTTACGGGTTAATTTATTATACTCTTAGTTCTTTCGGTAAAGTCACGTAGGTAAAAAATGAAATAAAAATTAATAAAATAAAACAATGAAAATCAGGTGGGACCGTCACAGCCAGATTAGATGCAGCAAATTTTAGCTGTGACGGTCCCACCTGATGACGGAGACTTGTGTTGCCTCCGAAACGTCGTGATTTTCATTGTTTTATTTTTATTAATTTTATTTCATTTTTTCCTACGTGGTGACTTTACCGAAAGAACTAAGAGTATGAATCCTTGCAGTCACGAAAGCTTCAAATCTAGGGGAGATTTTCTTTGGGGTCAAGGGATTGGCGAGGTCATTGCCGTTCTGGGATCCGGTCATTAAGACTGAGCTCAGGTTTAGAGGGACCACGTGTCCGTGTGTACAGGCAGTCCTCGGATTACGAACACAGGCGCTTTCATACTCCTTCCATGATTTGATTTTTTTACATCGACCTAAAATATAAACCTTCACTTGCAAATTGAACCAGGCACTATTTTGTTCAGCCTAGCGATCCTCAGCGAGATGTAAAAGAGTCAGTCGAGTGCTGGGTTTAACCAGGCTGGATTGTGTGAGGAGCTCACACATCCTTGAAAGATCTGGACAAAGTCCCATTGGTGAGTCCTCCGGCAGGCAAGGCTGCGTTGGCTGGGCCATGTAGCCCGCATGCCCAGCCACCGCATGCCTAACAGCTTTTGTTCGGCCGGATGAGGGGGCTAAACGGGCGCGGCACGGGCTAGAGAAGAGATGGAGCGATGTGGTACAGGAGGACGTGGAGCTGAGTGGACTTGCGATGACTGGTACCAGCGGTGTCAAGATCGGCCTCTGTGCAGGAGGCTCGTGAAGGACGTTACTGGGCAGTTGGAGGCAGTCACCCTCCAACAACAACGGAGGGCGGAGGAGACGCTCACAACAACGAGCGGAGCGGCTAAAGCACATCAAGTTGGCACAGTANGGGGCACAGGTGGTGATGCATCTCTCGGTCATCTCAGTCAGCCAACCCATGGCACCTGCGGGTCTGTCCCGTGACCTCCTGCACCTAGCCTGGCACAGTAGGGGTACAGGTGTGCATCTACCNGTCATCTCAGCCAACCCATGGCACCTGCTGGTCTGTCCCGTGACCTCCTGCACCTAGCCTGGCACAGTAGGGGGGTACAGCTGGTGTGCATCTACCGGTCATCTCAGCCAACCCATGGCACCTGCAGGTCTGTCCCGTGACCTCCTGCACCTAGCCTGGCACAGTAGGGGTACAGCTGGTGGTGCATCTACCGGTCATCTCAATCAGCCAACCCATGGCAACTGCAGGGTCTGTCCCGTGACCTCTGCACCTAGCCTGGCACAGCTGGTGCATCTACCGGTCATCTAGTCAGCCAACCCATGGCACCTGCTGGGTCTGTCCCTGANCTCCTCCTGCACCTAGCCTGGCACAGTAGGGGTACAGCTGGTGGTGCATCATCTCAGTCAGCCAACCCATGGCACCTGGGTCTGCCCGTGANCTCCTCCTGCACCTAGCCTGGCACAGCAGGGGGTACAGCTGGAGGTGCATCTACCGTCATCTCAGTCAGCCAACCCATGGCACCTGCTGGGTCTGTCCGTGACCTCCTCCTGCACCGAGCCTGGCACAGTANGGGGGTACAGCTGGTGGTGCATCTACCGGTCATCTCAGCCAACCCGTGGCACCTGCTGGTCTGTACCGTGACCTCCTGCACCTAGCCTGGCACAGTAGGGGTACAGCTGGTGGTGCATTTACCGTCATCTCAGTCAGCAACCCATGGCACTGCAGGGTCTGTCCCGTGACCTCCTGCACCTAGCCTGGCACAGTAGGGGGGTAAGCTGGTGGTGATCTACCGGTCATCTCAGCCAACCCGCACCTGCTGGGTCTGTCCGTGACCTCCTGCACCTAGCCTGGCACAGTAGGGGGGTACAGCTGGTGGTGCATCTACCGGTCATCTCAGTCGACCCATGGCACCTGCTGGGTCTGTCCCGTGACCTCCTGCACCTAGCCTGGCACAGTAGGGGTACAGCTGGTGGTGCATCTACCGGTCATCTCAGTCAGCCAACCCGTGGCACCTGCTGGGTCTGTCCCGTGACCTCCTGCACCTAGCCTGGCACAGTAGGGGGGTACAGCTGTGTGCATCTACCGGTCATCTCAGCCAACCCATGGCACCTGCTGGGTCTGTCCCGTGACCTCATGCACCTAGCCTGGCACAGTAGGGGTACAGCTGGTGGTGCATCTACCGGTCATCTCAGCCAACCCGTGGCACCTGCAGGGTCTGTCCCGTGACCTCATGCACCTAGCCTGGCACAGTAGGGGGTACAGCTGGTGGTGCATCTACCGGCATCTCATTCAGTCGACCCATGGCACCTGCTGGGTCTGTCCCAACCAGTCTCGAAAGGCCGAATCAATACAGTCGCTTCTAAATTGTATTTACAATGAACATCTCTTCAATGTTTATAATAGAAGTATTTTTTGTAACTTAAAAGCCGGGTCAAATTTTATTTGTTTTAACGAAATAAATTAAAGCTCCCCACGACTGTGACGTCACATCCGTCCCGCCAGAGATAAATGTAATCGTTAAGTCGTCCCGGAAGTGACCTCATCTCATATCGCTTCCAAATTATATTTAGATTTTCTTTTTATCTTTAACATTTATATTTGCTATTTTAAAGTAACGCGGCCGATTTGGAAATCTTGATAGTGTAATCATTTAATAAATTATTTAACAAGAAAATAAACCCCCCCCCCATACACGTTCGTGACGTCACATCCGTCCCACAAGAGAAATTTGAAATCGTTCAAAACGTAACGGAAATGACCTTTTTCACATCGCTTTTAACTTATATTTATAACAAACATTATGTTCACCAGTTCTATTTGAGACGTAAAATCGACGCAGCGCGTCTAAATATCTCTAAAATGTAAGACAATAATTCTTTAACAAATAAATAAAAGCCCCACCCACCACCCCACGTCTCTGACGTCACATCCGTCCCCAGCAAAGACAATCGAATCGTTAAAACGGAAATGGCGTCATCGCACCCGCTCTCCTTAAAAAAAAATAAACACTCACTTACATTAAAAAAAACGACTCTACGGGCACACGGTAAAGAATAAATTCACCTCAATCTAAAACACATTTGTATTTAAAAAAAAANCTATTTCAGATCCCCCTCATGACGTCACGTCCGCCCGCCCCGCCCCCTCACCACACAGCAGAGGCAGTTGAAGCCAAGATGGAGACGAAGCGTTGCCGCGATGGTTTCGTATCTCGCCTCCACTGATCTCCTCGTCTCGACTCCAGCAGCAAACCACGTCGCCGACGAACGCCCCAGGCGTTTTGCAGCGCCGCCAACAGCAACAGCAGCAGCAGTAGCAGCGGGAGGCAGGCGGAGGAACCGCGGCACCTTATTCCCATGAGGTAAACGCATCGGCAACCCCACCACCATCACCACCACCACCATCATCATCACTACCACCCTCCTCCTCCTCACCTTCCCGATGTTTGTTAATGGTGGTGGTGGTAGTGAAGCCCGCGCTGTGTTTGGGGAGGGGAAGGAAACGCGTGTGTGTGTGTGGGGGTGGGAAGAGATCTTGTGGCGCACACTTAAAGGTTTCCACTACTTTGTTGTGGTGAGGGCTGGTGGTGGTGACTTGTGTTGCCTCCGAAACGTCGTGATTTTATTTTATTTTCATTAATTTTGATGTTTTACCTACACGGTGACTTTACCGAAAACACCTAAGAATGTGATTGCTTGCAGTCACGAAAGCTTCAAATCTAGAATTAATGAGGGGAGGGGGATGTTTGTTTTTGTGACTGGCCAGACGCAGCATTTGTTTTTTACGAGCAAGTTTGACGATTTAAAATGTTTTTTTTTGTTTTGCTTGAAGGTTTTTTTTTTTGTTGCAAGATGCGTTGTGGTTATTGGTGGTGGTGGTGTTGCGTGGTTGTTCCATAGCTTTTTTGAATGGAGAGGGGTGTTTTTGTTGCAGCTCCCGTGTTTATTGGGTTCTGATCGGCGGTGTTAGGTAATCGGAATTAATCCTGATATCGATTTTATTTTTTTTTTAATCGGAGGAATCTGATTATCTGTTGTAAAGATATTTTTGGTCACAACACGATGGGAGTGCAAGGTAAAGAAATGTTAAATAAAATCACCGAAATAAATACAAACACGAAACCAGACAAAGCCCACTGAGGTATGAACTTATTTTTTTTTACAAAATCGATCTGGCCACAAATTATTGCTCGGCAAAGTGGTCCATCATTGGGCCATTTTAAAGCATCAAAATAATCTAAATAACTAAACGCGTGTTCCTAAACGTTGAGGGGTGGGTGGTGGGTGGGAAACCCACAATTCGGAGGGGCCTGATAAAGGTTCAGCCCTGCAATAGCTCACCCCCCCCCTCACCATCATTGGCCATTTTAAAGCAGAAAAATAATCTAAATAACTAAACGTGTTCCTAAACGTGGAGGGGGGGGGGAAACCCACAATCGGAGGGCCCGATAAAGGTTCAGCCCTGCAATAGCTCACCCCCCCCCTCACATCATTGGGCCATTTTAAAGCAGAAAAATAATCTAAATAAACTAAACGCGTGTTCCTAAACGTGGAGGGGGGGGGGGAACCACCAATCGGAGGGCCTGATAAAGGTTCAGCCCTGCAATAGCCCACTCACATCCCCCCCTCACCATCATTGGGCCATTTTAAAGCAGAAAAATAATCTAAATAACCTAAACGCGTGTTCCTAAACGTTGAGGGGGTGGTGGTGGGTGGGAAACACACAATTCGGAGGGGCCTGATAAAGGTTCAGCCCTGCAATAGCTCACCCCCCCCCTCACCATCATTGGGCCATTTTAAAGCAGAAAAATAATCTAAATAAACTAAACGCGTGTTCCTAAACGTGGAGGGGGTGGGTGGGAAATCCACAATCGGAGGGGCCCGATAAAGGTTCAGCCCTGCAATAGCCCACTCACACCCCCCCCCCTCATCATCATTGAGCCATTTTAAAGCAGAAAAATAATCTAAATAACCTAAACGTGGAGGGGGTGGGTGGGTGGGTGGGAAACCCACAGATCGGAGGGGCCCGATAAAGGTTCAGCCCTGCAATAGCCCACTCACACCCCCCTCTCACCACACCAGTTTCACCGTCTCCCACACCACCACTTTGTGAGTTTTCCTCGGCCATCGCGTTCGATAAATAAATTCCCACTTTGAGTCGCCAGATTTATATCGGCAAAGGTGTAAAAAAAAACGCGTAAGGGGTCTCCCGCTAGAGGGGAGGTAGAGAGAGAGCCTTGTCGATTGTTGGGATGCTCGACAATTCCACGGTCGCATGACGAGGCCCTGGATCGACTGACAAAAAAAACTGCTGAAAAAAAATCTACTGCCGATCCGTTTTTGTTTTACATTTATTGCATTTAGCGATTTTTGATTTTTGGTTTTTACTTTCAATGTCGTAAGTGGTAATATATGCACGTTTATGATTTTAAAAGGATGTTTAATTGGTAATGGAACGCCTTACCAGACGACATTCACCGGGAGATGGAGCAAATGAAATCGGTTCGTGTGCAGGGGTTTATAGGTGGATTGTTATGCCGCATTGGCGAGGCCTTCATCATTCAGCCGTGGATTTGCCATGGTTGATGATGATGCAAAGAAATTCTGCTTGTTACAAGCTATATTACCGGGTTAAAAGGTACATCATTGTAATGCGTTATACACCGTCTAACAATAACTATAATGTTTTACGTTTAATGTCAATGCACGATATGTGGTTTGAGTCCGAGGTTAAGATTCAGTAATGTTTAGCTTCTACGTTGGGGTGGAGCGGTAGTGCAGTCGTTAGATAACTGCGATATGAACGCGGTGTTCCGAGGTCGATTTCCCGCTCACGGCCGGCATCGGCGAATAGTATTATGTGAATCGGTCCTGGTCCATTCGCCCTTGACTCTCCTACAATGACCAACCATGGCGAGATGTTAACTACCTCGCCAGGTACGCAAGAGATCGTGGGTTCGACCCCCGACGCCTGCTGTATGTTTGGAGGTTGCATGTGGTCTCTCTCCCCGTGGTTGCGTGGATTTTTCTCCGGGTCCTGGGTATTTCCCCTACACATTTAGAAACGTGCGTTTAAGAGTATTTTTTTTACTGCTATGAATTTCCACGCTATCATTTGTGGCCGTGTCGCGTCCGAAATATAACTACGTAGCTCGAGTGGCCCTTACCTGGTCGAGAAAAATCTAGTTTAAAAACAAAATAGTTTTGTGGTCATAGTTAATCCCACGATTTAAAGCTTTCGTGACTGCAGGGATTAATCTTCTTGGTTCTTTCGGTAAAGTCACGTAGAAGGGAAATAATAAAAATAAAACATAAAATACAATTCTCACGACGTTCGGCCACAACGCAAGCAGCCGTCCTCAGGTGAAGAACAGGGCTGTCGGAAAGACAGCGTCTGAATTAACACACCAAGCTTGGAGCGTATATTTAAGCTGGGTTGGGGGAGAGACTGTCTTCACTGAGGACTTTGCGTAACTCGTGAGAATTGTTTTATTATGTTTTATTTTTTTTATTTTATTACTTCCTTCTACGTGACTTTACCGAAAGAACCAAGAAGATGAATCCCTGCAGTCACGAAAGCTTTAAATCGAAATTTTATTATGTTTCATTTTTATTATTTTATTGTTTCCCTTCTACGTGACTTTACCGAAAGAACCAAGACGATTAATCCCACGGTCAATACATAGATTGAGGAGGACCCTCCTCCAGCGGTCGTTTGCTAAAGAGCTTTGCGTGTTTTAAATTATTAATTAATATGCGAGTATAAACATAGGTTAATTACAATGGATCAAAGGCATTTTTTACGTGACGCCTTTAACGGTGTTCACTGTGTATAGGTTAATCCTAATCTAGCGAAATAGAAGTTTATTTTAATGTGCATATTTTTATTAAATGCAATTTTGTCATTGATGGGCTCGTCATCCAACGGCGGATTGACCACTCCATAAAATGCCACTTATACAGCAGTACATGTTTAGTTCTTGCAAACCGTGTGATTGATTTTCATAAAGGTAAAAATTTCGATTCAAAGAAATAATACCTTTGTCAGCAGAGGGCAGTGCCACGACATCTGTAGTTGTACAGTACTATGCTCCAAAGTCTATGGTTTCCCGCCTTAAACCTGTGCTGACCAGTCCGGTAAAACGACCCCGCCACTCGATGTATGGAGTGGGGGGGGGGAGGCATCCAGTAGTGGATTGACAAACAGGGCCTAAAACAATTTGGAGTTTTCGTGACTGCAGGAATTATTCTTTGGTTCTTTCGGTAAAGTCGCGTATAAAGATAAAATAATAAAGTATTTAATTTATTTTATTATTTTATCTTTATACGTGACTTTACCGAAAGAACCAAAGGGCCTAGTACGTGTGCTTGCCTAGTTTTAGATTTGAACGTTCTATTTAACTGATCTTACCGCAAGTTTGTGTCGTCATTAATATTAATGTTTGTAATGCCACTTAATGCAGCAATGAAGTTTTAATTGAGGTGAAATGACACTCGGATAAAAAAAAACGCATGCGACAGCACTGTTAGAGGATTTGCTCTCCTGACTGTAACACGAAGCAACCCGGCGGTCATCCGTCTTAACAGGCAGCAGCCATGCCGATGAGACAGAAAAAGGTGAAACTTGTCGAGAAATTTTTGCTTCCGAAAGATTTGTTCAGAATGTTGTTCATAGGCTGATGGACCGAATTTACTACGGACTAGTTAATTAAAGGGCCTGTCTTCGCCAGGCAAACGTTTTCGACAAATGTAAAAATTAACTTGATATGATTTGTTACAATTTTTATCTACGATCAGACATTAACAACTACTCCAACAATTTGTGTTTTTTCCGCAAAAAACAATTTTTTTGATAACTTGATATTTAAAGATGTACTCATCAGAAACTGCTCAATTCAAAGATTGTTCTTTTTTATTAAAAAACCCCAGAAATGTATGAACTTAATACTCTGAGGGGAAGCTCTCCAATCTTTTACCGTTTTAGAATTATTCAGATTTGAACATCATAAAATGTGTATTTTTTCGTTCAAAACCGCTTGAATCCGAAATATCTCAAAAACAAAAGATAGAACGATGGTTCTCGCTTTAATCTTACTTGCTGTTTAACGCTCTATCAAAAAAAACGGCAGTGTTTTGAACGGTTTTTGAATGACACGGCACAAACATGTTTATGGGGCACTTAAAAATGGAAATGTGGGGTCCTAAAATGAAAAATCTTGGATTTTCAGATGTCCTGTTGTTTTGTCCTAAAGCTACCTATGTAGCAAATTTCAGCTTTCTACCTTGTCGGGAAGTACCCTATAGCTTTTTGAGACATACAGAGTCAGGTCTTTATATGGATATCCTTTTTAAATAATAAAAAAATATATAAGGTTCTATGCATTTTAAGGGGCTTTTATTTTTTGGAGGCCCTCTAATATTGCTTTGGATTGTACGATCCAGAATTAGCCTCTGCTTTTCAGTGGCGTACTTTTAACGTTTCATATTGCTTTTAGTATAATTTTTTATTTTATATAAAGAGCTACATAAATATTACAAGCTGGTCTTCGTTGAAATAACAGGGTTTTGGTTGCGATAATGGATATACCAAGTCACCCCGCCTGTTATTTTGGGGACCCGCTGTAATAATGTCAGGAAAGTTCCCACTGGCTCGTGTTTGGGAGGGTCCTGCTACATTGGGAAGTTGGAGCAATCGCTTAAAAAAAAATGACGAGTGTTTTGCTTGGTTGCCGGAGGAAACTATAGCACCCGGAGAAAACCCATCATGCGTAAGCAGGCGAACGCACTCAGAAAGTCCGCACAGGTGGGTTTATGAACACGCTTGCTATATAACTACTGTCTTTTTTTCTTCTTGGTTCTTTCGGTAAAGTCACGTAGAAGGGAAATAATAAAATAATAAAAATAAAACATTATAATATAATAATAATANAACTTTCTTATGTTTTATTTTTATTCTTTTATTATTTCCCTTCTACGTGACTTTACCGAAAGAACCAAGAAGATGAATCCCTGCAGTCACGAAAGCTTTAAATCGAATGGAGCTCTGTATGACCCACTAACCATTGCATCCCAAACACTGACAGCTTACGTAACATCATTGTGATATTAGAGGGCGCTTTTTCACTTGAGCAATAGTGTTGTATGTTTAACTTTCTTTCATACCGTACTTAGACAATCCTGTTAATCGTTAAATATGAGCATCAACTCAGACATTTTGTGCAAATTGGCCTGCCGTTATAACGTGGAATTTCCACTGTTGGCTCTGGTTTCAATGGGGTTAAGTGAGGGAGTGTTGCGTCTTGGGTTTCATAAGTAATGCAAACGGTAATTTTGTGTAGAATTATATGGCCTGGGATACGTAATGAGCGATAACACCGCTGAGATCGTGGGTTCAAGCCCTGGGGCTGTGCGTCTCTTTATCAAGTTTCATAACAGCGCAACACAACGTGGGTTTACATAGTATCCAAACGTGCCCGCAGAGCAAATGCGTTGTGCAGAAACGCTGGTCGTATTTTATTTTATAGGGGCAGTGACAGCAGGACACAGAAATGGCTTTATTGAGCCTGGATTTAAACTGGGGTAGGGAATTGAGAGCACCGATGGCTGGGGTGAGTTACAGGCTGTGGGGGCAGCAGAGGAGAAGGAGTGACCTGCCAAGAAGCAAAGGTTCCTGGGGCTTCTACATGAAACTTTTATTGAAGCAGAGTGCATGGAGAGGAGTGAGATGAGACGTGAGTGGTAGGAGAGTGTGTGGAGAAGGTAGTGTGAAATGAGAGAGGTTGGAGAGTAATGAAGGGGGGAAGAGTGCACGGACGGGAGTTGAGTGAGATGAGTGGAGAGGTAAGGAGAGTGCGCAGAGGAGTAGAGTGAAATGAAAGGTAGGAGAGTGCGTGGAGGGGAACAAGAATGATGGGGGTAGAGGTTGTCAGGGACTGTCTGTCGGGCTCTTGACAAGGAGTGAGATCTAGAAATTGATGCAGGATTTGATTAGGAGCCAGTGGAGGAATTGGAGTCTTGGGATGATATGGTGAAGGGGGTCTGGTTATAGCTGCGCATTTTGGAGCATGTGGCGTTTGGAGATGAATGATGGCGGAGGCTGGGACATAGAGGAGAGAGAGATTCCTACGCAAGATTAAGAATATATTACTGCATGTGAAAAGGTCGCATTTGTGAATGGGTATCGAAAACAAGGTTCCACCGTGCACAAATACTCAACTGGGGTGTGGGTTAACTGGTGAGGGTGGTTATGTGACGGTCGGATATTGGACGTTCATTTTGTGCCTTTGTAGTTCTGCTGGCGCTTAGTGTGTCTAACATGGACATTATTAAACCTCGGAGCCACCAGGCCACGTTTATAGTTTTTTCACGCAACGTTGAACACGGCCATTGAAATGCGGTTACATTATTTGCCACAGGGCATCGGTTGCTCTTGATGACCGTTTCCCAAAAATGAAAGTAGTCACTTCACAAATTCCAGAAGTCCGGTTTAAAAAAAAATGTTGACCGGTTGAAACTGTACTGAAACCACCCAGCATTACACAAACATTGCAACGTGAGCATGAGTTTGTGTGTGTGTGTGGAAAGCGTTAGGCGCAGTGGTCTGTGGGTGGTGCTGTTGGTGCAGTGATGAGTGAACCTGGCACCTCGAGTTTGCCTCACGCTCGCAGCCAACTTTTGTTTGCCGAATATCGGAACACAGGTTCTGTGCCTTATCCTAGGTTGTCAACCGTAGCCGAGTATCTGCTGCGGTGTGTTTAACATCAGCACTGGGGAGTCCAAGATCGCTGGGCTTGGCGAGGCCGGCATAACATTGTTTTGTTCCGGCTCGGCACTTGTTAACAACCAGTAGGCAACCACCGTGTGAGGGCGCTGGCCTTAGCTCGGATATTACAGTGGATAAAGGGAGTATTGAGAATATATCCGAGCGCCCCCCCCCCCCCGGCAGGCGAGGTTGTTAAGTTGAGGTGGTGTGTCTTGTGGCAGGGATAGGGAGGTGCAAAACAAGACCTCGGAGGCCGACACATTGATGGAAGAGAAGCGCAAGAAGAGGGATGATAAGAAAAAAGAGATTCTTCCGTGAAAAAGGTGCGAGAGAGACATGCCCTCTACAAACTAAACCACAACCCCCCCGGTTCTTGAAGATAAACAAGTATAACCCGTAAAAACAAAGTTTTTCACTATAAATCCTTTATATGCGTGGCGGCTAGAGTCCTCTCGTCCTCTGGCTTGAGATGGCTGCCACCTAGGGGTCAGATGATTGCATGGCAGCATTAAACAATTGGTAATTACATATAATATTTTTGTCCTAAAAAGTGTAAAATTTTGGGAAAAAATTTTCACGAACATTAATTGTCATGCACAACGAGTCTGTGTGGAAAATGTCAGCTCGATTGGATCACGGGAAGTGGGTTAAAAAACGACCGAAAGATTTGCACGGTCGTAAGCAAGCAAGCAAGTGAACTTAATATAAAGGATTTAAAAAAGTAAAGCTTTTGTGTGGTGGTTATTTTAAAGAGCCTCGTACATTTTGGTTGTCTAGTTTAACACGCAGTAGCTTTTCACGACCAATATTATTAATAATAGTTGTTTTTGTTAGGTCGCACAAATATAAATGTGTCGTTAAACCCGCCACCACCCGACACAGCCAATTAGTACACCGGTGTGTTGGAGAGTAAACCTTCAACATTTATAATTCGAGTACTCAAGATACAATTTTTTGTGAATTTACTCTCAAACACACCGGTGCGCTCAACTAATAACAAATTGGCATGTTTTGTTTGTGCGACAAACCTTACTGTTTGATTGTCTAGTTTCTAGTAGTAGGTTTTTACCCTTTTAAACTGGTACAAAACTGACACCTTTATTCAAGGCATCATGTTTGCAATAACCACAACACAAGTAGTCAAAAAAGCAAACAAAAAGAAGCAACTCTGATAATGATAATAATATGCACTGTCCAAACATGATGCCTTGTATAAAGGTGTCAGTTTTGTACCAGTTTAAAAGGGTAAAAACCTACTACTATATTTTGCCACTGGTAAAAGAGATCTCATAGTGTCTAGTTTCTATTTTTTTTCTTCTTTGTGTTGTTTGAACTCCTTTGGTCCATTCACGTGAATGTCAGAATAAGAATTTTTCTTCAGAATCGGAATATATATACTGAAGGAATCCGATGAGATATTAAGCTATTTTCATAGATGTCCAGTTGGGGCACTGGGTAAGATTGTGTTATTAGCCTATTCTGAGGACACTGATCCTGAGACCCGATCTCCAGGAGCCGAGTCTCAAGATCTGGAAGTCTTGTGTCCGTTGCGTGTGTAGTGTGTGTTTAGATGAGTCGGTTTGAACGCGATCTTCGTTCATACCTGTATTGATATGTGTTCACGTTCTTTCTTTACAGGCGTCCGAGGTAAAGCCGAAAGGTAAGATGTTACTGCGACTTTTTCCGGCCGAGTGGGACCTAGGGATTTTGAATTAATTCCACGAGTGAGAAAGTAATTGTCTCTGCTGAAAATAGCATTTGTAATTCAACGTTGCTATGGTTTGTACAGTAGACAGTCGACACACACCCATCCCATGCAGGGTGAAAATTATTTTCTAGTACTTCAGTAACCGAATAAGAAAAAAAACCCCACTGACATTCCGGTTACCGATTTGCCACGCATAGCATTGTCTAGACAGGGGTCGGCAACCTACGGCTCCGGAGCCGCATGCGGCTCTTTACGGGCTGCTTCTTGACGATATGTACGTATGTACAGTATGTGCTCAGATGCATTGCGGCTCTTGAAATACTGAATTTGTACCGAATTGGAAAGAAATGGCTCTTCTTGTTATTTTGGTTGCCGACCCTGGTCTAGATCAATAAGCACAACGTGAGACCCTTCTTAACTGAGAAACGAAGGGAGCTGTTGAGTTATGATGCTGAAAAAAAATAACACTGGTCAACACACTTTTTCTGGCATAAGGTATTCGAACGGTTGTAAGGTAATTTTGGGGTGCTGATTCCAAATCTGGCATCAGTTTTGAGATACAAATATTGCATTTTTAATAAAAACTGCAGAAGAAAAATACTAAATAAATGTGGATATCTACATAAAATGATATTATAAACACACTATCCTAAAAATACAGCACCATATTTTAACACTAAACAGTCACTGACTCGCAACAACTTGCAATCATAAGTGACAGAGTTAATTTCGGGTAAAATCAATGAAAATGGGTATGCCGATAGCATAAAATGAGATGTGATAGAGCAAATCTGAGATCAGATTTGGAATCAGCACCCTGAAATTAGTCTAGAACAGCTGCAAAAGTCCAGGCCAGAAAAAATGTTTTTTGTTGACCAGTGTAATAATAGGTTTTTTGCTTAGCAAAAGATATAAGATGTCAGACACCAAATAGATACCTTTTGCAGGGCAGCAAGTCTGCATTAATCACACATACTTGTGGAAAAACATGCAAACAGACATGCTCTGATATATGCGTTGTCTTTGAAACATAAAAGACATACTCTTAGGTTTTTTCGGTAAAGACACGTAGGAAAAAGAATAAATAAATAATAAAATAGCTCGTACAAATTATTCTATAAATAAAATAAAGATTAAAATATTTATTATTCTTTTATTTCTATCACCACATCTACACGATATTTATTTATAATTTTTGCCTATGTTACTTTACCGCAAAAACCTAAGAGTCTGTTTGGTGTTTGAACGTCTTAACACCCGCTGTTTGATTTCCAGAAAGGATCGAACCTATTCTTGTTTTTCTTAATTTTGGATAGTGTCACAAAAGGTCCCATAGGTATGTGTTGTAATGGTTTGCACACGGTCCGGCGGTTGAAATTATGGTGCAAGTTCTCTAATCTTCCAGCCACTCTCCAGTCAGCAGTGTACAGGTAGTCAACTACTTACGATGGAGATGCGTTACGACGACCCCATCGTAAGTCAAAAATATCGCAAGTTGAAGATGGCCTAGTCTACCCAGGAGTCTTAAAGAACGGTGATAATTTAGCAGAACAGAGCAATTTACAGTACTGTACTGTATAAACTATATACTGTGTGTACTTATTAATTACAATACTGTATTGCACAGTCAAATGTAAAGTAACAAAAACAAGGTAAATTCTTAGCCTACCTATATGAACTGCAATTTAATAGAAAGTTTTTTCAGGAAACAATCCTATCTGCTATAAAAACTTTGAAATTCATTGAACGTATCGTGGTAACCCTAAAATGAAATCGCTAAAGCTACGTATCATACATGCATTGAACGTATCGTTCGCTGCTGCGTTTGCCTGCCGCGCGAAATTCAAAATATGTTACAATTTTGTCGTATCGCCATCGTAAGATCGAAATATCGTAAGCGGACCATCGTAACTCGGGGACTATCTGTAAATGTGTGCACCACAGTTTAATGAGTTAATCGCAGGGTCTGTGTGTGGTACACCCGCCTCTTCGAAGACCTCTGGCCAGCGTGGAAGAGTAGACCAAATACCCACGACAGCTCCCTTCTAGTGAAGGATCTGAATTGTGTAAGCAAGATAAAGTAAATTAAACTTTTTTTTATTTCACCAGGTAAGGCCAATTGAGCTACCTAGCTCTCTTTCAGAAGCGACCTGGCCACAAATTATAGCCCAACGAAGTGGCCTGTCGTGTGGACATTTGTAGCAGTCAAAATAATCTTAAGCGCATGTTTCTGAATGTGGAGGGAGAAACCGGAGAAAAATCCACGCGATCACGGGGAGAGAGACTTGCAAGGTTGCACCTTTACGTTTGAACAGAAATTAGGACAAACGTATTTAGGCCACCGTGCAGTTTGTATGCTCACCTGCGCCCAATGGGTGCACGCGTGACTGACTTTCCACGGAAACGTTGACCAGTTCCTGGCTTGCGCAACCGATAATAAAAATGCAATCGGTTTATCGGTTGTCGTTATAAACGTGAGGGTTTTTTAATGACCCCCCCCTTCAACCTGCCCTTCCCATCAGACGCAGCAAAGCCTGTCGGTCGACACTGCTCTCAACAACAGCAGCAGCCGCCACCGCCGCAGCAGAACCAGCAGCAGCAGCAGCTGAACCAACAGCAGCAGCAGCAGCAGGGCGTACTTGCAGCAGCCAGCCCTTCGCTTGCCGCGTGCGCAGCTCGATTCCAGCTGAGAGAAGTTCCCCTCGATTCCGCCAACAGGAGCCCAAGAAGCTGCCCAAGTCTGGACAGGTAGGGGGCTCATCTAGCGGCTGTGTCGCGAGACGGTGAGCCAGCGCCACTGAGGGGCCGGGCTCAAGCCTTGGGGTCTGGGTATCTCATGGGTTCATAATGGCAGCGCCGTGAGTTTGTATGTTTTTACCCCCTCCGTATCTACATGAGTTTCCTCCGAAAGCTAAAACAAAGCACGTAATGTAACTGATACTGACCAAACATCGAAATGCTGAAAAATATACCAAAAAATTACATAAGAAACATTGTGCGGTGAGGCTTTCCTCGGTTAAATGAGCTTAGTAGTAAAGTAAAAAAAGTTACCGCTAATAACTTTGTGGCTTGCAGACCGGGGCTTCCATTGGTACGCACAGTGGGCCGACGTCAAACTCCCCGAAGGCTTCGACCCAAGACTCGTCTTCCAGCGCCACAGGAGGTATGAACCCGTGGCGTCAAAACTGACTTCGCACACACACACGCACACACGCGCACGCGCACACGCACACACACGACGGCTAAGATCCCCACGTAGCCTTTACAGAATTGGGACAAGCGCCGTGAGCGAGCGGCTGCAAAGGCCGGCACGGAACGCAAGGGAGGGGGGGGCGGTGTGGCCAGGCACTCGCCTGGCCGTCTTTGTCTCCCAGCGGTTACACACCCGCGGCCAGGTGCTCGTTTTCAGTTGATCAAGGGAATCCCAGGGACCGGTTCAGATATTCGTCAGCCCATGCAAACGCTGTCCTTAGCAACATTCCTACCCATAGCACCAGAATGCCCCAACACAAACCATACACATAACCATAACACTAACCCTCGTGAATATTCATGGTAACACGAGCCCGGTTATGAAGCGAACACTTATCCCTCTGACTCTACCTTCCGGTTGCTCATGTGCTCTGAAGAAGGGTCAATGCCTAAACGTTGCCTTAAATGTAACTTTTCTTTTTAATGCAGTGCCATGAATGAATGCGTTGAGATTTTTGTGATTGTGCACCGCTGCTAATGCAGCGTCACCAAGTTTATTTATCTCACATTGTCCCTGACGCTGGTCTCATTACCAGCACTGGCCATGACCCTGACACCGATGCTGTCCTTGCCACACGCTACTACTAACACTAATATAAATACAAATACTACCTCTATCCCTGAGACTATTCCTAACACCGGCTGTGTAGCATTTTACCTAATACCAATCCTAACGCTCGCCCGTAAAGTCGGTAGCCTCTCAACACTTGCCACAACAAAAAGCCACAACGGTAATCTACCAACTATAAAACTCCTTCTGATGACCATAACCCCCCTTCCACTTTACTAGTCACGCCATTATTAACCTCGCCATTGAAACGCAAAAGTAGAGCTGGGATAGATTAAGTCAACAACGAAAATAAATATTTGATCGACCACTTTTTTTAGCGGCCGATAACTTGTTCCCTTGAGAAGTGGCGGCCATCCCTGCCTCTTGAAGGTGGGAAACCCCCTAAAAGTTCTCGTCCCCCACCGCCCGTCCAGCGGCACACTTACGAATAGTGGGGGTGAGGCTTTTGACCCCCTCCCCTGGAACTGTTTTCGTGTAATTTGATTGGTCGAGTAACCTATGATTGTCATGGATAACTGGAAGCTGGATGTAAGCACACCTTGTAATAAACTATTCTGATATAAGCACTGGTAGGGAATGCAAAGGACAACTTCTGATGCACACTGCTATGAATCTAAACACGACTGCACTTGCTACCAAGGGGTGTGCCTAGACACAGCTTCTGCTCGATCCAATAGCCCAGCTCTAGACCAAAGCGCATCCCTCTCCCCTCCCCTCCATAACCCACAGCTCCTCCAGACTCTGCCATGAACTCGGGTCCAGCATTTGAGGACAATAGCAGCAGCAGCACCACCAACAGCTGGCCCTGCCGTGCACCCGGCGCAAACAGCAGCAGCAGCAACAACAACAACAGCACTGGCGGCAGCAGCAGCAGCAGCAGCAACGCCTCCATTCCGCCTTCACTGCCGGGCCCAACGTACATTGGCACAATGGCTGGGGTGGAAAGACGGCATCTTCCATATCTGCTCGACATCCGGGAAACAGCAACAGCAAGCACAAGCCAGCGGCGTGGAGCCGCAGTCTGGTTCTGCGGAACCCGAAGGTGCCGGCGCTACTACCGCCGCAGCAGCAGCGGCGCGGCGACAGGATGGGGTGATGCAGCAGACTCGGGCGTTCCTGATCGAGGCTGGGGTAATGATTGCAAGCACCGTAGCAGCAGCAGCGGTAACAACCTAGGTGCAGCCGGCGCCGCTGCGGTCGGCGGTGGCGGCGGCAGCAGCAGCAATAAAATGTCAAGCGCAACCGGTGTTACGGTGGGCAATGGCAGTAGCAGCGATAATACAGCGGGTGCCACAGTAAAAAGCAGCAGCAGCAGTAGCAATAATGCGGCAGGCACAGCCAGTGCTACGAGTGGAGTTAGCAGCAATAACAGCAGCAGCAGCAGCGTGTCGGCCGCAGCTGGCATGACAGTAAGCGGCAGTTGCAGCAGCAGCATCGTAGGGTTAGCGGGTGTGACCGTAGTGAGCAACGGTAACAGCAGTGGAGCTCGAAGCAGCAGCGGCGCAAGCAGCACCGGCGGCACCGGCGGCACTGGCGGCACCGGCAGCAGGAACGGACCCCCAATCCGTGCATCAAGACGCCGGCGGGAGAAGCGCCGCCTCCCAAAACCGGCGCGAAATCGACCCCGCGTGCTCTCCAACGCCGGCTGGGGCCAAACGCCGGTAAAGCAGAACACGCCGTGGCCTATCGCGTCGCCGCCGAGGCCGCAGCCTCCACCTCGCCGCGCCACCCACGCAGCAGCAGCAACAGCAGCAGCAGCAAGCGGCTCGGAGGGAGGGAACCAACGCGAGGCAGTGGACGTCACCGTCATCGTGCGGCTGGGACGATGGCTTCACGGTGGGCTACTGGGAGGACATTGCTCCCGCTATCGCGGCCGCTGCCGCAGCCGCTGCTGCTAGTACTGGTACTGCATCGTCTTCATCGTCGTCCTCAACAAAGTCAAAGTTTGGACTGCAGCCCCATTCGAGCTGGGCTGAACAGCAACAACAACAGCAGCAGCAACAGCAGCAACAACAACAGCAGCAGCAGCAGAAGAATCATGGAGCAGGGCAATGGCAGACCGGACGGGCCGCTGAGCAAACTTGGGATAGCACTGGCGGTTGGAATGACTCCCGCTCGCAAAGGGGTGGCGGCGGCGGCGGCGGCGGCGGCGGTGGCGATAGTGGTGGCGCAAACAGAGGTTGGGGGGCGCTTCGACTGAGCGCTGGGAACGTGGGAAGAGCAGGCGGCATCTGCCAAAGCTGCGGCAATGGCACAAACACCGGCGATGCCGCCACCGCCGCCGGCAATGCCGTCTTCATCTTCAAGCGCGATGCAGAGAGGCTGGGATGATTCTAGGCCTCCCTCCGCCTACCAGCAGCACCAACAGCAGCATCAGCAGCAGCAGCAACAGCAGCAGAGGATGGGCTTGGAGGAGGGTGGGAGGTGGCGGCCGGAACAGCGACACGATGGGATGTGGGATGTAGACTGGGAGGAAGAGGGAAGGTATGGGCAGATTGGGAGCGGCGGCAGGAGGAGAGGGATGTCTGCATCGAGCGAGCAGCAGCAGGACCGCGGGCGTCCCATGCAAGGAGGAGCAGCGCCCATGAGGAAATTGTCTCCTACTGGTGAGAGAGACGCTCTGTGTTGAGAATGATACTCGTATTGAAACCCGGACCCTGGAGCCGAGTCAAAGCCACGAGATCCGGTCTCCTGGAGCCGAGTTTCAAGACCCTGAGACCCGGTTTCCTGGAGCCGAGTTTCAAGACGCTGAGACCCGGTCTCCTGGAGCGAGTCTCAAGACCCGAGACCCGGTCTCCTGGAACCGAGTCTCGAGACGCTGAGACCCGGTCTCCTGGAGCCGAGTCTCAAGACCTGAGACCCGGTCTCCTGGAGCCGAGTCTCAAGACCTGAGACCCGGTCTCCTGGAGCCGAGTCTCAAGACCCTGAGACCCGGTCTCCTGGAGCGAGTCTCAAGACCTGAGACCGGTCTCCTGAGCCGAGTCTCAAGACACATAGACCCGGTCTCCTGGAGCCGAGTCTCAAGACCCTGAGACCCGGTCTCCTGGAGCCGAGTCTCAAGACCTGAGACCCGGTCTCCTGGAGCCGAGTCTCAAGACCCTGAGACCCGGTCTCCTGGAGCCGAGTCTCAAGACCCTGAGACCCGGTCTCCTGAGCCGAGTCTCGAGACCCTGAGACCCGGTCTCCTGGAGCCGAGTCTTAAGACCCTGAGACCCGGTCTCCTGGAGCCGGGTCTCAAGACCTGAGACCCGGTCTCCTGGAGCCGAGTCTCGAGACCCTGAGACCCGGTCTCCTGGAGCCGAGTCTCGAGACCCTGAGACCCGGTCTCCTGGAGCCGAGTCTTAAGACCCTGAGACCCGGTCTCCTGGAGCCGAGTCTTAAGACCCTGAGACCCGGTCTCCTGGAGCCGAGTCTCAAGACCCTGAGACCCGGTCTCCTGGAGCCGAGTCTCAAGACCCTGAGACCCGGTCTCCTGGAGCCGAGTCTCAAGACACTGAGACCCGGTCTCCTGGAGCCGAGTCTCAAGACCCTGAGACCCGGTCTCCTGGAGCCGAGTCTTAAGACCCTGAGACCCGGTCTCCTGGAGCCGAGTCTTAAGACCCTGGACCCGGTCTCCTGGAGCCGAGTCTCAAGANCCTGGTCCTCAGTCTCTCTTCCCTTCTCTCTCTCAGGCTGGTACGATCGTTCGCGGCCTTCCGAAGGCTTCTCCCGCGGCGATGACGGCACATCGCTGTGGGGTCGAGGCGGAGAGGGAGCAGCCCCGGGGTGGGCGGCATCGCATCCCCCGCCCGCCCCGACCCCCCGGGGTTCTTCCAACCAACGCCGGGCGACCTGTGTCCGGCTGGGCCAACACGCCGGCCGCTGAGCGCTTCTCCAGCAGAACTGGTGAGTTCGGCATCCGAATCGGAATCTTTATTTGCACCGATGGAGGAATTCGATGAGCCTCCGAAGATCTTTTTCTCGCACAAGTCCCAGTTGGGCAAGGGGGTCGGCAGGTTACCACGGCCAACAATACACACACATCTTCTTGGTTTTTCGGTAAAGTCACGTAGAATGGAAATAGTAAAATAATAAAATAAAACATATAAATTAATAAAATGAAATAATTATTTAAAATGTTTTGTTTTCATTATTTTATTATTTCCATTCTACGTGACTTTACCGAAAGAACCAAGAAGATGAATCCCTGCAGTCACGAAAGCTTTAAATCGAAATTTAATACGCACACAAATAAACGATAGCGGTACAAAGATAGAGAAAATGGTAAGCAAGTCGCTGAATATGAATAATCCAGACCACACCAAGATAACACAGCAGTGGTCCCTCAATAAGATGGCACCGTTAACCGAACTATTGATAGACAGGCGAGGAGCAATTTTACAAATCACATTTGCAAATGTGACTGCTGTAGCAGCACTCATCTTCTGCTTCGTGATATGTTTTGAAGGAATATTTACGATGTTAGGGGGGGGACAAGGTTGTTGCAAAACGTTACAGCAAAGGCCTTGTTGTCACCTCTGTCAATCCTTGTTCTAGGGATATTTAAAAGGTAATTAGATGGAGGCCTTAGGTGTCGTGGATTTGACAGTGGGCTCCTTAAGGACGTACTCTCCGGCACAGCCAGCGTAGCCCCCCCCCCACCCCCGCGGTGGCGGTGGTTTTCCATTGGCCACGAACCGCGATGCGTTGGCCTCGCAGTATCTGAAGATGGCTCGCGAGGCCACGCAGTGCTTGGTGCAGGTCGTGTGACGTCAAGTCGGGCACGTGCACGGCGAAAACACGCTGCCGTCCACGTCATCGCATGCGTCGATGGCGACTTGATCGTTCCGCGAGAGGTCAAGAGTTCAGTGTCCAACCCACTGTGTTCCCGACCCGGCTGTCGTGAACCTCCCCCCCCATCCCAAGCCCACATGCTTGCCCGCGCGCTGTCACGGTTCGCACACTGGACTTGCAACCCGAAGGTCGCCGGTTAGTTTCATTCTCCCGTGGCGCGGAAGTTCGAACGACGGTGCAAGTTTCTTAAATCTACCGCCCTCCCACCGCCTCTGTCCACCAGAGGTCGCAACCGGGTACCCGATACGCGTACCCTACCCGATACCGGCTACCCGTACCCGCGGGTACGGGTACCGTTTGTGACCCTGGTGCGGCCGGGTACGGGTAGCCGTGAGTTACTGGTGAGTAACGTTTGTCACTCATTTCTCAACGTCTTGTCTCTTCTCACAATTCAAGTTCCTAGAATCAACCCACCCGCGCCTGCAACATGGCTTCATCCCAGAGGTCGCAATCGGGTACCCGATACCCGTACCCTACCCATACCCAGCCGTTTCATTCTCCCGTGGCGTAGCAGTACCCAGCCGGGTACGGGTAGCCGGGTATCGGGTAGGGTACGGGTATGGGTACCCATTTGCGACCCTGGTGCGGCCGGGTACGGGTAAGGAATCAAAACCCGTTTGCGACCTCTGCTGTCCACCCAGAGTGTAAATGGATTCGCCACAGTTGGTTGATCGGCACGTTGCGTGCGGTGGTGCCAAGTGGCGGAGCTCCCACATTTTCTCAAGACGTCTTGGCCAACGTGTGGAAGTGTAGAGTCGAGCTGCTGCTCGTTCGCACGTCTGTACGTTGAACTTCTTTCGCACCGTCCGTAGCCAAATGTGCTCGTAATCGGAGGTGCGGGAGAAGGACAACAAACTAAACACAAAAAGTAGTGCTAAAGAAATTAGTTTTCAATCTAGGTGATGTAAAAGTGCGATAGCTCTTGTAGGCATGCCCCCTCCGCCAGCAGTGTCGCAAGAAACCAGTTGCAGGCCTGCGCCTTTACCTCCGAGGGTCTCAGTGGGTTCGTGTTGTGTCGGCCGGCGCTGCGTGCAGACAGGAGCAAAATGGACGGCTGGAGTGGGGGTCTACCCGCTGCAGATGGGTTCTCTCCCGACTGGACCACACTCGGGGGCCCCCGCTGACGACCTCGCTTCGGAAAGCCTGTGGAATGGGGGGCCCTCTCGACGCATAGTCCTGGGGGACATCCGTGGAGGAAACCGCTGCAGCAACAGCAGCAGCAACAGCAGCAGCAGCAGCAACAGCAGCAACAGCCCAAGGTGTGTGTGGTGGTGGAAGCACCTGGGTCTGTCCTGTGGCCTCCTGTCTGCGAGCGTTCGACACTTCACGTGGCCTCAAAGTGCACCTGGCCTCCTACAGACGCCGTGGTAACGTCACCGTCACTTAGTGACTAATGGAGGGTATATTGGTATTGGTGGAAGCGGCAGTGTGGGGCGGTCTGTGTGTTTATGGTTTGTGTGCGTTGCCCTCCAAACAATAACGGATGGAGGAGTTTATGCTCGCAGCAAGGAGCGGGGCACAGTGCATCCCAGTTGAGCCACAACACCCGCTGGTCTCTATCCCGTGACCTGCCAAGCAAGAGCCTTACACATTTCCCGTGTAATTTGGTTGTAGTTGTATTTGTAGAGGGTGTGTGTGTGTGGGTGTGCACGCCTGTTTGTGCATGTGGAGGCTTGCGTGGTGTGTGGTGCCCCTGAGTGGCTTGTTTGTACATTAGTGTCTGCCTGAGCAGAGTTGTAGGGGTTGTGTATATTCCCGTAAATATGAGCGGCGTGCTCATGCTTTTATTACACGCCGGCTTTGTTTAAGTCTACATATGCAGAGAGGGGGTTGCTGTGGTAACGCTTGACGCTGGTGCTGATTGCGGTTGTGCCAATGAGAATGGTGATGATCCTAATGCTGTCGGTGGTGGTGGTGATGTCTACAGGGTTATGAGCTGATGCTGGCGCGTCTCCTGAAGCAGCTCACTGACCTAGGCTTGTCGGTGAGTGACCCCCATTTCACACGGCTCACCAGGTGTGGCTTCCAGTGATCCATTTCACACGTGAAACAACGGAAGACTAGCTTGTGTAGCCAGACCAGGTAGTGACGAGCAAATCCAATAATTAAATAATAAAAATAAAATAATTATCACGACGTTTCGGCCACAACGCAAGCGTCGTGAGAAGAAACGTGAGAATTATTTTATTATATTGTATTTTTATTATTTTATTATTTCCCTTCTACGTGACATTTCCGAAAGAACCAAGAAGATGAATCCCTGCAGTCATGAAAGCTTTAAATCGAAAAAAAATCCAATAGTTCCAAGTGTAGCCGAAAGAGATGTTCTTGCTAACATCACTATTCAGGCTGGCACGGCACACGAGGGGCTGGGTAGCCAACACCATGCCTGGCCGCCTCCATCTCACCATTGCTGATGTTAACACACCGTACCTGTTACTCATTTAAGGCTGAGTTGATCTAGGGGAGGCCCAGGGGCGATTCAAATATTTGCCACTGTTATTGGTCACGAGTGGGAATCGAACTTGCGTTCAACGCGCAGTGGTCTAACCTCTACACCACGGCTGCCTACGAGAGAACACGCGTGTGCGATAAGCAGAGGTCGCAAACGGGTTTTGATTCCTTACCCGTACCCGGCCGCACCAGGGTCGCAAACGGGTACGGGTACCCGTACCCGGCCGTACCCGTACTCTACCCGTAGCCGGCCGGGTACGGGTAGGGTACGGGTATCGGGTACCTGATTGCGACCTCTGGGATGAAGCCATGTTGCAGGCGCGGGTGGGTTGATTCTAGGAACTTGAATTGTGAGAAGAGACAAGACGTTGGGAAATGAGTGACAAACGGTGACTCACCAGTGACTCACGGCCTACCTTTACCCGCACCAGGGTCGCAAACGGGTACGGCTACCCGTACCCTGCTGGTATCGGTACCCGGTTGCGACCTCTGGCGATAAGCCCTCGTTTAACGTGGTGGATGCATTCCTGTAAAGTGCTCGTTGAGCGAAAAACACATTTGGCAAAAACAATTTCCCCAAATTACGTGTGATAAAGTTTGGCGAGCAACGATGTTCAACTAGCAGTCAGATGGCGGGATAATAACTGTGGGTACTCCGCCGCGTACTGTATCACTCCGCTCAGCCGCACAGCTCACGAAAGTAGTGGGCCATGGACCGCTCAAAAGGCGCGTTATAACGGTGTGCGCGCGTTCCACGTTTTAACTGTGCGGAAAGTGTTCCCTCACGGAAGATTGGCGTGTTGTCTTGTTTCCGCCCATGGAACAAAAAAAGCGTTGGCCAAAACATGCCAATACTGAAAATTCACCTCGCTTAAATTACTCAATTGGGATTGCACATGGCGGCAGCGGCAATAGCAACCATGCCCCTCTCCCCCCCCGACTGTGTAAACTTGGCAGGACCCTCCTGAAAAGAGGTCTTGAGACTCGGTGATACTTTTCTTGGGCAAACAAGTGAAACAACAATAACAATAAGCCGATTTGTGTGGTGGTGTTTTTTTTGGTCTGTCGTCTCAGAGGGAACAAGCAGAAGAGATGCTTCTTTCAAACAACCTCAACTCGGACTTGGCACTGGGTGAGTTGTCGGCGTGAGAATGTTGTAGATCAGGGGCAATCATTTCTTCTTTACTCTTGACAAACTTTCGTGACTGCAGGAATTCATATTCTTTGGGTCTTTCGGTAAAGTCGCGTAGTAGGTTAAAGAAAATAACAAAACTACACGTTTCGATCGCAACACAAGCGTTTGATGATGTTCGGATCGGTTGTGTTGCGATCGAAACATCGCAGTAGTTTTTTTTCTTTGAACCCATCTACGTGACTTTACCGAAAGACCAAGATGTCTTCTTTACTCGTTTAATTTCGCCGTTCGTGCTGAATATCTTTGTTACAAATTTGGATGCGTTTCAGTCGCCCGATTAACATTTCTCCTCGATTGATGTGACACGAACGCTGAGAACAACCCGCTGATCGCCTGCCCTCCTCAACTCATGTTAAAAGAGCTCAGCGTTGTTTGCAGCTGCTGACACGGCCGTCGCGAACCTTCATTACCCTTGTGAGCCTACTCTTTTCACGCAAACTGCGGTCATCCCAGCAGCAGCAGCAGTGGCCTTTGGCTGGCCATGGAACCAAGACGGGTCACGGCATCGCGCGCTTTCAGACCCGCTTCTGCGGCCGTCTGGAACCGCGCTGGTCCGATATTAGGAAGCTCCTGGAGTGATACACTTCTAATATCATCTAGATTCACAAACTAATTCCTTTAGAACTGCTTTTTGTGTTTTGTTTGTTGTCCTTCCCCTCGTGCCTCCGTTTCGCACGGTTGGCTACGCACGGTGCGAAAGAGGTTCAACATACGTACACACGTACACCCGGCCACTTAGACTGCGGTGTATGGGCCTAAGCTGCTCCCCAATGTGACTATGCCGCATGGCTCTGCGAAGTGTTTTCGGGTTCGTGCCGTTTGGCCCGACGTTTCGCTTCACAAGTGGCCGACTGGTCAGTTGGCCTTCTGAGGAAGCTTCCGGCGCGTCGAGAATGGTCCTGAAGAAGCTCGCCGGCACGTGGAGCGAAACGTCGGACGTCGTGTCAAACGGCACACGGCGGCACAACCCAAAACGTTCGTCGAGGTGTTTGATAGCGCGACCGCAAAAACCCACGCAGAACTTAGCCCCCGAAAGGTGTATCTGGTTTGGCACGGGTCACCGGAAACGTGGCAATGTGTGTGATCCTGTTTTTGTTGTTGTGGTGGTCTCGTCGTCGTGGTGTTCTCAGGAGCCCTGCTGAAGGCTAATGTCGACAAAGCCAACCCGGACTATGGCGGCGGTTTGACGCGAAGCCCCAACGCTGGCCTGAGAGAGCCCTCGCTGGAACGCGCTCACCTCTACGAGCAGGTGAGCGTGCCGTCGACCATCGTAGCGGAGGTGAAGGACGCAAGGCGGCAGGTGCTCCCTGGGTTTTCTTCCGCAACGAACCGAAACACTCGACGCGGCACGTTCGTTGGATGCTTGCGCGCGTGATGGTTTAATTTGTTTGGCCGCCAAATAATTACATGACCCAACCCCAAGTGCCGAATATGAAATTATTACGTTGGCTGCAAAACCTTAATTTTACCAAACCGTTGTCCAGTACTGTGAAATGAGCCTTCTATTAACCCGTTCTCGTCCAGAGACATCTGCAATTTTCCGGAATGCTCAAGCGGTTGGTGTTCATTTTATTTAGACGGGCGTAGCGCCGTTATTTTAAAGACTATGTGCTGCCCGTGGATAATTTTCGCGACACGACCGCACTCTGTTAGCTATTCTTAGGTTTTTTCGGTAAAGTCACGTAGGTGAGAAATTAAAATTAATAAAAGTAAAATAAAAATAAAATAAAAATAAAAATCACGACGTTTCGGAGGCAACACAAGCTCCGTCTTCAGTGGAACCGTCACAGCACGACAGCTGTATCAAGTGAGAGAAATTACAATAAAACAGTCCTTGTATATATATACTGGTTGAGGGTGGGAGGAGCCAAGGTAGCCCTGAATATTATTTTGTGAGGTTCGGTGCGGCTGAAGCACGCTGCTAGGAACGAGCCTTTGTTGTGTAAACTAGGTGCGGATGATGTAAAGGTGCGTGTAAAAGGGACTGAGCCTTTTGTAATGTAGAGATGATGCGGCTGAAATCGCTGTGTAGAATGGTTGACTGAGCCTTTGTTATGTAGAGGTGGTGCGGTAAAGTCACCTACGTAACTTTACCGAAAAAACCTAAGAATATAATCCTTGTAGTCACGAAAGCTTCAAATCTAGAACTCTGTTAGCTCTAGATTTGAAGCTTTCGTGACTGCAATGATTCATATTCTTAGGTTTTTTCGGTAAAGTCACGTAGGTAAAAACATTAAAAAGTAAAATAAAATAAAATAAAATCACGACGTTTCGGAGGCAACACAAGCTTCCGTCTTCAGGTGGTACCGTCACAGCCACAACAGCTGTATCAAGTAAATGAGAGATTGCAGGAGCTACCACTCCATTTATATAATGGTTGGAGAAGGTGGTGGGGCAAGGGCCGCATACTTATTATTAATATGGTAAGGTGAGGCTTGAGACTGAGCCTTTGTTATGGAGAGGTGCGGTTTGTGACTCAACCTGTGACAGGGGACCACCACTAAACATGGTAAAACAGTAATGGTTGTCTGTCAAATAAGATTGGCAAATAAGTGTAGTTAAATCTTTTTTGCATGGTTAATCACATCTTTCCAATGATCATTGGAAAGATGTCCAATGATCAGTGGTACCTCCTGTAATCTCTCATTTACTTGATACAGTTGTCGTGGCTGTGACGGTACCACCTGAAGACGGAAGCTTGTGTTGCCTCCGAAACGTCGTGATTTTTATTTTATTTTACTTTTTAATGTTTTTACCTACGTGACTTTACCGAAAAACCTAAGAATATGAACTCTGTTAGCTGGCGCCAAAATCTTGCCACACGCCCTCCCGCATGGCCTTGTGGGAGCTTCGGGCACGGCTTCCGACCTGAAGGCTTAACAATAAAGTGAAAACATTTTAAAAACATTTTCCCCGATTCCGTTGGGATGTCGTACACGTACGTGCACGTACGTCATCAGAATAGGAAAGGGTAAAGGTCACTCGAGTGTCTTGTGACACGGCCATGGTTGAACCCATCGAGTCCTCGATACTCAGCCTCCATTGTGCCTGGCGTTGGTTGTTCACTCTTTTCAGAATGGAGGACACAGGAGAGGGTACACCCACCCTTCGCCGGGACAAATGTTCTCCAATCCCGGAGCCAGTGCTCGCTCACAGATTCCAGCCCCATTTCTACCCAATCAGGTGAGGGCAGCGAGACTCGGCTCCAGGAGACCGGGTCTCAGGGTCTTGTGACTCGGCTCCAGGAGACCGGGTCTCAGCGTCTTGAGACTCGGCTCCAGGAGACCGGGTCTCAGGGTCTTGAGACTCGGCTCCAGGAGACCGGGTCTCAGGGTCTTGAGACTCGGCTCCAGGAGACCGGGTCTCAGGGTCTTGAGACTCGGCTCCAGGAGACCGGGTCTCAGGGTCTTGAGACTCGGCTCCAGAGACCGGGTCTCAGTGTCTTGAGACTCGGCTCTAGGAGGTTTATATAAATGCATGTCTCTCTTTTCATCTTGTATGCCTTGTCTTTATATCTGTTACTCTACATTGCTCTTAAATATTTTATCATTGTAAATGGTTAAGACGACACGTGTGTATGTTGGACTTCTTTTGGACCGTGCGTAGCCAACTGTGTTAATCGGACACGGTCTACCAGACATGGTTCGTCTGGTAGACAGTCCTCAACGCGTGGTGGAGTGACGTTCACGTGCAAAGTGAGCGTAGAGCTAGACGTACAAGAGTGAACGGAAGGCAAGTGACCGCCGGTTTTGCGGGCGACCCCGGAGCCAGTCGGTGGATCATCAAATCACACACCACCTGCTGATTTACTCTGAATTCTCTGTTGAGCACAGTGAGGTAGCGACTGGGTGCCCTACCCTAGATACGACAGCAGGATTATGACAATGTCTATACATGCGGTAGAAACCCCTCTTAACGAACACGCCCGTTAACAACTCCACGGAGCTTACCGACCAACGAGCTCGCAACCGCCAATTTTGGCCAATCGGCGAGCCCCAGAGTGGCCTGACCGGGCCTCGGCCAATCGGCGACGTCCGTTCGTGAGCGTTNGGGGGCACGTCGATTACATCCGGTGTCTGTCGAGGCTTTGACGTGGAAGCATCTCTTTTTGAATTCTTGGTGTTACTGCCAAACGACCAAATCACTTGACTACCGGTTTCGTGGAACCCAATTGCCGGCGTTAAGAGGGGTTCCACTGTGCGTATCTATCTTCATACCCCCGTGTGTGTTTGTGTGCCCAGTTGTCCCTGCCCAGCTGTTGCAATGTGCTGCCAGGGCCAATAATATTAGCCCAGCCCAGCTCATGCAGGGAAACCTGGGCCTCAGCAGTTCGCAGTGCTCAACCAGCTGGCCCAGGCTCAGATACAGCTGGTCAGTTCACGCGCGCACACGCCACTCGCAAAGCCTTGATTTTTTTCCCCCTACGGAAGCTTTGCGCCAGCCTAGATGTCAATCGGCATTGGTCAAAACGCCCGCTGCTGGGTTAAAGCCTTCCCCCGCTGCCGCCGCCGTCGTCGCCGCCGCCACGCACGGTGCTGTGATGCAGCAGCGATCTACCCGGCACCTGTGCTGCACCAGAGCTGATTGCATTGCTCCCATGGTTGGGGGGGGGGCAGGGTGTGGTGGCGATTCCATTCCTTGGCTGCCACGCTCCCTTGTTGTTCTCTACCATCAGCCATCGCTTTCCTTGCGGAGTGTCCCTCCCGGCACAAGCGCCCCGCTGACTTCCCCTAACCGTTTGAGTGGTGTCATTAACCTACTTTGTGTTCTCCTATCGCTTCGATCGACGCGCGCCCTCTTTCTTTGCTTCAGCGTAATTCCAAGCACGCTGCTTTCTCTCTATGCTCCTCCTTTGCGCACTTTGAAATGGTTTTGTTCGACGGTTTTTTTTCCCCGTTAACGATCACGGTTTTCGAGACGTTAAGCCGAGTTCTCGGCTATAGCTTGCTGATGATCTCGGGCCGCTGACGACAAATGACCGTGCGCGCGTTTTTACGAGCCACGTCGCATCACGTAGTGCGCACTGATGAAAGAAACGTTGCCCTTTCGGCACATGGGGATGTTACTTTTCATCAGGCACGGAGCACTCCGAGCTATAATTTGGCAATGTAATATGGCCTTCTTGGTTCTTTCGGTAAAGTCGCGTAGAAGGGAAATAATAAAATAATACAAATAAAACATAATAAAATACAATTCTCACGACGTTTCATCAGCCATTTCGAACGCTGTCTTTCCGACAGACCTGTTCTTCACCTGAGGACGGCTGCTTGCGTTGTGGCCGAAACGTCGTGAGAATTGTATTTTATTATGTTTTATTTTATTATTTTATTATTTCTCTTCTACGTGACTTTACCGAAAGAACCAAGAAGATGAATCCCTTCAGTCACGAAAGAAGCTTTAAATCGAAATGCAACATGGCGTTTGGAGACGTTGATAATCCACCGTCCGACTATTTTTACGCTCGTGATTCGTGCAGCTGCGAGCGGCATTAATCTGCCGGAGGGGCCTCGAAAGCAACTTGGGTATCGTCCCAGCCAACATGCCGTGTATAGGCTGCGTCTCGCCATGCTTGGGGACGTGATTGTTCCGTGCTGCCCCCTCCGCGCCTCCCCCCCCCCCCACCTGCAGGCGCAGCAGAGACTGCTGCTGCAGCAGGGATCACGCAATGCATCGGCGGCGCTGAGGCAGCAGCAGGAGGCGCAGGTGCGATTGAACGCGAACCATGTTCTCTATAATAGACTTGTTAATGGGTGGGATCGCGTAAATATAAATGTGCCGCTAAACCCGCCACCACCCGACTCAGCCAATTAGCAAGTTTTGTCACGTAAACAGAACGTGGCCAATCGTTACGAGTTCAGCACACGCCGGTGTGTGTTGGAGAGTAAACCCACTGCAACATTTACAATTGTAGTGTAGTGTATAGTGTAGTGGATAGTGTAGTGGATAGTGTAGTGTATAATGTAGTGTATAGTGTAGTATACTAGTTCAGCACACACCGGTTGTGCATTGGAGAGTAAACCCACTGCAACATTTATAATTATAGTGTAGTGTATAGTGTAGTGTAGTGTATAGTGTAGTGTATAGTAGTGTAGTGTATAGTGTAGTATACTAGTTCAGTACACACCGGTTGTGTGTTGGAGAGTAAACCCACTGCAACATTTACAATTCGAGTAGCCGGTGACGTTTCACCGGTAACTACAACCAGCCTCGTCAGGCGACGGCCAGAGTTGTGGAGCCATCCTCCTGTTTCGGTCTTAGAGGGATAAATGCGGTGTCGTTACTTGTGAACCAATCGTATTCTCTGGATTATAAGATGTTCCGAAAAGTGTGACGTCAACCCCACCGTTTGGCATATTATACATTAATGGGGTTGTATACAATAATTTAGACACTACTTATTACTAAAATGCATACGAATTAGCAAAAAATTCACGTTAAAATGACAAAAAACACGTGAAAATTCAAGGAGAGTTGTAGCAAGGGTTGTGCACTGAACGAGATCTACAGGCAGACTGAGGAGCGGCGCTTTGTTTCAGTCGTGAACGGGGTCTCTGCGGGTACGCGGTGACTCATCCCGACCCACACAAGTCCTAGCAAGCGCGTCGTATCCCAAGCAAGACGTCGTATCCCTAGACATTTTTTCCCCCGTCAAAACACGACGTAGACCAAATTCGACGTATTCAAAGCGATCGTATACCTGAGGTGGCACTGTACGAAATATAGAATGGAAGCTGGTGAACTTCAGTGCGTCTTACAATCTGGAGAAGATGGCTAATGGTTGGAAGTGTCTGCGTGTAGTGGCAATGCAGCGTTAGTTTAATATACGTGTGGCATCGATGATGCAAATGGAAACTCACAGTCGCTGACGAACCACAGACGAGCAGCCAGGGGGGTGGCTGGCGCTACCGACAATTGTCCAAGATCTGCGGTCCTCTATACACAGGGTGCTTCAAAAAATTCGTAACACTTATATGATACAGTGGTACCCCGGAGATGGAACTTAATTGGTTCCAGAAGGCCATTCGAACACCGATTTGTTCGAACACCGAATTAATTTTCCCCATAAGAATTAGTGTAAATGACATTAATTGGTTCCAGACACAAAAACTCTCATTAAGATTTTACACGAAGTTTACAGTAATTACATGCATAGAGCATACAAAAAACAGGAAACAATAAATAAATGGAATAAATGAATAAATGTCTGGAATAAATAAAATAAATGAACATTGAGCTTCACTTTACCTGTAGTAAGGGAGTTGATGGCTTGAGTGGAAGGTGGTGAGGAGGTGGAGGTGGTGGTGTTATTGTTTGGAAGGGAGTCCCTTCCATAATCACGTCGGGTAACTGCCCTTCTGGGGTTCTTTCTCTTGTGTGCCTCTTTTCTGCCACTGTGAGTCACTTGAGCTCTTTCTGACTAAAAACGTATCTAAAGAGGTTTGTTTCTGCCTCCGTTTTAGGATGTTTCGAAAATGACACGTTACATTATCATTAAAAATTAACCCGTAAAAACGAAGTTTTTCACTATAAATCCTTTATATGCGTGGCATCGGTTTTATTTTATTATTCATTTCTGTTTTTCTTGAGTAAAGTTTCATTTTATCACATTGGTATTTTAAATTAAATATAAGGAAAGTCGTATATAAGGATTATAAGGTTTTCAGTTTTGATTGTTTATATTGTACATTTTTGTTTTTTGAATAATTTTGTGTTTAGGAAAAATATATGATTGTGTTAGTGAGTTTTTTTTTCCTAAAAAGTGGAAAATTTTGGAAAACTTTTTTCACGAAAATAAATTGTCACGCACAACGAGCCTGTGTGCAAAATGTCAGCTCGATTGGATCACGGGAAGTGGGTTAAAAACGACCGAAAGATTTGCACGGTCGTAAGCGCGCAAGCAAGTGAACTTAATATAAAGGATTTAAAAAGATTGCTCAACTCGGTTGGCTACTGCCTTATCAGGGTGATATTTTTAACTGAGCCTCTCACGATAAAACCTTTGTCTGGGCAAGTGTCATGCACGCTGGCCATGGCGTGTCAGCCGTACAGGTTCTTTCAACTATGAGACCTCCTTTACCAGTGGCAAAATATAGTAATAGGTTTTTACCCTTTCAACTGGTACAAAAACTGACACCTTTATACAAGGCATCATGTTTGCAATAACCACAACACAAGCAGTCAAAATGCAAACAAAAAGAAACAACTCTGATGAAATTGATTGGTGCACACCCGAGACAGCTTTTCTTAGAGCCTAGTCTCCATTGGTGTTGGACCAGATGACGCCAAAACCAATAAAGACAGGCTTCAAGTATTGAGAGCTCGGGGTAAGCATTTAACTGAGACCTCCTTACCAGTGGCAAAATATAGTGATAGGTTTTTACCCTTTACTGCAAACATGATGCCTTGTATAAAGGTGTCAGTTTTGTACCAGTTGAAAGGGTAAAAACCTATTACTATACTAGGTTCTTTAAAGTGGCGATTGCCTGTTGGACCTCCGAATTTCGTTTGGTTTCCGGGGCAAAAAATGTTGGGAAATATCGTTCAAACACCAATTTTGTTCGAATTCTGGTGCGTTCGATCTCCGAGGTTCGACTGTACTATCTTTTTTAATTGCAAAAGAACGGATAATGCATTGTAACATGATAACAAATAGCTTCGAAAAGTCAGTCTCCCACTTACTCTTAGTTCTTTCGGTCAAGTCACGTAGGTAAAAAATGAAATAAAAATTAATAAAAATAAAACAATAAAAAATCACGACGTTTCGGAGGCAACACAAGTCTCCGTCATCAGGTGGGACCGTCCCGATACGTTCCATTCATTGGCTACCACACTCTGATAAGCTCCCCCCCCTCTCCTCCCCCTCAACTTGCATTTAAGAACTTACATCTTGAATCCCTGCCTCACTTGATGCAGCAAATCTGGCTGTGACGGTCCCACCTGATGACGGAGACTTGTGTTGCCTTCGAAACGTCGTGATTTTTTTTTATATTTATTTCATTTTTTACCTACGTGACTTTACCGAAAGAGCTAAGAGTATGAATCCTTGCAGTCACGAAAGCTTCAAATCTAGTCTGCCACTTGTTCGCCATCGTTGTCAACGCGTGCCTGGAATCTTCTCCAGGTGGTCTCCAGAGCCCGGAGGCAGGTTTCTTGTGGTATTGTAGCAAATTATCGGAAGTGTTAGTTTTTTTTGGAAGCACCCTTTATATTAAGTCTCTGCAATTAATGAGTGTTTACAAATGCGGGAAGGGGGCGAAACCGGAGAAAATTCCACACGGAAGGGACAGATGATATCATTCGCGCTTTTGCTGTATCCTGCTTTCTCCTGCGAGCCAAGGGTAGTGGCACATCCTTGTGTACGTGTCTTTGTGTACGATCCAAGCAAGCCAGACTGCTGATGAGACCCCCCAGATTAGTACCTCCGATTAGAACGCTTGGCCATGTACGTGTGAAAGAAGTTAAACATACGTACGTACGAGACACTTGGTCAATACCGGTCAGATGTGCTCCTCTTGAAACATACTGCTGTAATGTATGCACTCCGGTAAAGCAGCGCTGCCGATGGGTTGTGTAAGAATTGCTTTCAAATTCGGTTTTGGTCGATTTCTCAGGAATTCTAAATTCTGTTGTGTCGCAGTTGGGGAGAGGGGTGGGTTTGTAGCAACTGGGTTCCTTCTCTGACGTCCATTCTGTCGTTTGTGCAGGTGGCTCGTACACTCAGCACGATTCTACAGCAGCAGCAGCAGCAACAGCAGCAGCAGCAGCTGCACCAGAGAGTGGCGTCGTCTCACCGTGGGAACGCGCACGGACCCCGCCGCCCCACTCGGACGTGCAGAGCAGGGAGCGGCTCGGTACCAACTCTTTCCTCCTGGGTACGGACGGAGAGCCTGCCTCGTATGTGGGGGAGGTGGTGGTGGCGGTGGCGGCCACGACGATGAGAAAGTGGTGATAGTAGTGAAGGGGGGTAGTGGTGGTGATTGGTGATGACGTTGGTGGAGGTGGGTTGATAGTTGTGGTTATGGTGGTGGTATTACTGATAGTGGCGGTAGTGATGGTTATGACCTTGTCGGCGGCATTGATCGACGGCAGTGGTGTTCTTGAAGGCGGTGTTTCATTATGGACATGATTTGTGACTATAATCACGGTGGCGGCGATGGTGTTCATGACGGCGATCGCGACGTCGACAATATTTTTCTGGTGGTGGATGTTGCTGCTTTTTCGGTGGACCCACTGGTGACGGCAGGCAAGAAAGGCGATGGGGTTTTTTTTCCCACCTTCCGGATTCATGCAGTCGCCACCATGACGATAACATTCCTCTACTTCCACCTTTTTTACAAGGAGTCATCTTTAAGAAGAGCTGTCTCGGGTGTGGACCAATCAATTTCAAGGACAGTGTATACATTATCAGAGTTGTGGTTTTTGTTTGCATTCCGTCCGCAGGTATTGTGGTCAATGCAAACATGACTCCTTGTAAAAAAGGTGTCAGTTTGGTTGCCAGATAAAGGGTAAAAAACAATTATATTTTTACTGGCAAATGAGGTTCCATGGTGTAAATGCTTACCCCGAGCTCTCATACTCTGATGGTACATGTCTTTGAGTTTGCGCCTTTTGGTGTCATCTGGTCCAACCCATGTGAGACTAGGCTCTAAGAAAGCTGCTCGGGTGGACCAATCAACTTCAAGGACAGTGCATACATTATCAGAGTTGTGNTTTTTGTTTGCATTCCGACCGCAGGTATTGTGGTCAATGCAAACATGCTCCTTGTAAAAAAGGTGTCAGTTTGTTGCCAGAAAAAGGGTAAAAAACAATTATCAAGCTGTGTCTGTGGCTTCTCTTGTCGCTTTTGCCTCTCAGCGCGGGAGCAGGCCCCTCCTTAGACCCCGTGTCGGCATCGGTCTCGGTTCAGGGAGTGGTCGCTCAGTCCCGGGGGCAGTGTGACCTCCGACAAACACGGTGAGACAGGGACCCCCTCCCTCCCCCCTCCCTCCCCCCTTCTCTATGGCAACGTCAAATCGCGGATTAAGCAATTCAACCGTTTTCTTGGTTCTTTCGGTAAAGTCACGTAGAAGAATAATAAAATAATAAAATAAAACATTAAATAATTCTCACGACGTTTCGGCCACAACGCAAGCAGCCGTNCTAGTGGAGAACAGGTTTCGAAAAGACAGCGTCTGGGGTGTTTCATTCAGACTCTGTCTTCTCGACAGACTGTTCTACCTGAGGACGGTTGCTTGCGTTGTGGCCGAAACGTGTGAGAATTATTTTATATGTTTTATTTTTATTATTTATTATTTCCTTCTACGTGACTTTACCGAAAGAACCAAGAAGATTAATCCGTGCAGTCACGAAAGCTTTAAATCGAAATTCAACTTTGTTTCTTAGACGATCGCAAACAGGCTCACGGTCGGCACTTAGGGCGGTTGTCCAAACGGTGCAGTTGACTGTAATGAAGTACAACTCGGCAATGCCGGTTGCCAGATCTCGGTACAAATCGATTCCTGCCAAACGAACGCATACGCCGGGCCGGCCGCTGCAGGTGAGATCACCATAGCGGCGGGGGGGGGGGGAGTGTGGTGCAGTCATTGAGTTGGTGAGTGAGTGACTTACTGGAAATTATTGATTGAATAAATAAGTGAGTGAGTGAACGAGTGGTTGGTTCATACTCTTAGGATTTTTCGGTAAAGTCACGTAGGTAAAAAAAATTAATAGAATAATAGAAATAAAATAATAAATGACGACGTTTCGGAGGCAACACAAGTCTCCGTCATCAGTGGGACCGTCACAGCTAAATTTACTGCATCAAGTGAGGCAAAATTCCAAGAGACAAGCCCTTAAATACAATTTGTTTTGCCTCACTTGATGCAGTAAATTTAGCTGTGACGGTCCCACCTGATGACGGAGACTTGTGTTGCCTCCGAAACGTCGTGATTTATTATTTTATTTCTATTAATACTTCTATTATTTTTAATATATTTTTACCTACGTGACTTTACCGAAAAAACCTAAGAGTATGAATCCTTGCAGTCACGAAAGCTTCAAATCTAGGAGTGGTTTGGTTTTTACCACATTTTCCGCAAGGCCAATCCAGACCTTGAATCTTAGCCGGGGGATGTGGGATCCGTGCAGTTTACCGTCGTGGAGTTCAATGCAGTTCCACCAGATATCGATCCAAACGTCAATCCCCGCCGCGCAAACACAGATGCCAATTGCCGGAGTGGTGAACGTACCCCCAGGGGAACGGGTGGCAGGCTAAGTTTTTTCGGGTTGTTTTACTGCACGTTTTCTTGGTTCTTTCGGTAAAGTCACGTAGAAGGGAAGTAATAAAATAATAAAAATAAAACATAATAAAATAATTCTCACGACGTTTCGGCCACAACGCAAGCAGCCGTCCTCAGGTGAAGAACAGGTCTATCGGGGAGACAGCGTCTGAATGAAACAGCACACGTGCTTGGAGCATATATATAAGCTGGGTTGGAAGGGGGGGGGAAAGGGCGCCTTGACAAAAATTCCTCTTGATATGCAAAATTCTTTTGTCAAGGCGCCCTTCCCCCCCCTTCCAACCCAGCTTATATATGCTCCAAGCTCGTGTGCTGTTTCATTCAGACGCTGTCGCCTCGACAGACCTGGTTTCACCTGAGGACGGCTGCTTGCGTTGTGGCCGAAACGTCGTGAGAATTATTTTATATGTTTTATTTTTATTATTTTATTACTTCCCTTCTACGTGACTTTACCGAAAGAACCAAGAAGATGAATCCCTGCAGTCACGAAAGCTTTAAATCGAAATTTACTGCACGTTGTTGGGCATCGTCCGACGTTTCGCTCACGTGCCTGTAGCGTCCTTTTCAGGAGTGTTGTGATGGCTGTTTGAAGAAGCCGAAATAAACTTTTCAGTTGCTCCGGAACTTTCCCTGCATGTGGCGTGAAACGTCGGACATCGTGCCAACAGAATCAAAATATGTATACAGTAGAAACCCCTCTTAACGACCACCCCTCTTGAAGACTAATCGCCTAACGACCAGCCTCATAGAGCCCAATGTGTCGTGTGTAGTAGTGTGTATAGTGTAGTGTGTAGTGTGTGTATAGTGTAGTGTATAGTAGTGTAGTGTATAGTGTGTAGTGTATAGTGTGTNGTGTAGTGTAGTGTANAGTANTGTGGTGTANAGTAGTGTGGTGTATATAGTGNATAGTAGTGTGTAGTGGTGTATAGTAGTGTATAGTGTAGTATAGTAGCGTGTAGTGTATAGTAGTGTATAGTGTAGTGTATAGTGTAGTGTATCGTGCAGCGTGTATAGTATAGTGTATAGTGCAGTGTAGTGTAGTGTATAGTGCAGTGTAGTAGGTGTGTAGTGTATAGTAGTGTGTAGTAGTGTATGGTGTGTTGTAGTGTGTATTGTAGAGTAGTGTGTAGTAGTGTAGTGTGTAGTGTNTAGTGTATGGTGTGTAGTGTATAGTGGGTGGGAAAAGTATTGTTTAAGTAGTCGAGTGAAGTGCATAAATTATCAGTCTTAGTGTATACTAGTATGTATAGTAGTGTACGTGTGTAGTGTGTAGGTAGTNGTTAGTGTATTAAGAGTAGTGATGTGTACTGTTGTAGATATNGTGTAGTGTAGTAGTGCAGTGTGTAGATGTAGAAGTGCAGTTATAGTANTGCAGTGTNTAGGTTGTATAGTCAGTGTAGTGCCTCCATAGAGCCCAATTGTTCGCTTAAAACCATTCCCTGTTAACGACGGGCTGTTGTAGGTACAGTAAATATTAATTAATGCATTGACTAACCGTTTTCTTTTAATATCAGGTTTGTTTATAATTTGTTAGTATCTTGTGTGTTAATATTTCGTTAAAAAAGTAAAAATCATTGGATCAAAAAGCTAATTCGATGCAGTTACGAAAGCTTTAACGTGTACTTTAACGTTACGACCATATCACTTGGCAACCTTTCGTGGAACCAAAGTTTAAGAAGGTTCTACTGTATCGGAGGAATTCTATGAGCTGTGAAGCAAACTTTGTTTTATGTGTCCGGTAGGGCAGATCACAACACAACATCTTCTTGGTTCTTTCGGTAAAGTCACGTAGAATGGAAATAATAAAATAATAAAATAAAACATAATAAAATAATAAAAATAAAACATAATAAAATAATAAAAATAAAACATAATAAAATAATTCTCACGACGTTTCGGCCAAAACGCAAGCAGCCGTCCTCAGGTGAAGAAGGTCTGTCGTGATAATTATTTGTAATGTTTTATTTTTATTTTTTATTATTTCCCTTCTACGTGACTTTACCAAAAGAACCAAGAAGATGAATCCCTGCAGTCACGAAAGCTTTAAATCGAAATTTACACAACAATGAACAATACAGAAATCTGACAGGGAGTGCAAAGTATAGGAAGGTGTAAACAAAAACTTGGAAAATATATATATACAAATATAAACTATGTTTTTCTTATAAAGCTAATTTAAATTTCGGACTGGATATGTTCTGGTTCTTTCGTAAAGTAACGTAGAAGGGAAATAATAAAATAGTAAAAATATAAAATAATAAAATTCTCAAGACGTTTCAATTGCAACACAAGCAATCATCATCAGGTGTGAAAACCACAGCAAGAAAATTTGAAAACCGCCACTTTTTTCACATTTTCTTGCCGTGCTTTTCTCAGCTGATGATGATCGCTTGTGTTGCAATCGAAACGTCGTGAGAATTGTATTGTTTAATTTTTATTATTTCCCTTCTACGTGACTTTACCGAAAGAACCAAGAAAATAAGTAAAGCCCACTAGCTATATTAGCTTATTTCTCAGAAGCTACCTGGCCACAAATGATAGCTCAACAAAGCGACTCATTAACACGATGTGAAAAACATTGTGGATCTGTACATCACAAACGTGAATATATATACACAGTTAGAGGCTCTGTTTTGTTATTATGATACTTTGTATTTTGCACTTGTATGTTCAACTTCTTTCGTACCGTACGTAGCCAACCGTACTCATCGCAGGTGCGGAGGAAGGGGACCACTCAACGCAAATAACAGTTATAAAGAAATGCATTTTCAATTTAGTGCAGTGGTGTAGGATATAGTCGTGTAGTATGTAGTGTATGTGTGGTGAAATTTGCCACTGTACGTAGCCAACCGGACTAATTGGAGGTGCGGGGAAGGACAACCAACGAAAGACTAAAAGCAGTTGTAAAGAATAGTAGTAGGTTTTTACCCTTTCAACTGGTACAAAACTGACACCTTTATATAAGGAATCATGTTACAATAACCACAACACAAGCGTCAAAATGCAAACAAAAAGAAACAACTCTGATAATGATTATGATATGCACTGTCCTTGAAGTTGATTGGTCCACACCCGAGAGTCAGTTTTGTACCAGTTGAAAGGGTAAAAACCTATACTATATTTTGCCACTGGTAAAGGAGGTCTCATAGTGTAAATGCTTCCCCGAGCTCTCAATACTCTGATAGTGTGCTGTTTTTGAGTTGTACGCCTTTTGGCGTCATCTGGTCCAACACCAGGGACTAGGCTCTAAGAAAAGCTGTCTCGGGTGTGGACCAATCAACTTCAAGGGCAGTGCATATCATTATCAGAGTTGTTTCTTTTTGTTTGCATTTTGACTGCTTGTGTTGTGGTTATTGCAAACATGATCCCTTGTATAAAGGTGTCAGTTTTATACCAGTTGAAAGGGTAAAAACCTACTATATTTTGCCACTGGTAAAGGAGGTCTCATAGTGTAAACAGTTCTAAAGACATTTACTTTTAATTTAGTTTAGCGGTTTGGTGTATAGTGTAGTGGAGAGTAGTGAATGTGTAGTAGTTTGTAGTGTATGTATCGTCAACTTTGGCACTACGTAGCGTAGTGTATCGTAGTTGTAGTTTGCCGTGTATATATGTGGAACTTCTTTTGCACCATACGTAGCCAACCGTGCTAATTGGAGGTGCGGGGAAGACAAACTAAACACAGCTCTGAAGTTTGCCTTTATCTCAATCCTGCCCCGATTGTACTCTTGATGTCACGATGGATGTGGTGTCAGCCACACCATCACCTTGCTGCACCTGCGCCATGCCAGCGTTGAAAGTTGCTCGCAAACAGCACTTGCCAGAACAGGCTATAAAGGCTACACGGGTGGTGGTGGGATCTTTGTCTTTGTACGTATGTGTCCTTGTGTATGGGGTGTGTGTGTGTGTCTTTGTGTACGTCGACTTGTCTTTGTATTTATTTTAGATGTCGGTGTGTATTTTCGCACTAGATTCGGGGGATGATTGAGATCAGTTCTTGTGCAGAAGCGAGGTGAATTGTGGCATCGCAGGACCGTGAGTAACGGTGAAAGCGTAGGGCACCTTCACCCAGCAGCGGATAGACCATATCTCTCGATTATTATGATGACGGTAACACTAATGATCTCTCTCTCTCGGTCTCTCTAGGCTCCCAGTCTTTGGCCTCCTCAAACGCAGCCCAGCTTCTCTCAGACCCCTGGTCCCAGCCTCCCAATGCCACCACCATCGCATCTACATCATCGGGAGCGTCATCGTCATCATCATCATCGCTATCAGCAGCCACAGTTGGGGCGGCCAGTGGGGCCTTGCACAGGGAGAAGCCTGGCGCCGCGCCTGTTCTCCTCTCTCCCTCGCCACCACCGCCCGGCG
>MU249627.1:3051193-3099446 GCA_018977245.1 Lethenteron camtschaticum
GTGTGTGTAAGTTTAACTGTGTGTGTGCCTGCATGTGTGTGTGTAGGTTGAACTGTGTGTGTGTGCCTGCATGTGTGTAAGTTGAACTGTGTGTGTGTGTAAGTTTAACTGTGTGTGTGTGTCTGCATGTGTGTCTGTGTGTGTGTGTAAGTTTAACTGTGTGTGTGTGTAAGTTTAACTGTGTGTGTGTAAGTTTGTGTGTGTGTAAGTTTGTGTGTGTGTGTAAGTTTGTGTGTGTGTGTAAGTTTGTGTGTGTGTGTAAGTTTAACTGTGTGTGTGTCTGCATGTGTGTCTACAAGTTTAACTGTGTGTGTGTGTAAGTTTGTGTGTGTGTGTGTGTGTAAGTTTGTGTGTGTTTGTAAGTTTGTGTGTGTGTGTGTGTAAGTTTAACTGTGTGTGTGTGTAAGTTTAACTGTGTGTGTGTGTGCGCGTCTGTCTGTGCGTGCGTTTCTATAATTTGTCTGCAGCTCAAAGCTGGAGCAATGACTGTGGTGCTTCAACTCGGCTGAGCACGTGGCTGATTTTGAGGAACCTCACACCACAGGTGCGGTTTCTTCTCTCTTCCAATTCCGGGAGTCTTTCTTGTTTAGAATATATGTTTGTACCTTTGTCTATGTGCCCTTGGGTGTGTGGATGTACGTACAGTTCCGTGGGCAGCGGTAGTGGAGTGGTTAGCATTGCACTGTGCTACACGGCCGACACAGTAACGATGATCTGAACCGGTCCTAGGCCTCCCCTATGAGGCCCAGCCTCTCGATTGAGTACCCTGGTGTGAGGTGTAGAAAACATCGCCACTGGGGAGACAAAGGCGGCTGGGGTGGTGCTGGCCACCCATGCCCCCCTCGTGTACCATACCGGCCTTCATAGGCGCGACTGCTCCCCTGACAGCACTTTGCCAGCAGTCTGTTGAGGCTACGTATTTGTGCGTGTCGCCGGGCTGCGTGTAGGTGGACAGCACCATCTGCCCTTGCCCCCAACAGTCGGTTGAATCTACTCGGGGGACCTTTGTCTTTATGCGTGTCGCCGGGCTGCGTGTAGGTGGCCAGCACCATCTGCCCTTGCCCCCAACAGTCGGTTGAGGCTACTTGGGGACCTTTGTGTGCGTGCGTGTCACCGGGCTGCGTGTAGGTGGCCAGCACCATCTGCCCTTGCCCCCCAACAGTCTGTTGAGGCTACTCGGGGGACCTTTGTCTTTGTGCGTGTCGCCGGGCTGCGTGTAGGTGGACGGCGCCATCTGCCCTGCGCACGCTGTCTGCAGAGGCCCCTGGTCACCTTTGAGCCTGGCACACGCAACGCCGGGCTACGGCTAGCTGGAGGCTCACGGGCGCANAAGGCGCTGCACATGGAGTCGGCCCCCCACCACCACAACAACANCCCACCAGCAGCCCAGCACCACAGCACCCAGCAGCACACCACCAGCAGCACCACCACCACCAGCACCACNATCAGCACCACCACCAGCAGCACCACCAGCAGCACCACCAGCACACCACCACAGCACCAGCAGCACCACCACCAGCAGCAGCACCACCAGCAGCACCACCAGCACCACCAGCACACCACCAGCACCACCACCAGCACCACCAGCAGCACCACCAGCACCACCACCAGCACCACCACCAGCAACACCACCAGCACCACCACCACCACCAGCACCACCACCAGCACCACCATCAGCACCACCATCAGCACCACCATCACCACCACCATCAGCACCACCACCATCAGCACCACCAGCAGCACCACCAGCAGCACCACCAGCAGCACCACCATCAGCACCACCACCATCAGCACCACCAGCACCACCATCACCACCACCAGCACCACCATCACCACCACCAGCACCACCAGCAGCACCACCAGCACCACCAGCAGCACCACCATCAGCACCACCATCACCACCACCAGCACCACCAGCAGCACCACCATCAGCACCATCAAGCAGCACCACCATCAGCACCATCCACCACCAGCACACAGCACCACCCAGCAGCACCACAGCACCACCACCACCACCAGCAGCACCACCAGCAGCACCAGCAGCACCACCCCACCAGCAGCACACCAGCAGCAGCACCAGCAGCACCACCACCACCAGCAGCACCACCAGCACCACCACCACCAGCAGCCACCACCACCACCACCACCAGCAGCACCACCAGCACCACCAGCAGCACAGCACCACCAGCACCACCAGCACCACCATCAGCACCACCACCATCAGCACCACCAGCAGTACCACCATCAGCACCACCAGCAGTACCACCACCACCACCACCACCACCACCACCAGCAGCACCATCAGCACCACCACCAGCACCACCACCAGCAGCAGCACCACCANCNCAACAGCACCACCAGCACCACCACCAGCAGCACCACCACCACCAGCAGCAGCAGCACCACCACCAACAGCACCACCAGTATCACCACCAGCAGCACCACCAGCACCACCAGCAGCAGCAGCCGTGGAACGCAGGTCGAGAGGTCCGACCCGGGACTCTGGCGATATGCGTGCTGTGTATTTTGAGTTTGCGCAATCTCTCTTACCACCCACCCACCACCCATGGTGGTCACGTGGATTGTTCTCCGGGTTCCACCAGCAGCACCTGCCTGTGTACGGTGTCTGTTCTCCGGTCACGCGGTGGTCGTTGCGTTCCTCAAGAACACCGCGTCATGGAAACATCGCCTTTAATATAGAGGGGTTGAACCCAGTCTACGATAACACGCGAGATGCGTACGCAGGCCGAACAAAGACTGAGGCGCGTGGGTAGCATCGAGAAGCGTCCAGCAGCAATCGCACTGCCTCGTGTGATGTTGATGCTCTGCCGAGGCAGCTTGTACAATCGCTTGTCCTCTTTGCGCGATGTAGTTCTGCTCACTCGATCGCATTATATCAGAGGTCACAACCGGGTACCCGATACCCGTACCCTATCCGATACCCGGCTACCCGTAGCCGGCCGGGTACGGGTAGCCGTTTGCGACCCTGGTGCGGCCGGGTACGGGTAGGCCGTGAGTCACTGGTGAGTAACTGTTTGTCACTCATTTCCAACGTCTTGTCTCTTCTCACAATTCAAGTTCCTAGAATCAACCCACCCGCGCCTGCAACATGGCTTCATCCCAGAGGTCGCAATCGGATACCCGTACCCTACCCGTACCCGGCCGGGTATGGGTAGGTTACGGGTACGGCCGGGTACGGGTACCCGTTTGCGACCCTGGTGCGGCCGGGTACGGGTAAGGAATCAAAACCCGTTTGCGACCTCTGCATTATATCCAATTCGCATCCGCGTTATATATACATGTATAAAAGTGTTCCTTGATACATTCATCGTGTTATATCCAAGTCGCGTTCTGAACACACCTCAGATTAGCCAACCGCGCTAATCTGAGGTGCGGGATTAGAATCGCGTTGGCATTGCACTGTGCTCGTATATACGTACTGTCTGATGTATGTATGTTGTATCAACATCATCAGCACTATTGGCATTATCAGTGTAAGCATCAGCACCATTATCAGCAGGAACATTAGCAGCAGCCTCAATCTCATCAGCGCCATTAGCAGCAGTATCAGTATAAGCATCATCAGCAGCAGCATCAGCACCATTGGCATGTGTACCAACATTAGCATCGGTAGGATCGGCACTAACATCTCCCCATTCATCTTCGTGGTTCTTTCGGTAAAGTCACGTAGAAGGGAAATAATAAAGTAAGAAAAAATAAAACATGATAAAATAATATAATAATGTTTAATTTTTATTACTTTATTATTTCCCTTCTACGTGACTTTACCGAAAGAACCAAGAGGATGAATCCCTGCAGTCACGAAAGCTTTAAATCGAAACATCTCCCCATTCATTCACTGTTGTACTCTGCCCCCCCCCCCGCACCGCCTCCTCCCAGGTGCATCCTCAGCAACACCACCACCATCGCAGCATCGGCATCAGTAGGATCGGCACTAACATCTCCCCATTCATTCACTGTTGTACTCCGCCCCCCACCCCCCGCCCCGCCTCCTCCCAGGTGCATCCTCAGCAACACCACCATCATCGCAGGGTTTGCCGACGACGACGAGATCAGCCAGTTCTTCGCCCAGCCTGGCGTCATCACCTCCCAGCTGCCGCCGCCGACTTCTTTGCCGCCCTCTTCGTCGTCTTCCTCGTCTTGGGGGCCCAGCCCGCGCGGCGGGGGCGGCGGGGGGGCGGCTGGAGCAGCGACGCCGGCCTCTGGGGTCCGGTCCGGGGGCTCGATGTCGCTGTGGGGCGGGGGGCCCCCCCCAGAGGGACGCATCGAGGGGCGGGGTCGGCAGTGGTCTCTCCTCCAACGGGGTCTCTGCGTCGCTCAACGCCTTCCTGCCCGGTGACCTGCTGGGCACCGACGGCCTGTGATGAAAGAAGGTGGCCGGTGGTGGTGAATGTGGTGGTTGTGGTGGATGGTGGTGGTGTCGGTGTTGGTGGTGAATGTGGTTGTGGTGTGGTGTCGGTAATGAGTGTGGTGGTGGTAAAGATCTTGCACTTGAGGATGGTATAGTGTTGGCGGCTGTGTTGGTGGTGATGGTAATGACGGCAGTGATTGTGCAATGAATGTGCACTTGGGAGGTGGGAGTGGTGGTGTTGGGGTTGATCATATTGAGTGATGGGTTGCGGTGGTTATATTGGTGCGATGGCTGTGAAAATAGTAGTGGTGGTGATAGCAGTAGTGGTGGGTTTTTGTAGATGTAGTGTTGAAGGCGTTTGTGATGGGAGTGGTGAGGGTGTTCATTGTGGTGGTGGTGGTGATATTGCTGATGATAATTGGGTTAATGATTGTAATCGCAGTCATGGGTGATGATCGTAATGTGAAGTTGATTGTTTTAAAGAATGATGGAGGTGGGCAGGTTTATGTGAGTGGTGAGGGATATCCTGATGATAATGATGATGCTATTAATAATGGTCATCACTACGCCGAATGAAAGCGGCAACATTTCTTAATTTGATACAGAGGATGGTTGATTGATACTGAAGGCGGCGGTGGTGGCGGTGGTGGCGGTGTTAGTGAGGATGAAGATGATGAGACACAGATGCCTGGTGGTCCAGATGGTGAATCTGGCTGGAGCTCGAAACAAACACGTGCCATTTGTGTTTGACGCCGATGCAGTGGAATACGACGACGACGATGACGACGATGAAGATGCAGTTGAAGATTACGATGCAGTTGTGAAGACAAAAGGTGGCAAATGATGATGATGATGACGACGATGGCAATAATTTCGAAGTCAACATTTTTACGGGAGACTTCGCCAACAACTCTGACATTGACTGCGAGGAGGGTTGAAAGTCTACGGCAGCTTAGTGTGCACGCAAACGACGGCACGGATGGTGACGACGTCGGCTTCTCCGCCTTCAACGCGGAGAAGTTGAAACGCCGAGGTCACCACCAAAACCGTAGCTGGAAATACGAAGGTTGAACCACACGTGAAAAACTTGACGGTCAATCAATCCAAATTCTTGACGGTTTGTCAAGGCATGGTAGTGCGCGTGTCGCTGTATCTACAGCCTTGAGCCAGCGGTGGCGATTCCACATTCCTATGGCAAGTGGGCTGCGTGGGCGGGGGGGAGGGGGAGTGAATCGTTCTTTCCTTCTTTAGCAGTCACTGCAGACCTGCTGTGAAGTGGCGGTCGGGTACTATTAGTTGACGAGCGGTCGTAGCCGTTAAGCCGGAGTCAACTCCCGAGCGCTCGCTTGTGCAACGTGGTGCTTTGCGTGCAACGGAATTCGCTTGTGGGCGGACGTGTGTCGGCAACCGGTTTGCGAGGAGTTGCGCGTCCAGTTGCCGACGACGACGACCGCGGCGAGGATTTGCAGCGACGTATTCCGTCGCCCTCCGCGCTGCCGCGCTTAGCGTCCCCCCCCCCCCCGGGGATTTCGGCCGTTAATGATCGCGCAATCTCATTTCTTCGTCGCGCAAACCACAGCTCGCGCGTGTGCGGACCCTGCCTCAAGGCCTAAAGGCTGCTGGTCAGTGTAAAAGTTTACACGCACGCACGCACGAGGACGTTGCACTTTACAATGTGTGGTGCCTTGGGGGGGGGGGGGGGGTTTGCGAAGTTTGTGTGTAATAATGCGAAATAATATTTAACAATGTTGTCACACGTGACGACGTTGGAGGCACCGGGGAAGTGGTGGCGAGGGAAGGAGGTGGTGCTGCCGTGTCTCCCCGTGCAGCACGATGCTGTGGATTCGATGTTGGGTGGGGGGGGTGGGGGAGTGGGAGGGCAGAATCCCAACAGAGCAAAATGATCAGCAACGTTTTTCAAAATTGGGACCCCACGTTGCTGGCCGTTCGCGGTCGACCCACGGCAGCCGATGCTGAATTGTACGCACGGGACGGTGTCTCAATTTGCCGAGTAGCGAAACAATTCTACTAGGCCGTTACAAAATATATACGGTGGGGGGGAAAGTAAGAAATTTTAGGAATGCGTAAAAGATACACCGGTTATAAGGTTTAGTTTATAATGCTCAGGATAATGGCGTCGGTTGATGGCGCAAGTTTATTTACAGCTGATTCTAGACATGATCGTGTGGGGTTAAATGTGTGGGTACTACCACCACCTCCTCGCAAGACGTCTGGAGTCGGCGAAATACGTCCTCTGTGGTGAGGCCAGCAGTGGCATGAGCGAGCAATTGCAGGGCTGCAGCTTTACCTTTCATATGCAAATTAAACGCTACCGTTTACATTTCGGCTGACGACGCGAACAAAGTGGGTGGCTCAAGCCACCTTGAATCGTGACAATTCTTCTAATGGCCGGTAGTGGGGGTGGGTTGGGGGCACGTCGGGTTATGTGTTACATCATGGGTATATAAACAAAAATGCACACGTCTCTGTGTTAACGCGTTAGTGCCGTGTGACGCAGCGCGTAGAGTTTTGAGCGCGCGGCGTTTAAATGTAGAGGGGGGAGGAGGTGGGGCCCCATCGCGCTGATCCGTACCAACTAGCGGAGCCGTCCCTAGCTAGTGTAGATGGCGAATCGGAGGGGGGGGGGGCGGCTACCCTGGCCCCCGCGCTTTGGGGAAGAGGGGGGCCCTGCGCGCTTCGACGGTGCGGCGTCATGGACAGCCTTGCCGAGTAGCGCAACGGTCGGAGCACCGGACTGGTCACGAGCTCCGATCCCCCCGACCGCTGGTCGACTCCGCCGATGGTTGAACGGTTGTCCCCATCGAGTGGCCGTCTCCTGCCACGATCGATGTGGATTTTCCGCCGTTGGTGCCGCTTCAACCGAGCGGTCCCCACTTTTTTGCGGGAGAGCGAGAGAGCGCTATGCGGGGAGAGAAACTCGCCCCCCAACCACGCAGATGTTCAATCTTCACCGCTGTCGCCCGCTAACTTGAGTTTGATCCCGCTCTGTGGGAAATCATCGCGAGCGATTGTCCTCCATGCAGAGACCGGTCCCCCCCCCCCCCACCCCCCACCACGGTAATGTGGAATTTCCACCGCTATCGCTGCTAAAACGAGTGGTACCACTTGTGGGGAAGTCGACGCAAGCGATCAACCGGCATTCCCCTTCACCGCCGTGGGAATGCGGGAACTTCCACCGCTGCCTTGGGACCCACCAGCGGAGACGGAACGCCACCACGCACGGAACGGGGGGGGGAGACTTTGACCCTGGTGCTGTGTGTGTGTGACCCCTTGCGCGCGCTGGGTGCTTCCTGATTGGGGAGTCACGCCCCAGGAAGAGGGCGACGATGGCTGTGGGGGGTCGTGTCGGAACGCTCCACGCTGCGATGAGAACTCCTTAACAGACACGACGCCGACGACGAGATGTTCACCAGCAGACGTTCCCCGGGGGTCTGCTTTGTTGATCAGATCTCGACGCATTTGAATCTGGCGTTGAAAACTATCGTGCCGTCGTTTGGCGAGGAAGAGGGGTGGAGGAGCGGTTTTGAGTTGCTCAAGAAACTGTTACAACGACAACAACGCCGCCCACCGCCCGCTGCCTGCATCCCGAATCGCCGCGGGGACCCCGGCACGTTCTCGACCGAACCGACGTGACCAAGTTTCTTCCCGGCTGGCGAGAAAGAAAAACGTGCGATCCGGTTGGAGTAAAAAGTTAAGCACGTAAAAAAAAAACACAACACAACAACGATAGGACCCGTTTGCTCTTCCCCCCCCCCACCACCANCCCCCGTCCCCCGAGAGAGAAGCGGTTTTATTCAACACTTTGATCAACCGCCGAGGACTCGAATATGCAATCCAGTGCTAGGGAGGGTGGCCGTGGCGATTGCAGGGGGGGAGAGGGGGAAGCCCCCCTCCGAATTTCTGTCGGCGGCCGACACCGCACGCGCGCGAGCGACGGGGGAGTGGCTCGTTCAAGAAACATCTCCCGGTGGGGTCGGTAGAAGAAGGAGAGGAAGATGACGGACGTCGGCTGGAAGATTTTTTGGGATATTAAGTCCAGTAATGTGCCTTCAACGAACTCTATAACGTTTTTAGTGGTGTGAACATATTTTCGACGGGTTTGTTTTAGGGTTTTTTTTTTGCGTTTTGATGCTGTGAATCTTCCCATGTGAAATTATTTTTAGGGGTTTGAACGCGAGCGGTGGGTGGGTGGTNGGGGGGGGGGCGAGGGATAGGGGAGCAGCGGGGCGGGGGTGGGTAACGACGAACGGAAAGCAACGCGGATGGTTTAACCTTCGGATGTATCTCCGAATTCCAAAAAGAAAGCAAGCTTTCCTTGCGCCGTAGGGAAATAGTTGGTTCAAATAATTTCTTTGCCTGAGAAATCCTTCACTGTGGCGGTGTTTGGGGGGTGGCGGTGGCGGTGGTGGTGTATTGACGCTGTGTGGCTGTGGGTTTTCAAGGAGTTGGTATTTTTTTTTGACGCCCACCAATTTGCAGGAATCTTTCAAGGAGAGAAACGACACCGACTTTTGAGAAATATAGCGAACTTTCCATACTGTCCAAAGCAATGTTTTTTCTTACTCTAGTTTCAACACTGGTTACGATAATAAGTGACAATTTACAACAAAAAACGCGTGTGGACCTAACGATTTAATTTAAACAAACGTTTTCTTTAAGTTGTGTTTAACCGTTTATTATTTTTTATTTCCCTGGCGCAAAAAACAATGACACGAAACTTGGAGAGATAAAAAGAAACGTTCGACAAGGTGGAAATGCACTTTTAATTTTTTTTGTACGCAATTCTTCGGACGTGGGATTTTGACACTCCTATGCAAGGGAAAAAGCGTGGGCTCACTTATGACGATATAAAAAAAACGATAAATCGAAAAACAAAGAGATTACGGAAACAGTCGTTTGGGATGGGTGGAGGGGTGGGGGGCAAAAAACGATGCTTGAACTTTTTCAGAACCTCAGCATTGCACGCATTTCACTTCGGGACGAACGAGACCAACGCTTAGGGTGACATATACACTGAATCTTTCGCTGTTGTGAAGCTGAGCAGAGCTTTGCTTGGGCGTGAGGGACGGGGGACGTACAGGGGGGATCGTTTGTGCGATGTTGACACTGCGTAAAAGTGCAATGTTCGTCTTTTCTTCCAATTGTTTTCCTTCCTGTCCACGGTGAGGTGTCTGTCGAATCGCCGAAATGAACGTGACTTTTAATTCTGATCGCCCCAAATTGTCTTCCCCCTCCTCCTCCCCAAGACCCCTTCTCGGTTCTGAAGTCGCGTCAAATCAGTGTTCTTAAATCACTCTTCTGAAGCCAGAAGTCTCATTTAACATGGCATGGGGGGGGGCAGGGAGGGTCTGCTCTTTGCGCCTCTGTTAGTCGCGTCCACTGGCCACAAATCTTGCTCCACACTGCATCCTCCCATTGCCTTAGCAGGGCCACGTCCAGTCGGAGTTTCTCTGTGTGGCCACCGATTTTTTTGGCCAGGTTTTCTACCGCCATTTGGCCATGGATCTGCCTTGCTGCCGCTAGATAAATATCCACCCCAAGTATTATTTTTACCCTCCCGTTCTCTTCCCAAGCAATCGTTGAGGGGAGGGGGGGGGTGAGGGGTCTGTGATCGTTTCTTATTTTGCAGCCTTTTGACACCAGTGGTGGGAAATTCCACATTGCCGTGGCAGGCGCCAGTCCCCTGCAAAAGGGACTTGTCGAATATCGTCCTAAAGTGGTACTGCTCGGGGTTCAGAGGTGATTCATGGCATCTGAGTTGACCCGCCAACGAGGATGTGATGAGGAACTGTGATTACGAGTTGATTTATTTCGGCGATTTAAACAAACCCCCTGCTAACCCCCCCACCTCCCCGTCTTAGTTTGTAATTAATATTTTATTAACGGACGCAACCAAAAGAAAAAGTATTTTAGCTATTTTTGTTTTACTTCGTCGTTAAATCATCGATTGTGTTTTTTATTCACCATGCGCCGGTTAAATGCGCCGCTCCATTGGAATGTTTTTTTAAATCCGCACAGTAGTCGCCCATCCAATCGCAATCCGTTTGATGCGCGTGACCACCTGCCACCACCCACCCCCCCCTCCTGGTATCACCGTCTCTCCCGCTGTGGCACTGCACGCGATAACAACGCATTGCATCGTAGTCGATTAAAACGCGACGACTCGTGCGCAGTGACACCACTAGAGGGTGCCAGCGTGTGCGGGGAAACCACATGACCGACAGACTTTAAAAAATCATTTTTTTCCGCCTTATGAATAAAGCTTCACGCTCAGGTGGCCGGGGTGGCACGTTTTCGTCGCCGGGAATAAACCAGGTTCTGCCTCGACCAAACGACGGCGCGGAAAAACCCATGACGTTGAATTCGGGTCCACGTTTAAATTCGCCGAGTCTCTCCGGCTCTTTGAGAAAGAAAAATCTGTCGGTTTGACTGTTACGTGACGAACATTGCTCTTCGGCGTCGGAGCTCTGNCCCCCCCACCCCCCCCACACTTTGTTAGGGATATCAGAAGTAGTTGTGTGATATCCGCTTCCTCGGACTGTTTTCTCGACACGAAGGGGGGGGGGGTCGCGCTGCTCTGCGAGAGATTCGAGTGGGGAACTTTGTCTCGTGACATGACCGCCGACGGCGAAATTGGGATGCAAATTCAGGAGACAAAGTAATGAAAACGAAGTGTTACTCGTTGTGTGGGGCAATACTGGAAAGCCATCTGTGTCTGTCTGTGTGTGTGTAGATAGGAGATAAAAACCTTTGGGTCGCGTCTAGAAGTGCATAGCTTCAACCTGTTCTCAATGCATACATTTAATAATCGCCTGACGATTTGTTTGTTTGTTATTATGACGATGGTGATTGGGATAATCGTCACCGTGGCAAACGGGGAGGGGTGGGAGGGGAGTACTTGTGTGGAAACGTGACGACGTGTTGCATTCCCTCTCGAGTGGCTGCAATTTCTCCCATCAACTCCGGTTTGCCCCCCGTGCTAAACGCCAAGCCCAAAATAAAAAAAGCTCCGAGCGTTGAATCTCTCGGGGTCGGCCGCGGTCCCCTGCCCTCGCACGCGCGCCGTGTGCGGCCGTTGTTTCGATCCATTGCTGGACGGAGTGCCTCCATCGGTGCCGTGCGCGATTGGCGGGACGCGTGGACGTCGCTTTGGCCGTAACTTTACCGCGGCCGGCCGTCAAAAAGAAACCCGCCGCCACCGCCGCCCACCCCCGCCGGCCACGCTCCAATTTGCATCTAAACTTTTGTCGGCGTGCAATTCGATGAGACCGCCCGAAAGCCCCTCTTCGTGTCTCTGTCTCTTCCCCGCCGCTTTGCCCAACGTTTCCGCCGGAGCGGGGGCTGGGGGTCACGGTTGTCGTCGACGGCCCCTTTTTTGCCGCACTGATACGGGGGATTTGACGTCCTACTGGGAGGGGGGGGGGAAGCGTGAGGAGGACCGCAATGCGTGCCGTGGCCCCAATAAACATCGACGGAGCAACGTCCGCTCCGGTGAACGCGGTGCACGAGAGAGGGGCGGCGGGCGGTGTGGGGGTGGGGAAGTGGCTTAACGAGGGCGCGACGTTTAACCCGGCGAAGCGTCGCCGAGTCTCGAGACTTCTTCGCAGGAGGAGGGTGCTGCTGCTACGTTGTTGGGACTTCTTGGCCCGTCGTATTTGGTGTTGGTTTCCGTGTTTGGGGGCAGGAGGGGGAAACCGGGTTGCTCGAAGGAATTGGAACACTCAAGAATGTTGCTCCGCAAATGGGTACGTCGTGAATCTCCTGGTGGCGGCGTACTGCAACGTTTGCCCCCTCCCCGAGTTGCTGAATACGTGCATGTCGTCTCTATGTTTACCGTTGATAGAAGGGGGTGGGCTGGACCGGGCGGTGTTGCCCGAGAGAAGGCTTCGCGATGGCTTTGTCGGCGGATGCTGAGCGGACGCCACTGAAAATTCTGGGTTTTTTAGGTGCCTGGGTCTCTTAGCAAGGTTCGTCATGGCTCTCGTGTCGGACACTACGAGCCAGCACCCGTGAGGCTCCTGGCTTTGACTCCTGCATCCGAATGTATCTCTCTTTCTCTCACTCTCAAGGGTTTCACGATTGAGATGTTGAAGAAGCCTCGTATAAGCACACCCAAGGCCAGCTGTGCTTATATCCAAAGTAATTTACTTAAATCAGAAGTTGCTCTTTGCCTTCCCCCCCCCACCACGACTGTGTTGCTTATATCAGGACTGGTTATCAGGTGTGCTTATCGAGGCTTTTGCTGGTTACACCAAATCATAGTGAACCCAGCACGTCAGCAGGTTTTGGCTCCCGTGTCTCCGACACAGCCAATTTTTGCACCTCTGAGAGCGAGAGAGAGAGAGACCCCAAACCCGGGGATGAGCTCAGGATCTCGGCGGTGCAGGACTCGTCGTCAACGACACGGCCATTACGAACCATCGAGAGAGAGAGAGAACGAGCGAGCGATACACCCAGACGCAGAAGCTTGGAAACAGAACAAACGATGCTTCTGGCGCAATGTCTGACATGGCCATTATGAACAATCGTCACTTTCTCTGTCGAGAGAGAGAGACACCCAGACCTCTTCGGGTTTAAAACCAGGAAATCGCTGCTTTTTGCTCGGCGTTTTCGACACGGCATTGTGAACCCTCAGAGAGAGAAGGGGTGGGGGCAGACACCCAGGTCCAGGGTTTGAACCCATGACATCGCTGCTTCTCATTGCAGTGTCTCCCTAAATTATTGGTTTTTATAGCAACAAAAGTGTGGTTGCACAGGTCTCCATAGCAACGCTATGGGTATATAATAATACATGAGCATTGGTGCCATAATTGCCGGCGCTAGCTGTGATTCACGAGCTCCCTTTATTCACGTCTGGATACAGCCGCCCGCCGCTGTTGTATCGGAAGGCGTATTTTTGCTGACTTGACATGGGTACAATGTTTTCTACAGTCTTGTGTTTTATTATGCTGTCTGTGCGTAAGTGCGAGTGTAAAAGTGCGCGTATGCATATGCAGAAATTGCTCATGCGCTTGACCGTACTACGGAGTAATTGTCACACACTGCACTACAGTCCCAGGCGGCTAGGTTCGAATCCTGTCCCGTGCGGTCCCTTCGCCCGCCGTCGCCGCCGCCGATACCGGTCGTTGGCTCGCCGGAGAGACGGGCCTAGGTCCGCCGCTCGTCGACCCGGCCACGGACGAGTCTGGCGCGTGGTCCTGCGGCGGCGGCGGCCGTGGCACCGATGCGGCTTCGCGGAACGTCGGCACTAGGCGTGAGACGAAAGGCGGCCCGGTTTGCGATTGCACCGTGCCCGCCCTTAATAGGTGCTCGCTAACATTACTTGCCTCCCCACGTCCCTCCTGACAGGTTGAATGGGGCGCGGGGAGGGAGGGGTAGGGGGTGGGGGAAGTGTTATTGTAATGCTTTCGTTGTTGGTGCAAATCTCACTTGAACGAGCGTGAATTTAGCGGCGGCTCTCGGGGACGGCTCTTTTTTTTTTTGTCGCCGTCGTCGGTTACAGCAGCGGGAACGTGTGAATGTGCGCGAGCGGAATCGGCGGCCGTCTTAACAAAGCCCAATACGTCGCCCAAAAACGGTGCTTGGACCAAAAAAAAAAAAACCACAAAAAAATTCTGGAGGGGATTGAATAAGACGACGGACGGACGAAAACGGGAACCGTCGAGAAAACGGAAAAGGGGAAGTGGGAAGAACAAATGCTATTTTAAAGGAAGACGGAACAAAAAAGGTTTTAACGGTGGCGAAGACGGCTACGGATTAAGACGTGCGANGGGGGGGGGAGGTGGAGGAGATGGACGGGCCAAAAAAAAAGTTTTGCGCGTTGAAACTGAAAATAGAAGAAGATTTAAACAAACGCAAAATTAACAAACAAATATATGGACCTTTTTTGGCGGAGACACTTTTTTGCGCAAAAAATACTCATATCTACTGCAAGGAATATGCCACAACACTTTAACTAAGGGGAAGACGCAACCCGAAGCAACAGATTGGCGCCCGTTTATTAACAGCTGCCAAGACGATGACGTTAATTCTGAGCCGGAGAGCGGCCAAGCAAGGTCGCTGTTACACACGTGGGTAGCCGCTGTCGTTTTGAATCTCCCCCCCCCCCTTACTCTCACGTTGGCTTTGCGTGGCCGGCTCCCCCTCGACCCGACCCAGACGTCCGCTGCACGTCAACCTGTTATATTTTTCCCCTGCTCCTGTTAGCGCTGGGTGGGTGGGACTTCCGTGCGCAGTGAACGTGCGGCAGCCTCTCGCGTGTGGCTCGGGGTGGAGCCGGCTGTTACTTTGGGTTGCGTCTTTTATCGAGAGAGAGAGCAGGAGGAGAGAGAGATAGAGAGAGAGCACGGGAAGAGACACATCGGCCAATTTTCAAAGGCGTCTCGTGACAAGCGGCCACCGAAATTGTCGCGTTTCTCCGTTTTGTCAACTGCTTTTATTTGTCGCCGTTGCTGGACGCGATTGTGTGCTTTCGTTTACGTCACGCTTTTAAGCCATTTTTGTTACGGTTCCACGAGCAAAAAAGAGGAGAGAGAGGGGGGGGGGTGAGAAAAACCCCGCGCGCTTGTCAAGAATCGTGGGGGGGGGGGGGGTGATAGGAAAAACCCCCAACAGTGTTGTTGTTTGGGAAGCGGGGGTTCCGATTTTGGCGTGTTGGTAGCCCACGGCNGGAGAGAGGAGAGGGTGGCTAAGATTCTTTCCGAAGANTTTTTGGAGGAAACAAACGACATTGGGGGGGGGGGCGGTGGATGGGGGGGGGGGTTGCGTGCCCCCCCCCCCGCTGCCGTTTCTTTTCTTACCCCCCACCGAAGTGCGTGCCCCGTGGGTGGAGTGGGTGGTGGGGTGGGGGCAGGGAAACTCCTTCCTGCTGCTGCTGCTGCTACGGCCCCACGAGACCATGAACACCCGCCGACGATCCGTTCCGGTCGGGTGTTTTTTTTTTGCGAAATATCGTGACGTATCATCACTACTCGATTATTTTATCTCTCCCCCCCTCCCTTCCTCCCCAACATATAACGGTAATTAAAGTTAGCAATAATTGTTGAATATACTTTTTAAAGTCTCTTATTTATGCCTTAAATCTAGTGCTTTGAAACGTTTTCGTCGGGTATTTGATGGTGCGGCGATCCTCACAGCGTCGGCCGTTTCCAACGGCGCGTGGCGTTGCGGCCGTTGCGGGGTCTGGAAGTTGAAACGATCATGGGCAAGACTTTCGCAAAAGGCTTCCGTTGACCGAACCGCAGCCGGACGTACGGCCAAACCGAAACGCGACCTGTCGCGTTGTGGAATTGTGATATCGCCTCGTGTAGTGGACAATTATTGCGGCAGCTCTACGACCTAACCACCCCTCCCCACCAAGGCACGAATCGGGTCCAAAGCGCGCGCCTGCTCTGAGCGGTATGATGATGATGTGATGTCGACGACGACGATTGTTTTGGTGATGGGATTAGTGCACCTCCCCCCTCTCCCCGACCGTGAATTTGACTCGTTACTATCCGACCTGAGAAGCAGCGGCAGCGGCAGCAGCAGCAGCGGCAGCAGCATCCTTTGACCGCAGAGATGCCTGGTTAATGTGAACAGGTCCGAGAGGCAGACACACAACCCCGTAAAACTAAATGCACAATATGTACGAGTTTAAAGGAAGGCGGCAGAGCTATGAAGCGTCGTTACTGAGAAAAGTGCACTTTCTTGTGTGAAGGGTCAATGATGTTCAAGCGTGCTGCCAACTTGAACTCCGGTGACGTCACTAAAGTGCGATTGAGTCACGTGATGGTTGGGTGAAAGATTTTATGGGGGGGAGAAGGGAGGGTGAAGAATGTCCAAATAAGTTTCAAAGCTTGAGCCTTGGCTCCATGAGAGAGACCAGGTTACAGGTTCCAGTTGAACTGGTGGGTTTCAGTAGCCTGAGGCATGAGTCTCATTGTCTTGAGACCTTGGCTCCAAGAGACTGCATCTCCAGGGTCTTGAGGCCCGGGTTTAATTGTCTTGAGGCTTGGCCCCCGAAATCTGGGTTTCATGATCCCAGGATCTTTTCTCGGCTCCTAACTACCGGGTCTCAGGTCTTGAGGCTCGGCTCCAGGAGACCGGGTCTCAGGGTTCTTGAGATTAGGCTCCAGGAGACCGGGTCTCAGCGTCTTGAGATTCGGCTCCAGGAGACCGGGTCTCAGGTCTTGAGATTCGGCTCCAGGAGACCGGGTCTCAGGTCTTGAGATTAGGCTCCAGGAGACCGGGTCTCAGGTCTTGAGATTCGGCTCCAGGAGACCGGGTCTCAGGGTTCTTGAGACTCGGCCCAGGAGACCGGGTCTCAGGTCTTGAGGCTCGGCTCCAGGAGACCGGGTCTCAGGCCTTGAGACTTGGATCCAGGAGACCGGGTCTCAGTGTCTTGAGACTCGACTGCAGGAGACGGGTCTCGGTGTCTTGAGACTCGGCTCCAGGAGACGGGTCTCGGTGTCTTGAGACTTGGCTCCAGGAGATTGGTCTCAGGGTCTTGAGACTCGGCTCCAGGAGACCGGGTCTCAGGTCTTGAGACTCGACTGCAGGAGATCGGGTCTCGGTGTCTTGAGACTCGGCTCCAGGAGATCGGGTCTCAGCGTCTTGAGACTCGGTTCCAGGAGACCGGGTCTCAGGGTCTTGAGACTCGGCTCCAGGAGATCGGGTCTCGGTGTCTTGAGACTCGGCTCCAGGAGATCGGGTCTCGGTGTCTTGAGACTCGGCTCCAGGAGACCGGGTCTCAGGTCTTGAGACTCGGCTCCAGGAGACCGGGTCTCAGCGTCTTGAGACTCGGCTCCAGGAGACCGGGTCTCAGGGTCTTGAGACTCGCTCCAGGAGACCGGGTCTCAGTGTCTTGAGACTTGGATCCAGGAGACCGGGTCTCAGGCTTGAGACTGGCTCCAGGAGACCGGGTCTCAGCGTCTTGAGACTTGGATCCAGGAGACCGGGTCTCAGGTCTTGAGACTTGGATCCAGGAGACCGGGTCTCAGGGTCTTGAGACTGGCTCCAGGAGACCGGGTTTCGGGTTCTTGAGACTCAGCTCTTCTGCTTAAGCACAGCGTTACAATCTCAATACCCTTTAAGTTAAGGTTGAGTATAGTTTTTAATTCCCGGATTGGTGAATTAGGAGTGTGGAGACGTCCCTTCTGGCATTTTGTTTACGTTACAACATTGTGTTTGATTATCAGAACTTTAAAGAAACTGCCTCGTGTGTTTACTTAGACACTGTTGCAGGTATTATGCTCATTACGTTTGTTTGTTGTCGTTATTTGATGTTGAAGTGACATTGATTTTTTAAGTATTTGCTTTTGTGTGTGTTCTAGACTTTCCTTTTTGAGTGTTAAAGCCCCAACCCATTCAGTGTTGACAATAAAATGACATGCAGGGTTTCTCAAGTAAGTTTATCCTCTTAGTCGGAGCCTTCCCTTGTTCAAACAAAGCTATTAGGGGCTGTGCTCATTCTCCATCGGTGGAAATTCCACATTCCATGGCGGCGGCCAGTAGTTGCTCTGTAAAGCAGCCACTAGGGTTCTTGAGATTCTACTCCACGAGACAAAAGAGACGCCCTTTTGAGTCACTCGGTGGCTTGGGGCTCGTTCCCACTCGCTTGGGCTGTCACACGCAAGGTTGACAGGCCTCACGTTTATTTTTAGCTACCAGTATGAAGTGGCGACAGTTGTGTGATAATCTGGCAAAGTTAAACCTATTCCCCGGGGTAGTGGGGGTGGGGAAATCGTGAACTCCGTGACGTGTTGATTGTTGTGAGTCATTGTGCTCTGACCACTCCGATTCCCAGTCGGATTGCACTGCTAAAGTTGAACTACAAACGTCCATATTGNAAAACACTATATGCATAGAAAACGCAGCTCACGTCTTGAAAAAAAGGTGTATCCCGAATGCTCGAAACGTCGTCATAGGTCCGAAAACAAAGCATTTCTGTGGTGATCTCGCCTGGCAAAAAAAAAAAATCTACATTACAAAAATGACATGGTCAATTTTAATCACGGTGTTAGGCTATGTCACCTGGGTGCGATGGATGTCGTCAGTCACAAGACGATCATCTTGAATGGGCTCCCCTCATTTGGCTAAGTTCAAGGTGACGATTGTTAAACGGGAGGCTCGCTGTTTGTACCTGGCCTTGTGTCCGGCTTTTGTTATTTTTTTTTAATCTTGGAGTAAGTTTTTTTTTGGTTGAGCATTTTATTCCTTCGATAAATGTGTTTTTTTTTCTCTTCTTTTGAATACTTGAATAAGTTCAGGCCAAAAAAAAAAAAACTATCTATGTAATGTAGAAATTAAGTTAAGAGGTTTAAATAAATGTTGGGTAAAATGTTGTGAACGTGTCCACGCGTGAGTCTTGTTCAATTTTGATTTAAAGCTTTCGCGTCTGCAGGGATTCATATTCTTGGTTCTTTCGGTAAAGTCACGTAGAAGGGAACTAATAAAAATATAAAATTCTCACGAAGTTTCGACTGCAACCCAAGCAATCATAGTAATAGGTTTTTACCCTTTCAACTGGTACAACAACTGACACCTTTATACAAGGCATCATGTTTGCAATAACCACAACACAAGCAGTCAAAATGCAAACAAAAAGAAATAACTCTGATGATGATAATGATATGCACTGTCCTTGAAGTTGATTGGTCCACACCCAGACAGCTTTTCTTAGAGCCTAGTCTCCATTGGTGTTGGACCAGATGACGCCAAAAGGCGACACAAGCAATCATCATCATGTGTGAAATCCAGAGCAAGAAAATTTTCTTCTACGTGACTTTACCGAAAGAACCAAGAATATGAGTCTTGTTCAGTTTGTGGGCGGGTTGGTGTGTGTGTGTGAGAGAGAGGGGGCCGCAAGTGGCGTCGATACCGGCAAGTCTGGCACTGGAGAGGGCCCCCCACCACGCTGGCGTTCAGGAATCGGCATGACCCCGGCACGCGTTTGAGAGGCGTCGTGCCAACACCGTGAAGACATTGAGCCTCAACGGGCAGTCGCGTTTCTCCGCACGTAGACCTCCAAGTGCAGCGACCATTGTGGACGAGAGTCGTGGGGGCTGCCGCTCCAACTTGGGTCCCTTCACAACAACAGCCGCTATTCGCCACCAAGTGGCGGTGACTGTCACCGTGGCGCTTGTGCCAGGCCATGTGCTGCTTGAAGGCCACGTGAAATGCCGGAACGCCCGCCGGCAGGAGGCCACGGGACAGACCCAGCAGGTGCGATGGGTTGACTGACTGAGATGACTACTGGTCGATGCCCCACCTGTACCCCCTACTCTGCCAACTTGCTGTGTTTTAGCCGCCCGGCGCTGCGCTCGTTGTTGTGAGCGTCGCTCCTCAGCCCTCCGTTGTTGCTGGAGGGCGACTGCCTCTAACTGCCCGGTGGGCTGTTTTCACCAAGACAAAGATCCCCTGTTTAGCCATAACAGACTGTTGGGACAAGTGCTGTTAGCGAGCACCACGCCCGGCCTCCTTGATCTCCAGCGGTGATGCTTACACACTGCACCAGCTACTCGTTTGAGGTCGAGTCGACCTAGGGGAGACCCAGACCAGGTTCAGATATTCGTCACGGATGTTGGCCGTGAGTGGGAATTCGAACTCGGGACACCGAGTTCATAGCGCAACCTCCATTCGCCACTAATCAGCGGTGACGTCACCGTCACTTGTGCCAGGCTATGTTCACGTTAAGGCCGCACAAAACATGGGCGGCAGGGTCGTCCTCTTCGGTCACGAGGGATGACGAGCGAGACGTGGCCCAGGTGACCGTGCGGGGTCATTTCCGCAGTGGGCGACACACAAACTACGTCCCATTTGCGGCGCAGCCCTTCGCAAGGACGTAGGCCATTGCGTGCCAACGTCACGGGACCACATTTTGCGAAATTGGAAAAGTAGACTGCAAATACGCAGGAGAAGTCATTGCCCTCCCAATGCCAGACCAATGCCTGCTCGCAGTCCCCCTTGTGCTGCACTGTGACAGCTGCCACTGGGGGTCCCCCTAGGCTAGACCACAACAAACATCGCCCCCCACTGGCACACTAATACACAGGGACAGCTGCCACGGGGTTTCCTAGGCTAGGCCATGGGGTTTCCTAGGCTAGGCCACGGGTTTCCTAGGCGAGACGACAGGGACAGCTGCCACGGGGTTTCCTAGGCTAGACCACAGGGACAGCTGCCACGGGGTTACCTAGGCTCGACCACAGGGACAGCTGCCACGGGGTTTCCTAGGCGAGACCACAGGGACAGCTGCCACGGGTTTCCTAGGCTAGACCACAGGGACAGCTGCCACGGGTTTCCTAGGCTAGACCACAGGGACAGCTGCCACGGGTTACCTAGGCTAGACCACAGGGACAGCTGCCACGGGGTTTCCTAGGCGAGACACAGGGACACTTGCCACGGGGTTTCCTAGGCTAGACCACAGGGACAGCTGCCACGGGGTTCCTAGGCGAGACACAGGGCAGCTGCCACGGGGTTTCCTCAGACCACAGGGACAGCTGCCACGGGGTTTCCTAGGCTAGACCACAGGGGCAGCTGCCACGGGGTTTCCTAGGCNAGACCACAGGGCAGCTGCCACGGGGTTTCGACCACAGGGCAGCTGCCACGGGTTTCCTAGGCTAGACCACAGGGACAGCTGCCACGGGTTTCCTAGGCTAGACCACAGGGACAGCTGCCACGGGTTTCCTAGGCTAGACCACAGGGACAGCTGCCACGGGGTTTCCTAGGCTTGACCACAGGGACAGCTGCCATGGGTTCCTAGGCTAGACCACAGGACAGCTGCCACGGGTTTCCTAGGCTAGACCACAGGACAGCTGCCATGGGGTGTCCTAGGCTAGACCACAGGACAGCTGCCACGGGGTTTCTAGGCTAGACCACAGGGACAGCTGCCACGGGGTTTCCTAGGCTTGACCACAGAGACAGCTGCCACGGGGTTTCCTAGGCTAGACCACAGGGACAGCTGCCACGGGTTTCCTAGGCTAGACCACAGGGACAGCTGCCATGGGGTTTCCTAGGCTAGACCACAGGGACAGCTGCCACGGGTTTCCTAGGCTAGACCACAGGGACAGCTGCCACGGGGTTTCCTAGGCTTGACCACAGGGACAGCTGCCACGGGTTTCCTAGGCTAGACCACAGGGACAGCTGCCATGGGGTTTCCTCAGACCACAGGGGCAGCTGCCACGGGGTTTCCTCAGACCACAGGGGCAGCTGCCACGGGGTTTCCTAGGCTAGACCACAGGGGCAGCTGCCACGGGGTTTCCTAGGCTAGACCACAGGGACAGCTGCCATGGGGTGTCCTAGGCTAGACCACAGGGGCAGCTGCCACGGGGTTTCCAAGGCTAGACCACGGACAGCTGCNACGGGGTTTCCTCANACCACAGGGACAGCTGCCACGGGGTTTCCTAGGCGAGACCACGGGATGCCACGGGGTTTCCTCAGACCAAGGGAGCTGCGGTTTCTAGGTAACCCAGGCAGCCACCTAGGCTAACCACAGGGCAGCTGCCACGGGGTTTCTAGGCTAGACCACAGGGCAGGCCACGGGGTTTCCAGGCAACCACAGGGACAGCTGCCACGGGGTTTCCAGGTAGACCACAGCAGCTGCCACGGGGTTCAGGCTCGACCCCCCCCCAGGTGCGTGACGTCATTTAGACCCCCTATGTATGTTGAAGAGCGACGTGGATATCCAAATATAACGAAGTGGGCTTCGGTGTAAATGTATAAGGCAGCCAATATACCCTGCGATGTCTAAATGTGTTTGGGGGGAAAACCGGAGGAAGGACCCGGAGAAAAGTCCACGCATCCACGTGGAGAGAGAGACACCAACTCCAATAACAGCAGCAGCAGCGTCATCGGGATCTAAGCCACGACCCTGTAGACCAGCGAGGTAGTCAACATCTCAGCCACCGTGATGATGAGAGACGCAAACTTCAAATAACAGCAGCAGCAGCGTCAGGTCGGGATCACCCACACCTCCTGTAACCAGGCGAGTATTAACATCTCCTACACCGTGATGAGAAGAACGCAAACTCCAAATATACAGCAGCAGCAGCGTCAGGGTCGGGATCAAACCCTATGACCTCCTGTATACCAACACAGTCGACATTTAGCCAACCNAAGAAGATGAGAGACAGCAACTCCAAATATACAGCAGCAGCTTCGAGATCAAACCCTATGACCTGTATACCACGATCAACACTCATAGCCACCACGGCGCCCCNCGGTGGTGGGACAACAACAACCATCAACAACATCAACAACAACAACACCAACACCACCAACAACAACACCAACAACACCAACACCACCAACAACAACATCAACAACAACACCAACAACACCACCAACAACAACAACAACAACAACAACACCAACAACACCACCAACAACACCACCAACAACACCAACACCTCCAACAACAACACCACAACACCACCACACCAACAACAACACCACCAACAACACCACCAACAACACCAACACCACCAACCACACCAACAACACCAACACCACAACAACACCAACACCACCAACAACAACATCACCACCAACAACACCAACACCACCAACAACAACATCAACAACAACACCACCAACAACACCAACACCACCAACACCACCAACAACACCAACAACAACACCAACAACAACAACAACAACACCAACAACACCACCAACACCACCAACACCACCAACAACACCACCAACAACACCACCAACACCAACACCAACACCACCACCAACACCTCCAACAACAACACCACCAACAACCACCAACACCACCAACACCACCACCAACACCACCAACAACAACACCACCAACAACAACACCAACAACCACCACCAACAACAACAACAACACCACCACCAACAACACCACCATCAACAACAACACCACCACAACAACAACCAACACACCAACAACAACACCAACCACACAACACCACCACCAACAACAACAACACCGCCANTCGCCACTAAGTGGCGGTGACGTCACCACGATGCTTGTGCCAGGCCAAGTGCACCTTGAGGCCACGTGAAGTGTCGAAAGCCCGCTGGCAGGAGGTCACGGGGCAGACCCAGGTGCCACGGGTCGACTGACTGAGATGACCGAGATGACTGGCTGATGCACCACCTGTGCCCCTACTGTGCCAACTTGCTGTGCTTTAGCCACCCGGCGCTCCGCTCGTTGTTGTGAGCGTCGCTCCTCCGCCCTCCGTTGTTGTTGGAGGCGACTGCCTCCAACTGCCCAGTAGCGTCCTTCACGAGCCTCCTCCACTGAGGCCGATCTTGACACCGCTGGTACCAGTCATCGGCAAGTCCACTCAGCTCCACGTCCTCCTGTACCACATCACTCCATCTCTTCTCCAGCCCGTGCCGCGCCCGTCTAGCCCCCTCGATCCGGCCGAACAAAAGCTGTTTAGGCATGCGGTGGCTGGGCATGCGGGCTACATGACCCAGCCAACGCAGCCTTGCCTGCCGGAGGAGCTCACTGATGGGACTTTGCCCAGATCTTTCAAGGATTTGTGAGCTCCTCACACAATCCAGCCTGGTTAAACCCAGGATGGATCGTAGGCAGGCCAGCCTAAATGTTTCCAACCGGCGAAGATGCTCCACCAGGGGGTCCACGTCTCGCAAGCGTAGAGAAGGGAGGGAATGACCGTGGCCGAGAAGACCTGAAGCTTCGTGCGGAGCGACAGACCAGGTAGCTTCCACACAGCGTTACGCAACCGATGAAAAGATATTGCCGCTCGACTGATTCGGAGTGAGACCTCTGCTGATAGACTGGAGCCGGTCATAAGCACACTGCCCAGGTATGGGAAACTCTCCACAACTGCCCCATCACCAATTGGGAGTTGTGGGGTGGAGTGTCCAATGGTACAAATACCCAGGCAGGTGCTTAGTTTTGGTGGGGCTGATGGTAAGGCCCCACCTCTTAGTGGCACGCTCCAGTCTCAGCAGCAGCGCCTCCAACTCCTCTTCTGAATGAGCAGCTATTACCAAATCATCGGCATACATAACGTGGTTGACCAATAGGGAGCCATCCCTTGATCGCACCCGGGCGTCGATCAGCCTCCCATTATATCTGTACCAAATAGAAATACCACCAACAACACCAAACCTCCACCACCAACACCTCCAACACAACACCACCAACAACAACACCAACAACACACCAACAACACCAACACACACCAAAACACACCAACAACACCAACAACACCACCACCAACACACCACCAACACCACCNACAACCACACCAACAACAACACCAACACACACCACCAACAACACCACCAACACCACCAACACCACCACACCACCAACAACANCACCAACACACCANCACAACAACAACACACNAACAACACACCAACAACACCACACCACACACACAACAACACCAACAACACCACAACACACACACAACACATACCACCAACAACACCACCAACAACACACAACAACACACCAACAACAACAACACCACCAACAACACCACCACAACAACACCAACAACACCACCACAACACACCAACACNCCAACAACACCAACACCACACCAACATAACACCACCACAAACACACCAACAACAACACCAACACCAACAACACACAACAACACCACCAACAACACCACAACAACACACCAACAACACAACAACACCAACAACACCACCAACAACAACAACATAACACCACCACAATCAACACCACCAACAACACAACAACAACAACACCANCACCAACAACAACAACACCAACNACANACAACAACACCACCACAACACCAACAACACCACCAACAACACCACCAACACCAACAACAACACCAACAACACACCACACCAACAACACACCACCAACNACACCAACAACACACCAACAACACACCCAACAACACACAACACACACCACCAACAACACCAACACCACCAACACAACACACACCAACAACACNAACAACACCACCACACAACACACNAACAACAACACACCAACACAACACCANAACACACCTACCAACACACAACAACAACNACACCACCCACAACAACACCACACCAACACANCACCAACAACNACCACCACCACTTCAACAAAACACCACCACCAACAAACACACCAACAACACACCACCAACACACCACCACCAACAACACCACCAACACAACAACACACACACACAACAACAACACACACCAACACACCAACNACAACCAACACACACCAACACAACCACAACAACACCACCACCAACACACAACAACACACCAACAACACACCACCAACCATCAACACCAACAACACCACCAACCAAACACACACCAACAACACCAACACCACACCAACAACACACCACCAACAACACCACCAACACCACCAACAACACCACCACCAACAACAANACCACACCAACAACACCAACACCACCACCAACAACACCACCACCAACAACACACCACCACCAACACCACCACAACAACAACAACACCACCACCAACAACAACACCACAACACCACCACCAACAACAACACCAACAACACACCACACAACAACACCACCACCAACACCACCACCAACNACACACCACAACAACACCAACAACACCAACAACACCACCAACAACACCAACAACAACACCACCACCAACAACAACCACCAACACAACACAACACCACCTACACACACCACCAACAACACCACCACCAACAACACCACCACCAATAACAACACCAACAACACACACCAACAACACACACCAACAACACCAACACCAACAACCCAACAACACCACCAACAACAACACCACCACCAACAACACCACCACAACAACACCACCAACACCACCACCAACAACACCACACCACCACCAACAACAACACACCAACACCACCACCAACAACACCACAACAACACAACATAACAACACCAACAACACCACACCAACACCAACAACACCACAACAACACCACCAACAACACACAACAATAATAACACCACCAACANCACACCAACACAACAACACCAACAACACCAACAACACAACAACAACACCACCAACAACACCACCACCACAACAACACCACACCACACCAACAACACCAACACACCACCAACAACAACACCAACAACACCACCACCAACAACAACCACCAACAACACCAACAACAACACCACCAACAACCACCACAACACCAACAACACCAACACCAACAACACCAACAACACCACCACCAACAACACCAACACCAACANCAACAACACCACCAACAACAACACCACCAACAACAACACCAACAACACCAACACCACCACCAACAACACCAACACCACCACCAACAACACCAACACCACCANAACAACAACACCAACACCACCACCAACAACACCAACAACAACACTAACAATAACAACACCACCACCAACACCACCAACAACAACACCAACAACACCACCAACAACAACAACACCACCACACAACAACAANACCAACAACACCACCAACAACAACACCACCAACAACACTAACAACACCACCACCAACAACACCACCAACAACAACACCACCACCACCACTCGCTGGCCGTGCACTCCAGCACAGCGAGTGGCTTCGAGATGAATCCTCGAGATGAATCCTCGGGGCAGCGAGGCGCGTCTCTCGCCAAGTCCCGCATCCTGCACCCGGGGGTGATCACTCCTCGCTCCGACACGAGTGGCGAGCGGGAGTGACGGGGTGGGGGGGGAGGGGGGAGGGGTGGGGGGGGAGGGGTGGGGGGGGAGGGGTGGGGGGGGGCTGAGTTTGGGGGGGGGAGTGGAGGTGGGGGGAGTTGGGGGGTGAGGGGAGGTGGGGGGAGTAGAGGTGGTGGGGGGAGTAGAGGTGGTGGGAGGGGGAGGTNGGGGGGGGGAGGTGGGGAGGGGAGGTGGGGGGAGTAGAGGTGGTGGGGAGGGGAGGTGGTGAGGTGGGGGGAGTAGAGGTGGTGGGGAGGGGGAGGTGGTGAGGTGGGGGAGGTGGAGGGGGAGAGGTGGTGGGGGGGAGGTGGGGGGAGTAGAGGTGGTGGGGAGGGGAGGTNGGGGGGGAGGTAATTGGAGGTGGTGGGGGAGGTGGTGGGGAGGGGAGGTGGTGAGGTGGGGGAGGTGGAGGGGAGAGGGGGAGGTGGGGGGAGTAGAGGTGGTGGGGAGGGGAGGTGGGGGGGAGGTAATTGGAGGTGGTGGGGGGGAGGTGGGGATGAGTGTAGATGTGGGGGGAGGCGGTGGGAAGGAGGTGGGGCTGGGAGGTGGCCCCGCGCTAAATGCTTTCAAGTTATCAATTCCCTTCTACGTGATGACTTTACCGAAAGAACCAAGAAGATGAATCCCTGCAGTCACGAAAGCTTTAATCGAAATTTATCAATTCCGGTTCAGTGATTCCGCGCTTGCTCTATTACTATAGTACTATACCGCCTTCAACTTTTATGAACGACTGCGGGCTCCTTTATAACCACACTAGCTTTCCTGCCCGGCTTCGCCCGGATTCACCACGCCCGGCCGCCTTTGTCTCCCCAGTACCACACTGAGGCTGAGTCGACCTAGGGGAGGCCCAGGACCGGTTCAAATAATCTTCACGGTGTTGGCCGTGAGCGGGAATCGAACTCGGGTCGCCGGGTTCGTAGCGCAGCGCGCTACCCGCTACACTACAACCACTACACTACTACACTACCCGCTACACTACGATGCGTGACGCTTGCACGTGCGCGGGTCACGTGACATATGTGACGTCACAGCTCACTTGCCGTGCAAAATTGGATGCATTATTGAACCACAGCAATAATTTTATTTTCTATAAAAATTATTTCTATTTTCTTACTGTGGGTTTCACACCTGATGATCATTGCTTGTGGTGTTGCAATCGAAACGTCGTGAGAATTGTATTGTTTTATATTTATATTATTTTATTATTTCTCTTCTACGCGACTTTACCGAAAGAACCAAGAATATGAATCCCTGCAGTCACGAAAGCTTTAAATCAAAACGTAGACAGTGAGTTCATAGAAAGTGTGTGACAATAATAATCGAAAAGCCACCTCCCCCCCTCCCCCCTCGCTTTGTGCGGGTTCGTTTTGTGCGGGTTCACTTTGTGCGATGTCGACCATCAAATTCGCTCTCTGCGCGGGTAGAATGTCACGCTGCCACGTGCTGATATGCGGTCAGAGGTGGGATAACCCTGTGTGTGTGTGTTGTGTGTGTGTGTGGTGTGTGAGTGTTGTGTGTGTGGTGTGTGTGTGAGTGCGTGTGTGTGTGCGTGTGTGTGTGCGTATTGTGTGTGCTTCTCGGCAGGCAGCTGTCCTACACACACACAGATACATACACACGGAGATACACACAGAAACAAAGGTACACAGATACATACACACGGAGATACACACAGAAACAAAGGTACACAGATACGTACACACACACACATATGTAGAGAGATCATACTGAGACATTCAAACGCAGGTTTTGCACCCTCGATTAAGGGACAGCACACACACAACGGTCGGGATCGAACCCACGACTTCCTGCATACCAGGCGAGGTAGTCAACATCTCCTAGCCACCGTGATGATGATAAGAGAGAGAGCGAGAGACACACAAACTCCAAATATACAGCAGCAGGCGTCAGGGTCAGGATCGAACCCACGACCTTCTGTGTACCAGGCGAGGTAGTTAACATCTCCTAGCCACCGTGATGATGATGATGATGAGAGACACACAAACTCCAACTATACAGCAGCAGGCATCGGGAAAGAACCCACGACCTCCTGGATCTCGGCAGCTATGAACCCTTGAGGAAGATGCACAAAGACACAATCCCCGTATAGCCTCAGCAGACTGTTGGGGCAAGTGCAGTAAGCGACTCGCACCTACGAAGGCCGGCAATGTGGCACACGAGGGGTGGGTGGCCAACACCACGCACGGCCGCCTTTGTCTCCCCAGTAATCGATGTTTACTACACAACGCACCAGGTACTCGTTTTAGGTTGAGTCGACCTAGGGGAGGACGCCCAGGGCCGGTTCAGATAATCTCGGGTCGCCGCGTTCGTAACGCAGAGCTACCCGCTACTACACCACCACTCCCCCACACACACACAACACACACAACACAACACACAGACACACACAACACCACACACACAACACACACACACACACACACACAACACACACACACACACACACACACANCACACACACAACACACACACCAACACACACACAACACACACAACACCACACACACCACACTCACAACACACACAGCACGCACACACAACACACTCACATANCACACACACAACACACAACACACACAGCACGCACACACAACACACATAACACACACACCAACACACACAACACCACACACACCACACTCATAACACACACAGCACGCACACACAACACACTCACATAACACACACACAACACTCACACAACACACACACACACACACACCACACACACCACACACACACCACACAGACNACACACACACACACACACAACACATAACACACACAACACACACATAACACACACCAACACACAACACACACTCACACACACAACGCACACAGCACGCACACACAACAGACACAACACCACACAACACACACCACACAACACACACACACACCACAACACACACCACAAACACACACACCACACTCACATAACACACACACACAACACCACACACAACACACACTCACACACCACACACAACACACACCACACACACACCACACATAACACACACACCAACACACACCACACACACCACACACACACACCACTCACACACCACTCACACACACACCACACACAAAACACACACCACACACACAGCACACTCACATAACACACAACACACACACACAACACCACACACAACACACCACACACACCACACACAACACACACCACACACACACACACACACACACACACACACCACACACACACACACAACACACACACACACAACAAACACCACACAACACACACACACCACCACACACACCACAAACACACAACAACACATAACACACACACCACACACAACACTCACAACACGGGCCAGGCCACGTGTATGAGCAGGCGCTCTGCTCGAGGGCGCCCTTCTTGACCAGAGTGCTCGTGGCCGAGTGGGCTCAAGGAGCAACTTCATCCATTGTGCACTGGCGTTCGTGTCCTGTGTGGGCTGAGTGTGACCAGGGGTTACACTTGAACACAGCACTCTTAGCCTCGCATCACACCGCTGTAAACCTCCACCCCCTCCCCCCACAGGGTTAGACTCCCGTCCCAGGCTTAAGGGTCGCCACGGTGGCCAGGAGATGTTAACTACCTCGCCTGGTATACAGGGGCCGTGGGTTCGATCCCGACCCTGATGGTATTTGGAGTTTGCGTGTCTCTCTCTCATCATCATCACGGTGGATAGGAGATGTTAACTACCTCGCCTGGTGTGCAGGAGGTCGTAAGTTAGATCCCGACCCTGCTTTATTTGGAGTTTGCCTGTATCTCTCTCATCATTATCAGGGTGGCGAGATGTTGACTACCTTGCCTGGTATACAGGAGGACGTGGGTTCGATCCCGACCCTGCTGCTGTATTTTGTAGTTTGCGTGTGTCTCTCTCTCTCTTCCCGTAGTCACGTTGATTTTTTCTCCGGGTCCTCCAGTTTCCCCCTCCACATTTGGAAACACGCGTTTAGACTCTTTAGGTTATTTTGCTGCGATAAAAGTCCAAATGATGGAGCCACTTTGTTGACCTATCATGTGTGGCCAGCTTGTTTAACAATATAAGTTAACACCTCAGCGGGCTTTGCCTGGTAGGATGTGGCTGGTTTCGTGTTGTGTTTGTTTGTGTTTGGGTGATTTCGATTTAAAGCTTTCGTGACTGCAGGGATTCATCTTCTTGGTTCTTTCGGTAAAGTCACGTAGAAGGGAAATAATAAAATAATAAAAATAATAAAATAATATAATTCTCACGACGTTTCAGCCACAACACAAGCAGCCGTCCTCAGGTGAAGAATGAGACACTGCCAAGCTAGGAGCTTATATATAACCTGCGTTGGAGGTGGAAGAGCGCCTTAACAAAAAGAATGTGCATATGAAGAGGAATTTAGCATATTCATGAAGGGACGGCTGCTTGCGTTGTAGCCGAAACGTCGTGAGAATTATTTTATTTTATTATGTTTTATTGTTATTATTTATTACTTCCCTTCTACGTGACTTTACCGAAAGAACCAAGAAGATTTGCGTGATTTGTTCACCTTTCTTGTGCTTTGCACTGCTGTCGAGTTTGTGTTTTGTGTTCTTACCCCGTGCCCCGACTGGACATCTGTGGAAAAAAGAGCTTTATCGCTCATCAGATTCCTCCCGTAGTCTAGCGATGAAAGCCGGCACTGGCACACGAGGGGGTGAGTTGCCAGCACCACGCCGGCCGCCTTTGTCTCCCCAGTGACAATGTTTGCACAGCGGACCAGGTATTAATTTGAGGCTGAGTCGACCTAGAGGAGGCCCAGGACCGGTTCAGATAATCGTCACCGGTGTTGGTGGCCGTGAGCGGGAATGGAAGCCGGGTCGCAGGGTTCGTAGCGCAGCGTAGCGCTAACCGCTGCACCACCGCTCCCCACTACCGCTCTGCCACAACAACAACATCAACAACATCAGCGGCATCAGCGGCATCAGCAGCGGCCTGAACCGAACGACCGTGAACGACGAACGGTCGACAGAGGAGGAGTCCAGTGATCGACAGCATCGAGGTCGTTTTAAGTCGCATTGTATAAAAGAAGATAACTTATCGTTTATTGTGAAATGCCACGGGGGGGGGGGGGGGGCGGGGGGGGTTTGTCCGGCGACATTGCCGTCGGTGTCGCCGTTACACGCTGTGCCAGTGGAACGGTGATGACACGGGTGGCTACGTACAAAATAGAAAAACACGCACACACGCACACCTCTACAAATGATATGTTCAAGTAATTCACGACGAGTTATCCGGTTCCGCACGCAGCAGCGGGCGCGGAGTTCTCCGCCATGGAGGGCGACGCTCCTGTCGTGACGACCAAAGCACGATGTTCAATCCTTCGAGCCAAATGTGCGCAGCAGCAAGTTTCACGCGATGGGTTGCTGCTTGCTCGCTGCGCCTTTGTCTTTCTTTCTTCCGCGTGGCTGTTGGTGACCGGGCTGAGCCCATCACCTCGCCGCACTTGACAACCCCGGGGGGTTTAACCGCAGGCAGCAGCAGCGGCGATGAAACTCCGACGCGAATCCCAGGATCTCCCCGTGGTGCCGGCTCAACATCTCTGACCTCTCGACCCGCCCAGCCGACCTCCGGCTCGCCCCGGCCTCTCATCACCCACCACCGCATTCTCGTCGCCCCCCTTTCCCTCGACGCGTCCGCAAGATTTTCCCTCGCCGGCCGACGGCGCTCAAAGAAAAATATCGAAGTCCGCGTCCGAGTCCTGCGACTCTGCGTCGCGTCCCTCCGTCCTCCGGCGGAGGTTCCGGTTCGACTCGCTCTGACGGGGCCGCGCACGCGGTCGCGGCGTCCCTCCGCTCCTCCCCTCGGCCGGATCGCCGATTCCGTCGGGCGGCAGCCGGGCCAGCCCCTCGGATCCCGCGCGATCCGCCTCGGGGCTCGACGATCCCCGTTTCCCGGGACCTCCACGAGAGTCGATCGGTGGAACGTTCCGGCGGCATCGGTGGGCGTGAGCGCACGACACGACGACAGGTCCTGGTAGTGGTCCACGTCGCGGATCTGCTCGGGCGGTTCTTGCCGTTCCTGTCGCTGTAGAAGACGCCCTCCTCGGCTACGCTCCACTGCACCTTGGGGGGAGGGAGTTCCCCGGCAGGGTTAAAGGGTCGGCCGGCGAGCGCTTCATCTGTCTCGCAAGACGCGCGTCGCGAGACGCAGAAGCGGCGGGGGGGGGGGGTTCGTGGTCGTGTTGTCTAAATGTGACCTCAGCGGCTCAAGACGCTGTACAGATACTCTAACCCGTAGACTCTCGCCCAAGCAGAGACCCGGAGACTCGCATAGAGACCTATAGACTCACGCATAAACCCGTAGACTGACAGATCTATAAACCCACACGGAGACCCATAGACTCGCGGCCACGCAGAGACCCGTAGACTCACATAGAGACCTATAGACCCACACGGAAACCCATAGACTGACATAGACCTATAAACCCACATGGAGACCCGTAGACTCACATACGGGACCTATAGACCCACACAGAGACCCGTAGATTCACATAGAGACCTATAGACCCACACAGAGACCCGTAGACTCACATAGAAACCTATAGACCCACACAGAGACCCGTAGACTCACATAGAGACCTATAGACCCACACAGAGACCCGTAGACTCACATAGAGACCTATAGACCCACACAGAGACCCGTAGACTCACATAAAGACTATAACCCACACAGAGACCGTTGACTCACATAGAGACCTATAGACCCACACGGAAACCCATAGACTGACAGACCTATAAACCCACACAGAGACCCGTAGACTCACATAGAGACCTATATACCCACACAGAGACCCGTAGACTCACATATAGACCTATAGACCCGCACAGAGACCCGTAGACTCACATAGAGACCTATATACCCACACAGAGACCCGTAGACTCACATAGAGACCTATAGACCCGACGAGACCCGTAGACTCACATAAAGACCTATAAACCCACACAGAGACCCGTAGACTGACATAGAGACCTATAAACCCACATGGAGACCCGTAGACTCACAAAGACCTATAAACGCCGGCAGCGCTTCGTAGACGCAAGGGCACGCAGGGGGTTCGTGACGTGTTGTCTAAAGGTGACCCCCAGCTCANGATGCACAGAAACCCGTAGACTCACATAGAGACTATAGACTCACACAGAAACCGTAGACTGACAGAGACCTATAAACCCCACAGAGACCCGTAGACTCACATAGAGACCCGTAGACTCACATAGAGACCATAAACCCACAAGAGACCTATATACCCACACAGAACCCGTAGACTCCATAGAAACCTATAGACCCACATAGAACCCATAAACTCACACCCGTGCAGAGACCCATAGCCTCTAAGACTCACAGACCCAGATAGAAATCCATCTCGCATAGATACCCATAGACCCGTCGAGACCCACAGACTCACATAGAGACCCACAAGCCTACCTCGAGATCCAGACATAGATACCCACAGACTCACATAGAGACCTACAGACCCACAGAATCCATAGACTCGCATAGATACCCATAGACCCATCGAGACCCACAGATAAAGTACCAATAAATGCAACAGTGTGGATTAAAGATAACATCTAATGGGACCGCATCTGAAAGCGCTGCACAGAAACAGCGCTATGACAGGATCATGGTTGGCCTCAAGTGAACGTATGATTCTGGCACCCCGGTTTCTCCCACGCGTATAATAGATACTCGTCAGTAATTGCTAAAAAAACATCTTAATAATACATTCATAATCAACTTTTTGGGTTAGATCGCGTTATTTATAAATGTGTCATAACCCTCCACCCGACACGGCCAATCAGTAAAAAAGTGTCACGTTGACAAAAGACAAATAGTTCACTGCTTTAGCCCACGGTGTGTTGAAGCGTGAAACCACAACAATTGTACTCACATGGGAATTGCGTGGCTGGATGCTTCAGCAATCGTACTCAAATTGTAAATGTTGTGGTTTCACGCTTCAACACACCGGTGGGCTAAAGCAGTGAACTATTTGTCTTTTGTCAACGTGACACTTTTTTACTGATTGGCCGTGTCGGGTGGTGGAGGGTTACGACACATTTATAAATAACGCGATCTAAACCCAAAAACGTTGATTATGAATAATATTGGTCGCGAAAGCCTGCTACGTGTTAAACCAATCTTAATAATACATCTTAATGTCTGCGTGCCTCTTGCGTTTTGCGGATTGCGTAGCGGCGTGATTGCGCAAATGACGCTGCAATGGGGGGTCCCGATGTACGTCGTCACGATGCACGCTGTCTCGCGCTCACGTCGCAGACTTTTTTGAGGAACGCTACGTGACGTTTCCCCGCGATATATCAGTTCAGCTGGAGCCGAGTCGAAAACACTGTGCGTCGTGTTGGGTGCTTTAGCGGTTAGCGCGCTACGCTAAGCTGCACTACGAGCCCGGCAAGCCGACTTCGATTCCCGCTCATGGTCAATGCCAGTGACGTTTATCTTTTTCGATTATCGTTTTTCACTCGGCTCAGCTGAACTCGGCTCTGGGGGCTGTGGGGGGTTATAGAAGTACCGTACAACTCGCGCTGTCCAACTCGCGTACGTAGCTACGAGCGCTCATTTTCATCGACGCAGACTATTCTCGTAAAATATTGTCGTAACCCTTCAACACAACTCACCCGCTTCCTCAAGGTAAGATCATACAAATGATATCATAGTTGCAGATAAAATTTTCAAAAATTCTGTTTAAGATCCTGTGCTTTTTTTTACACAAAATGGTTTTCTGTTTGGGTTATTGCTTAAACATGTCACGAATACGTTTTATATTTAAAACAGGAAAACTTTTAAAGTGTACAGGGCTGCTTCGAAACGCTCATAAAAATGTTTTTTAATGAAATGTAAATGCTGTTTAAAGGTTCTTGAACTCAGAATTGGTTATAAATGTGTACATTGTGTTGTACACGTACAGTACCTGGTTTTCTGTACATGTAAAGTACTATTTTGGTTGCTCGGTATAAAACACAACATTTCCCCAAGTTGCAGTCCCTATCCCGACCTCATTCCATTGTTTCTTACGGGAGAAACTGTCCTGCTTTGCGTTGTATAGGCAATGCTTACGCTCCTACGGTCCCTACCCCCCATTAACATGTAGTAGTATTCCTATGGGGGAAAAGTCCCCGTTATACATCGTTTCGTTATAAGTCACAACTTTCGTCCCAACCACAAAGTATACCGGGGACCCCCTGTACTACTTACCAACCTCATTATTACAAGTGATAGGTAAATGACAAGCATATGACAATCGCATGACTATCAGCCCTATGTTAAGCGCCATGGGGCCCTCTTAAGGCCTATGATAATGAGGCTCCTTAAGGCCTATGATAATGGGGCCTACTTAAGGCCTATGATAATGGGGCCACTTAAGGCCTATGATAATGGAGCCCACTTAAGGCCTATGATAATGAGGCCTACTTAAGGCCTATGATAATGAGGCCTACTTAAGGCCTATGATAATGGAGCCTACTTAAGGCTATGAATGGAAGCCACTTAAGGCCTATGATAATGGAGCCTACTTAAGGCTATGATAATGGGGCTACTTAAAGCTATGACCATGGGACCTGAGCGAGCGCCTCACCTGCACTAATCTGTGTGTAGATGAGAGGCCCGTGAAGGGCCTACTTAAGGCTCTGACCACGGGACCTACTTGAGGCTTCTGACCACGGGGCCTACTTGAGGCTTCTGACCACGGGGCCTACTTGAGGCTTCTGACCACGGGGCCTACTTAAGGTTCTGACCACGGGCGCTGCTTAAGGCTTCTGACCACGGGCCTACTTAAGACTTCTGACAACGGGCCTACTTAAGGCTTCTGACCACGGGGCTACTTAAGGCTTCTGACCACGGGCCTGCTTAAGGCTTCTGACCACGGGGCCTGTTAAGGCTTCTGACCACAGGGCCTACTTAAGGCTTCTGACCACGGGGCCTACTTAAGGCTTCTGACACGGGCCTGCTTAAGGCTTCTGACACGGGGTGCTTAAGGCTTCTGACCACGGGCCTGCTTAAGCTTCTGACCACGGGGCCTACTTAAGGCTTCTGTCCACGGGGCCTACTTGAGGCTTCTGTCCACGGGGCCTACTTAGGCTTCTGACCACGGGCCTACTTAAGGCTTCTGACCACAGGCCTACTTAAGGCTTCTGACCACGGGGCCTGCTTAAGGCTTCTGACCACGGGGCCTGCTTAAGGCTTCTGACCACGGGGCCTGCTTAAGGCTTCTGTCCACGGGCCTACTTAAGGCTTCTGACCACGGGCCTACTTAAGGCTTCTCTCCACGGGGCCTACTTAAGGCTTCTGACCACGGCCTACTTAAGGCTTCTGACCACGGGGCCTACTTAAGGCTTCTGTCCACGGGGCCTACTTAAGGCTTCTGTCCACGGGCCTACTTAAGGCTTCTGTCCACGGGCCTACTTAAGGCTTCTCTCCACGGGCCTACTTAAGGCTTCTGACCACGGGGCCTGCTCTAGCGCCGCGCTAATCTGCAGTGCGGGCCACAGCGGCGGCGGTGGCAGCGGTGGCAGTGACGGCGGCGCTGTGTCGAGGCGTCCCGTCTGTACCGTAGGGAGAGCACCTTCTGGAAGCGCCGCGCGGCCGGCAGCAGCACCATGGCGGTGAGCGTCACCAGCCCAGCGCCGCCGGCCGCGATGCCCACCGCGTTCTGCGTCGTCATCCGGACGTCGCAGCGAGCTCCATGAACCAGTAATGGTCGCCGATCGGGCAGCTGCCGAGAAAGAGAGAGGAAGGAAGGAGAGGAGGGTTAGAGAGCGAGAGGAGAAGAGAGAGAGAGCGGAGAACGACGACGGGAACGGCCGGGAGATAGGGAGCCTACGCGCGCCAAGTGAACTTATTGTCAGCAAAAGTCCCGGCGTGGCTGTGATTAACTTCCTCCTCTTCTTGGTTCTTTCGGTAAAGTCACGTAGAATGGAAACAATAAAATAATAAAATAAAACATAATAAAATAATTCTCACGACGTTTCGGCCACAACGCAAGCAGCCGTCATCAGGTGAAGACCAGGTCTGTTTCCCTTCTACGTGACTTTACCGAAAGAACAAGAAGATGAATCCCTGCAGTCACGAAAGCTTTACATCGAAATTTAACTTCCTCCTGTCTAGCCCCAGAAAGAGGGTGATAACCCAAGCGGCCATCTCCTCCCCCCCGACCTCCCTCACCAGAGGTTAGATCTAACCCCCCCTCCAAAAAATAACTCTTATGGATAATATCGGTCGCGAAAGACCTATGTGTTAAACCATCTTTTGTTTTGCTTGTTAATAAAAACCCGCAGTATTTAACTGGGGGCGGCCACTAGGCTTGGAACCGCACTAACTTCTGCATAAAAGCACCTTGTGTATGGCACCGTGGTGGCTAGGAGATGTTAACTACCTCGCCTGGTGTACAGGAGGTCGTGGATTCGATCCCGACCTGACGCCTGCTGCTGTATATTTGGAGTTTCCGTGTCTCTCTCTCAACATCATCACGGTGGCTAGATGTTAACTACCTCGCCTGGTCTACAGGAGGTCGTGGGTTCGATCCGACCCTGACGCCTGCTGCTGTATATTTGGAGTTTGCGTGNCTCTCTCTCTCTCTCATCATCATCACGGTGGTGAGATGTTAACTACCTCGCCTGGTATACAGGAGGTCGTGGGTTCGATCCCGACCCTGGCGCCTGCTGCTGTATATTTGGAGTGTGCGTGTTCTCCCCGTGGTCGCGTGTGGATTTTTCTCTCCGGGTCCTCCGGTTTTTTTCCCTCCACATTTAGAATCGACGTCACACGTTTAAAGTATTTGTCTGCTGCTATAAATTTCCACACTGCAACGACGACAAGCCACTTCGGCAAAAGAGCTGCTACATCGCAGCTCAGTGGGACATCACCTGCAGGTAAATAACAAAATAGGTTCGTATACGAGTGGCCAGAAGCGGCCTTTTGCTCTGCGGTGTCCTGTTTGGTGTTTGAACATCTTAACACAATTCCTGTTTTATTGCCAGAAAGGGTAAAATCTATCTTTATATTTTGATACTGGCAAGGGAGGTCCATGATGTAGCTGCTCACCACAAGCTCTCAATGTCCTGATAGGCACTGTCTTTGTGCTGTACGCCTTTTGGCGTCCTCTGGTCTAACACCGTTTGAGACTAGGCCCTAAAGAAAGTTGTCTCTGGTGTGGACAATCAGTTTCGTATACTAGCAGAGCATGTTTTTGTGTTTGCATGTTCACCACAAGTATGTGTGGGCAATGCTGTAATATGATTCCTCGCAGAAGGTTTCAGTTTGGTGTTTTAACATCTTAACACAACTCCTGTTTTATTGCCAGAAAGGGTAAAATCTATCCTTATATTTTGATACTGGCAAAGGAGGTCCCATGATGTAGCTGCTCACCACGAGCTCTCAATGCCCTGATAGTGACACTGTCTTTGTGTTGTTTGCCTTTTGGCGTCCTCTGGTCTAGCACCGTTTGAGGCTAGGCCCTAAAGAAAGCTGTCTCTGGTGTGGACCAATCAGGGAGGGGGGGAGGGCTTATCTGAATGTGGTAGCCAGGGAATGGAACGTGTTGGGGGGGGCTAAAGAGAACAAAAGGTGCACCTCAACTCGGGGTTGCGGCCGGTGTTGGCTGACAATCCAAATACAAAAAAGGAGAGTCCTGTTAAACGCTGGGATGTCAACACCCGGTAAAGTAGAATAGTACCTGTCAAATAAGATGGTACAAATATGTGTAGTTAAATCTTGCAGTCACGAAAGCTTCATATCTAGAATGGACCAATCAGTTTAAAAAACAATGCATCATATACTACCAGAGCATATTTTTTTCAATTTGCATGTTCACCACAAGTATGTGTGGTTAATGCAGTGACATGATTCCTTGCAAAAAGGTTTCTATTTGGTGTTTGAACATCTTACCGCCTGTATTATTGCCAGAAAGGGTAAAACCAATTCTCATATTTTGATAATGGCAAAGAAAAGTCCCGTGATGTTGGCACGTTCTGTTTACGTGACAAACCCCTCACTAATTGGCTGTGTCGGGTGGTGGCAGGTTTTAACTACACATTTATAGCTACGCGATCTAACCCAAAAACCCTCTCTCATGGATACGATCGTTGAGTTTAGGAAGGTATTTTATATCGTTGTAGATTACCGTACGAATTTAACATTTCTATCCTAGTTTTTCGTGACGTATTGGCAATTCACACGTCGCCAATGACCCTCACGTACGATATCATTGCACACGTTGATAAACCACCTCCTCACGTGACCCACCCTGGGACATGGTGACGTAGCCTCCAGGGGTCAGCACAACTACCGTGACTGGAGGCCTTGCTCACAGCTGTCCAGCAGGAAGCTGTAAACATTCCTTCCCTTTGTTAATGCTACCCCTATCCCCTCCCTTTGATGCTGCTAATCTGCATAATGCACGGGCATAATATGACTTTAAACCCCCGCCCACCTCCTACGCATTTCACAAGTAGTACTAATCCCATATCTGCATTTCCCATAAATATGCTAAATTCCTCTTGATATGCAAATTCTTTTGTCAAGGCGCTCTTCCCCTCCATCCCAGCTTAAATATACGCTCCAAGCCTGGGGTGTTTCATTCAGACTCTGTCTTCTCGACAGGCCTGTTCTTCACCTGAGGACGGCTGCTTGCGTTGTGGCCGAAACGTCGTGAGAATTATTTTATAATTTTTATTTTTATTATTTTATTATTTCCATTCTACGTGACTTTACGAGAGAACCAAGAAGATGTAAAGCTTTTTTCACAGATGTCCAGTAGTCATCTGGTCACCTTTGGCCTCATCGTGTCGAATAGGTCAAAGGTTAGAGGTCATCCGAGCTTGTCGTCTTTACCCCGGGACCTCCACGTGGCCTCAAAGTGCACCTAGCCTGGCACGGACGCTGTGGTGACGGCACCGCCACTTGGTAGTGAATGGCGTTGTCATTGTGTAATGGGTTCCGGAGACACTTGAGAGGTAACTTCTTATTACAATACAACACTCCAACAGTCCTGTACTCTGTTACAGCCTAGGTACACAGCCTAGGTACACAGCCTAGATACAATACTCTGGCTACGCTCTGGGTCCTCCGGCTCAATTACCCTAGGGAAGCTAACCTCGACCCGACNAGCCAGGTGCGGTCGGCCTCTGGCTTCCTCGGAACTCGCCCCACAAGGACGTAGAGCCGGGAGTCCAGAGTCCCACCACTGGCCCTCACAGCGTCGGCCCTTCAAGGACAAGCGGGACGAGGGGTCCAGGTCCTAAGCTGGCGGTCTTNGGTCTTGAGCTGCGACTGGCCCCGATCGGCCAGGGAGCTGCCCTTTTATCCTCGTCCCCAACAGGGGTGGGTTGTGTGCGCCCCCAGATATCCCACAGAGCACACCAGNCCCCCCGTTGTGGCGCCAGGGGCTTAACTGTCTGGGGGACTGGGATCCTAGCGCCTGGCGCCGAGGGTTATCTGCCTAGGGTCCCATTGCCCCAGCACCCCTCCCTCTTATGGCACTACAATTGTATGAGAGAGTGGCTGAGGGAATGGTTGGAGGAGGTGGTTTGGTTGAGGTGATGGATGGTGANTGGTTGANGGTGTGGTTGATGGTGAGTGTTGATGTGGTTGAGTGGTGGGTGAGTGGCTGATTTGAGTGGTTGANTGGTNAGTGGTGATGGTGATGGTGAGTGTTGATGGGTNGAGTGGTGATGTGGTTGATGGTGATGTATGTGTGTTGATGGTANTNNTGANTGGTAATGATGGTGATGANTGGNGATGGTTGANTGGTAGTGGTGATGGNTGATGTGGTTGANTGTAGTGGTGATGTGGNTNANTGGTGATGGNTGANTNGTGATGTTGATGGNTGANTGTTGATGTGTATGGTGATGTGNTGGTTGANTGGTGATGGTGATGGTGANTGNTGATGTGATGGTGATGGTGANTGGTTGATGGTGATGTGATGGTTGATGNTGATGGTTGANTGGNTGANTGGTTGANTGATGATGGTAGTGGTGTANTGGTAGTGNAGTGGTGAGTNGTGATGTTGATGGTTGATGGTTGATGTGANTGGTAGTGGNTGAGTGGTTGAGGTGGTGAGTGGTGANTGGTAGTGGTTGATGGTTGAGTGGCTGATGATGAGTGTGAGTGGTTGAGTGGTTGAGTGGTGAGTGGTGAGTGGTTGATGTTGATGGTTGAGTGGTGAGTGGTTGAGTGTGTGGTTGAGTGGCTGAGTGGTGAGTGGCTGATGGTTGATGGTTGAGTGGTAGTGTTGANTGGTAGTGGTTGANTGCTGTGGTTGATGGTTGANTGTGTGGTTGAGTGGTGAGTGGTGNTGGTTGAGTGGTTGATGGTTGAGTGGTGAGTGGTTGAGTGGTGANTGGTTGAGTGGTGAGTGGTGAGTGTGAGTGGTAGTGAGTGGTTGATGGTGATGGTTGAGTGCTGTGGTAGTGGTGATGTGGTNGAGTGGTTGATGGGAGTGGCTGAGTGGCTGATGGTTGATGGTGAGTGGTTGAGTGGCTGATGGTTGAGTGTGATGTGTTGATGCTGNGTGGTGAGTGCTGATGGTTGAGTGGTTGANTGCTGAGTGGTTGATGCTGATGGTTGAGTNGCTGATGGTTGAGTGGTTGATGGTGATGGTTGAGTGGTTGANTGGTGAGTGGTTGANTGGTTGAGTGGTGANTGTGAGTGTTGTATGGTTGAGTGGTTGANTGGTAGTGGNTGGTATGGTTGAGTGGTTGATGCTGAGTGGCTGAGTNGTTGANTGGTTGAGTGGTTGAGTGGTTGAGTGGTGGTGGTTGAGTGGTGAGTGGNTGAGTGGTTGAGTGGTTGATGTTGAGTGGTGATGTTGAGTGGCTGAGTGGCTGAGTGGTAGTGGTGAGTGGTTGAGTGGTTGAGTGGCTGATGGTTGAGTGGTTGAGTGGTTGAGTGGTTGANTGGTNGTGGTGTATGGTAGTGGTTGANTGGTTGAGTGGCTGGTGGTTGATGGTTGATGGTGGTGGTTGAGTGTTGAGTGGTTGAGTGGTTGAGTGCTGAGTGTTGTAGTGGTTGAGTNGTTGATGGTAGAGTGGTTGAGTGGCTGAGTGGCTGATGGTGAGTGGCTGATGGTTGATGGTTGATGGTGNGTGGTTGATGGTTGAGTGGTGAGTGGTTGAGTGGCTGATGGTTGAGTGGTTGAGTGGTTGATGATTGAGTGCTATGGTTGAGTGGTTGAGTGGCTGANTGGTGAGTGGCTGAGTGGTTGATGGTNGAGTGGTTGANTGCTGATGGTACTGAGTGGCTGAGTGCTGATGGCTGAGTGGTTGAGTGGTTGAGTGGCTGATGGTTGAGTGGTGAGTGGTTGAGTGGTGANTGGTTGAGTGTTGAGTGGTGANTGGTTGAGTGTTGANTGGCTGAGTGGTTGAGTGGTGATGGTTGAGTGGTGATGGTTGAGTGGTTGAGTGGTTGATGGTAGTGGTGNTGGTTGAGTGGTTGAGTGGTAGTGGCTGAGTGGTTGATGTGGCTGAGTGGTAGTGGTTGANTGGCTGAGTGGTTGAGTGGTTGAGTGTTGAGTGTTGANTGGTAGTGGTTGATGGTAGTGGTGATGGCTGAGTGGTTGAGTGTTGAGTGCTGATGGTAGTGTTGTGGTTGAGTGGTGATGTTAGGTGGTGATGCTGAGTGGTTGAGTGGTTGATGGTAGTGGTGAGTGGCTGAGTGTTGAGTGGTGAGTGCTGATGTTGAGTGTTGAGTGGCTGAGTGGCTGANTGTTGAGTGGTTGAGTGGCTGATGGTTGAGTGGTTGAGTGGTTGAGTGCTGAGTGGTTGGTGGTGATGGCTGATGGTTGAGTGGTTGAGTGGTGAGTGCTGANTGGTTGAGTGGTTGAGTGGTTGAGTGGTTGATGGCTGGTGGCTGAGTGTTGAGTGGTTGATGGTGAGTGGNTGATGGTTGAGTGTTGAGTGGTTGAGTGGTGATGGTTGANTGGTAGTGGTTGATGGTGAGTGGTGAGTGGTTGAGTGGTGAGTGGTGAGTGGTTGAGTGGNTGAGTGGCTGAGTGGTTGAGTGGTGAGTGGTAGTGGTGAGTGGTTGAGTGGTGATGGTTGAGTGCTGATGGTTGAGTGGCTGANTGGTTGAGTGGTGAGTGTGAGTGGTTGANTGGTGAGTGGTTGANTGGTGAGTGCTGAGGTGGTTGAGTGGNTGATGTGGCTGANTGGTGATGGTTGAGTGGTGATGCTGATGGTAGTGGTGAGTGGTTGAGTGGTGAGTGGTTGAGTGGTGANTGGTTGAGTGGTGAGTGGTTGAGTGGNCTGANTGGTGAGTGGTTGAGTGGCTGATGGTTGATGGTTGATGGTGGTGGTGAGTGGTTGATGGTTGAGTGGCTGANTGGTNGAGTGGTGAGTGGTTGAGTGGTTGAGTGCTGAGTGGTGAGTGNGTTGATGGTTGATGGTTGAGTGGTGATGGTTGATGTTAGTGGTGATGTGGTTGAGTGGTTGANTGGTGAGTGGCTGANTGGTNGAGTGGTTGAGTGGTTGAGTGGTGAGTGGCTGANTGGTGAGTGGTTGAGTGGTTGATGGTGGTGGTTGAGTGGTTGATGGTTGAGTGTGAGTGGTGAGTGGTGGTGGTTGANTGGTTGAGTGGTTGAGTGGTGGAGTGGTGAGTGGTTGAGTGGTGAGTGGTTGATGGTTGAGTGGTTGAGTGGCTGAGTGGTTGANTGGTTGAGTGGTTGAGTGGTGAGTGGTTGACTNGTGAGTGGTTGAGTGGTTGATGGTTGAGTGGTGAGTGGTTGAGTGGTTGATGGTGAGTGGCTGANTGGTTGANTGGTTGAGTGGTTGGTGGTTGAGTGGTTGAGTGGTTGAGTGGCTGAGTGGTTGAGTGGTTGATGGCTAGTGGTGGTGGTTGAGTGGTTGAGTGGTTGAGTGGTTGAGTGGCTGAGTGGTTGAGTGGTTGAGTGGTGAGTGGTGGAGTGGTGAGTGGTTGAGTGGTTGAGTGCTGANTGGTTGAGTGGTTGAGTGGTTGAGTGGCTGAGTGGTTGAGTGGTTGATGGTTGAGTGGTGAGTGATTGAGTGGCTGAGTGGTGAGTGTTGATGTGGTTGAGTGGTTGATGGTTGANTGATTGAGTGGTGANTGTGATGTTAGTGGTTGANTGGTTGAGTGGTGAGTGGTTGAGTGGTTGGTAGTTGAGTGGCTGATGGTNGAGTGGTTGATGGCTGATGGTTGATGGTTGAGTGGTTGANTGGTGAGTGGTTGAGTGGTTGATGGTTGAGTGGTGAGTGATTGAGTGAGTGGTGAGTGTTTGATGGTTGAGTGGTTGAGTGGTGAGTGTTGAGTGGCTGAGTGGTGANTGGTTGAGTGGTTGATGGTTGAGTGGTGAGTGGTTGAGTGGTTGAGTAGTTGAGTGGTAGTGGTGAGTGGTTGAGTGCTGAGTGGTTGAGTGGTTGAGTGGTTGAGTGGTGAGTGGTTGAGTGGTTGAGTGGTGAGTGGTTGAGTGGTGATGTTGANTGGTGAGTGGTGATGTTTGAGTGGTTGATGGTGAGTGGTGANTGATTGTAGTNGCTGATGGCTGAGTGGTTGAGTGGTTGATGGTTGAGTGCTGAGTGGTTGAGTGGTTGATGTTGATGGTGAGTGGTTGAGTGGTTGAGTGGTGAGTGTTGAGTGGTTGAGTGGTTGAGTGGTGAGTGGTTGAGTGGTTGANTGGTTGAGTGGTGAGTGGTTGAGTGGTTGANTGGTGAGTGTTAGTGGTTGAGTGGTTGAGTGATTGAGTGGTGAGTGGTTGATGGTTGAGTGGTGAGTTGTTGATGGTTGATGGTTAGTGGCTGAGTGGTTGAGTGGTGAGTGGTTGATGGTAGTTGGTTGAGGTGAGTTGTTGAGTGGTTGAGTGGTTGATGGCTGGTGGTTGAGTGGTTGAGTGGTTGAGTGGTGAGTGGTTGAGTGGTTGAGTGGTGAGNGGTTGAGTGGTTGAGTGGCTGAGTGGTTGAGTGGTTGAGTGTTGATGGCTGAGTGGTGAGTGGTGAGTGGTTGAGTGGCTGAGTGGTTGAGTGGTTGAGAGTGGTTGAGTGGTTGAGTGGCTGAGTGGTTGAGTGGCTGAGTGGTTGAGTGGCTGAGTGGTTGAGTGGCTGAGTGGTGAGTGGCTGAGTGGTTGAGTGGTGATGGTTGAGTGGTGANTGGTTGAGTGGCTGAGTGTTGAGTGGCTGAGTGGCTGAGTGGTTGAGTGGCTGATGGTTGAGTGTTGAGTGGCTGAGTGGTTGAGTGGTTGAGTGGCTGAGTGGTTGAGTGGTTGAGTGGCTGAGTGGCTGAGTGGCTGANTGGTTGAGTGGNTGNGTGGCTGAGTGCTGATGGTTGAGTGGCTGAGTGCTGAGTGGTTGACCGTGGCTGAGTGGTTGATGGTAGTGGTGAGTNGCTGAGTGGTTGAGTGGCTGAGTGGCTGAGTGGTTGAGTGGTTGAGTGGCTGAGTGGCTGACGTGGTTGAGTGGCTGATGGTTGAGTGGCTGAGTGGCTAGTGGCTGANTGGTTGAGTGGCTGANTGGTTGAGTGGTAGTGGTTGAGTGGCTNAGTGGTTGANTGGTAGTGCTGATGGTTGAGTGGCTGATGGTAGGGCTGAGTGGTTGAGTGGTTGATGGTTGAGTGCTGATGGTTGTATTGGTAGTGGTTGAGTGGCTGAGTGGCTGAGTGGCTGAGTGCTGANTGGTTGAGTGTTGAGGGCTGAGTGGTTGAGTGGTTGAAATGTGGCTGAGTGGTTGTTGTTGATGGTAGTGGCTGAGTGGCTGGTGGCCGAAACGTCGTGAGAATTATTTTAATGTTTTATTTTTATTTTTTATTATTTCCCTTCTACGTGACTTTACCGAAAGAACCAAGAAGATGAATCCCTGCAGTCACGAAAGCTTTAAATCGAAATGGTGGCATACTTCACCCGCCGGTCAGTTCGGGTTGTGGTGATGGTGGCGGTGTTCCAAGCTGTGCACTGGAATCATTCGAGCCGGAGTTTCATCTCGGCCAGCGAGCCGCAACAATAATTTTATATTTTCCACACCCCGGCATATCGCGTCGAGTATACTCCTCCTCGCTTTGGCTGTGGCTACGAATCGTCACGTGCCGCCTAATCCGCGGCGTCCGGCGACCCGGAAAATATTCAATGAGAAATTAAGTTCTGGTTTGTGTGTGTGTGTGCGTGTCCTCTTTATTATAATAATGTTACTATTTTTACAGCGTAGCGGTTAGCGAGCCGCGCTGTCAACCCGGCGGCACGAGTTCGATTCCCGTTCACGGCCAACGCTGGTCGACGATTGTCTGAACCGGTCCTGGGCCTCCCCTAGGTCGACTCGGCCTCAAATGCGTACCCGGTGCGGTGTAAACGGGTGTGGTGCCGGCACCCACACCCCTCGTGTGCCGTTGCCGGCCTCAAGGTGCTCGCGAACAGCACTTGGCCCCAACAGCCTATTCCGGCTATAGGGGGAGTCTTTGTCATTGTGTGTGTCCCCATTATTATTACGATAATAATGATAATGTGAGTAGTCCTCTTGGTTCTTTCGTAAAGTCACGTAGAATGGAAATAATAAAATAATAAAATAAAACATAATAAAATAATTCTCACGACGTTTCGGCCACAACGCAAGCAGCCGTCCTCAGGTGAAGAACAGGTCTGTCGGAAAGACAGCGTCTGAATGTCTTTCCTTTGATTCAGACCTGTTCTTCACCTGAGGACGGCTGCTTGCTTGTGGCCGAAACGTCGTGAGAATTATTTTATTATGTTTATTTTTATTATTTTATTATTCCCTTCTACGTGACTTTACCGAAAGAACCAAGAAGATGAATCCCTGCAGTCACGAAAGCTTTAAATCGAAATGTGAGTAGTATTATCAACGCGCGTGGCGACGGCCGTTTTTGCCGGTCCATTGCCGGACGAGGGCCTTCCCCGCGCCGCACAAGGTAGTGGGTGTTACTTACCATACTTCACCCTCTGGCGCTGCGGGTTGGCGAAAGGCGGGCTTCGGAGGCGTGTGACGGCAGTGCAGTTCCAACGTTGGGTTGGATTTTACTGTCCGTACCCTTTGTTGCTTTTATATACCGTCGCCCCCACATTGGCCTGCCTGTAACGACAACAACAACCTGTTTGCGCACGGCGGTTGGGAACTCGCTATCCACAGAGGCTCGGA
>MU249627.1:3099471-3261971 GCA_018977245.1 Lethenteron camtschaticum
AACCCCGCCGAGCTTACGAGATCCGACGAGATCCCGCCGCTGTTTCGGTGATTTGGCGACGAGCATTGTCGTTGATAGCAGCCGCTCGCGATGACGAAAGATGTGCCGCAGCAATCGTTGGAAGCAGAAACGAGAAAAGAGTGCCTGAAACAAAATAAGTTCAAGTTCATGTATTAGGTATAGCCCTGTGAGCCATTCGGCTCTTGAATCGGGTGCAACCGAACAAAAAAAAAACAACAACATGAACAAAAAACATCTTAAAGTGAATATGTGACTAAGTGCAAACAGAAAATCCAAGAAAAGACAGCAAAATATTGCAAAAAAACACCGTACACCAGCGCTATGTGAATATATCCCAGTGGGATGCCAGACAAAAAAAAAAAATCAGTTAACTGATTTTAAAATACTTGCTGTTAATAAACTGTGCAAGACAAATTAGTGAAGATATCACGGGCGCTGCATGAACCAACTCCCGCACGAACCAGAACACATAGCAAAAGCAGCACCACGATTAAAAGAAGACATTTTAATTTATTTACATTAAAAATACTATAGCTCTCAGAAATATATTTAGAAATATTTGTTATGGCTCCAGTCAAAGACCCCTGCGTACGTCAAAAATCCCTGGGATGCAAGTCAAGAACAACAACTACGCCGCATCCACGCTCCGTGCCGTCGCCAACCCGCGCACGGCAAAGAGGCCCGGCGAGCGGTGCATTGACGGCGTGTAGTATAACACATGGTAATAGCGGTAATTGCGAGGAGGTGTACATTTAATTACGGCGAACGTATAGCGATTAGCACAATATGCATAATAGTAGCGGCTGAAGTGAAAGCCACGTACGTATAAAGTAAATAAAGACGTCTGGGGGTTGTACGTCTCAAAAACCTGGGTACTTCCCGAAACGTCGAGAAATCTGAAATTTGGTACATAGACGGCTTTTAGGACAAACAAAAGAGAATGAATTCCTTTTTTTATTAACGCCCCAAATGTCGATTGCCCCATAAAAATGTTTGTTCTTTCGGTAAGTCAGTAGGTATAAATAATACAAGTTTGTGTTGTCGCCCGTGACAGAGCTTTTGCGACGAAATTGATTTATTTTATTTTCTACCCACGGATTTACCGAAAGACCACAGAGATGGATTCCTGCAGTCACGAAAGCTTCAAATCAAGATTGTGAAAATTTTGTGCTTTGTGTCATTACGAATAATAAACTTGTGTTGTTTCATTGATAGAGCAAACAGGTACATTTAAGGCGAGTTTCATCCGGCAGTGGATATACCACGACTGACGCGATGTTATTACAGGAGGGATGCAACAGCAATTGTTAAGTGTGAAAATACAGGGACTCCTCTACTTACGAACATTGGAAACTTAAGATGTTTCAGAGATACGAACAAACCTCTCCCCGTATGTCCAGTTGCATGTACAGAATCGTAAGAACCGCCGCGCAATAGATGGCGGTGGTGACATCTACATCTACAGAATGTGAAGAACCAGTGACACTACTATGCAGAACGTGAAGAACCAGTGGCATCTACAGAACGGGAAGAACCAGTGGCATCTACAGAACGGGAAGAACCAGTGGCATCTGCAGAACGTGAAGAACCAGTGACATCTACATATGCAGAACGTGAAGAACCAGTGGCGTCTACATCTGAGAACGTGAAGAACCAGTGGCGTCTACATCTGCAGAACGTGAATAACCAGTGGCATCTACATCTGCAAAACGTGAAGAACCAGTGGCATCTACATCTGCAGAATGTGAAGAACCAGTGGCATCTACATCTGCAGAACGTGAAGAACCAGTGGCATCTACATATGCAGAACGTGAAGAACCAGTGACATCTACATATGCAGAACGTGAAGAACCAGTGGCATCTACATCTGCAGAACGTGAAGAACCAGTCGCATCTACATCTGCAACGTGAAGAACCAGTGGCATCTACATCTGGAAGTGAAGAACCAGTGGCATCTACATCTGCAGAATGTGAAGAACCAGTGGCATCTACAGAACGTGAAGAACCAGTGGCATCTACATCTGCCGAACGTGAATAACCAGTGGCATCTACATCTGCAGAATGTGAAGAACCAGTGGCATCTACATCCGCAGAACGTGAAGAACCAGTGGCATCTACAGAACGTGAAGAACCAGTGGCATCTACAGAACGTGAAGAACCAGTGGCATCTACATCTGCAGAACGTGAAGAACCAGTGGCGTCTACATCTGCAGAACGTGAATAACCAGTGGCATCTACATCTGCAAAACGTGAAGAACCAGTGGCATCTACATCTGCAGAATGTGAAGAACCAGTGGCATCTACATCTGCAGAATGTGAAGAACCAGTGGCATCTACATATGCAAACGTGAAGAACTAGTGGCATCAACATCTGCAGAACGTGAAGAACCAGTTGCATCTACATCTGCATAACGTGAAGAACCAGTGGCATCTACATCTGTGGAACGTGAAGAACCAGTGGCATCTACATCTGCAGAACGTGAAGAACCAGTGGCATCTACATCCGCAGAACGTGAAGAACCAGTGGCATCTACAGAACGTGAAGAACCAGTGGCATCTACAGAACGTGAAGAACCAGTGGCATCTACATCTGCAGAACGTGAAGAACCAGTGGCATCTACATCTGCAGCACGTGAAGAACCAGTGGCATCTACAGAACGTGAAGAACCAGTGGCATCTACATCTGCAGAACATGAATAACCAATGGCATCTATATCTGCAGAACGTGAAGAACGAGTGGCATCTACATCTGCAGAACGTGAAGAACCAGTGGCATCTACATCTGCAGAACGTGAAGAGCCAGCGGCATCTACATCTGCAGAACATGAAAACCAGTGGCATCTACATCTGTGGAATGTGAAGAACCAGTGGCATATCTATATATGCAGAACTTGAAGAACAAGCAGTGACATCTACATCTACAGAACGTGAAGAACCAGTGGCATCTACAGCTTACAGGATATACAGCTATTAAAACCGTTCCCCGTGTTTAGTGTACGCCTTACAACATGTTTGTAACCTACAGCAGTAAAGTTGGACTTGCGAACAAACGACTTACGAACAGACCTCTGGAACCGAACTCGTTCGTAAGGAGTCAGAGTCACTCTCCAGCACACACGGGAGATATTGCAAAAGAGAACATTACCACGCTCACACCACCACCATAATCATATTTTTTTCTCTATTTATAAAAAAGGGAAATTTGTGAATATGTGTGTTTGTTCGAAATGCTTGCATACTTCCCAACATACAACAAACTTGAAATTTGGCATGTGGTAGCTTCCAGACTGTACACAATGCAAACATATAAAAATAGACTTTTGTATTTTGGGAGGGGGCAATAATGGATATATTTGGCACGGCGTCACATCTGTGATGTCACGCGAAGTGTGCCCGCTGACGTCACGCATCCACCCCCCCGCACCCTCCGCGTAGGCCGTGTATTAATCCAAGACAAGAATCCAAGTAAAGTCACGTCTAAAGATAAATAATAAATTAAATACTAGCATACGACGTTTCGATTGCAACACAAGCAATCATCATCAGGTATAAATGAAATAGCAACAAAAATCTAACCAAAAAACTATAGACAGACATATAAGCAGACAGATATCATGTATCTCTGTGATATATGTCTGCTTATATGACTGTCTATAGCAGCGGTCGGGAACCTATGGCTCGCGAGCCATATATGGCTCTTCCGGTGACGGCATATGGCTCCCGGACAATTTTGAGTTGAAAAAAATAAAAAATAAAATAATCAGTTGGAACTGATTTTAAAATACTTGTGATATTGCTTAATAATACGTGTCTTTTTAAAGTAAACAGAAATTCGTTTTGAAGATAAATTTCACGGGTCACGGGTCCTGTGACCAGAAGTCGCATTAAAAGTAAGACATATTTAATTTATTATACGTTAAAAATACTATATGGCTCTCAATGAAATATATTTAGAAATATTTGACTTTTAGGCTCTCCCACTCAAAAGGTTCCCGACCCCTGGTCTATAGTTTAGATTTTTGTTGCTATTTCATTTATACCTGATGATGATTGCTTGTGTTGCAATCCAAACGTCGTATGCTAGTATTTAATTTATTATTTTATCTTTATACGTGACTTTACCGAAAGAACCAAAGAGTAATTCCTGCAGTCACGAAAGCTCCAAATTAAGAAAGAATCCAAGTCTCGGGCGAAGCCGCTGTAGTAAAGCTCGTTATTTTATAAAGCGCCTTTTGACGATGAAATATCTCAACGCTCTGTACACTGTATTCTATTATAAAAGCTCGGCGTTCTATTTGTCCGTCAACTAAATTACAAAAGATCCTTTCAGAAGGCCTGAGAGGAAAAGTTATAGAAAGTGGGACCCCCACTTCCCTCTGTGGGGGTGAACAGTTGATCCTGCCGCTTTCCAATAATTGTTGATCCCCCTTCACGCCCCCCCCCCCCCCATAAAACCATACAGTGAAACAGGTGGACTTCTCCACAAATCTGGCTGTCGCCTGATGAAGCTGGTTGTAATTACTGGCGAAACGTCGTACTCAGATTGTAAATGTTGTGGCTTGGCTCTCAAACACGGACGTGTGCTGTACTAGTATACTACACTATACACTACACTATACTATACATTACTATACACTACACTACTATACACTACACTAAACACTACTATACACGATACTATACACGACACTATACACTACACTATACACTACTATACACTACTATACACTACACTATACACTACACTATACACTACACTACTATACACTACACTATATTACACACTATTCACTGCACTATACACTACACATACACTATACACTACACTACTATACACTACACTATACACTACATTATACACTACACTACTATACACTAAACTATACACTACACTATACACTAGTGCTGTACTAGTAACGAATTGCACATTCCGCGACAAACTTATAGTTGGCTGTGTCGGGTGGTGACGGGTTTAACGACACATTTATATATTTACGCGATCTCACCTGTAAACATCTATTGTGGATGATATTGGTGGCGAAAGCCTACCACTGTTGAACTGAGTGAACCCTTGTTTTTTTCTTCTTGGTTCTTTCGGTAAAGTCACGTAGAAGGGAAATAATAAAATAATAAAAATAAAACATAATAAAAAAATTCTCACGACGTTTCGGCCACAACGCAAGCAGCCGTCCTGAGGACATGTTTTATTTTATTCATTTATTATTTCCCTTCTAGTGACTTTACCGAAAGAACCAAGAAGATGAATCCCTGCAGTCACGAAAGCTCTAAATCGAAATTGAACCCTTATTTGTTCGACTCACATGGGGCTCTGGCCTTGCCGCACTATCCAATATTCCGAGCGATGTACAATGGGACTTCCCCAGTGCCTCCTGCCCCAATACATTTTTCCCCAAAATAAGTTTCCACAAAAGCAACACTTACCGACGGTAACCAGCACTCTAGGCGAAGGAGGAGGATGTGGTGGGTTCCATGTGGAAGGTGATGGAGGTTGTGGAGGAGTGCTTAATGCACTTAATATGCACTTACTGTACTCTGTTCACTTGTCATAAAATTATAACTTAAACACCTAATGACACTAACTTAAACTTCACGTGTTTCACTTAATCATTTTTACTTAAGGCCACGTTCTCGACGCCTTTACACCACGTTACGTGCCGTCCGGCGACATCAGCTGATGTGGGGCATANTCTTTTTTGGTAAAGTCACGTAGATAAAAATTAATAAAAGTAAAATAAATAAAAACCACGACGTTTCGGAGGCAACACAAGCTTCCGTGTTCAGGTGGAACTGTCACAGCACGATAGCTGTATCAAGTACATCTTTACCGAAAAAACCTAACAATATGAATCCTTGCAGTCGCGAAAGCTTCAAATCTAGAATTGATGTGGGTCACTTCACCGCTGACAGCGGTGTCTGCAGAAGAATATCCAGAGGCCGGTGAAGGCACTGCACTGGGGGCTTCAATGCTGGTAGAACGTGGCTTGGGCTTGGGTGGCGGTGGCACGCCTCGCCGCTCCACACGTCAATGCCGAAATTGGACCGTTCGGTACGGAAATTCGGCTCGCGGCGAATTACGAATGCGCCGTGCAAGCCGAAAGCGCAGCCTGTCGAATTAGCCCCGGTTACGAGTGCTCAAATACCGATAACGCGGTGTTTTACTCTGTATGCCTACTCACGCCCTACGTGCGGCTGAGCCCAGATTTCTTTCGTAGGCGGGGGCTACGATGAGGCGGCCGAAATTCTGGTAACACATGAAAAAACTGCACGCCGCAAGTTGAGAATGAAATCCAGCGTAAGAATGGTAATCGATAACATATGCCACCACGTTCGTGGCCGGCGCGCGGACCGTCGCCCGTATACGGGCCCTTGTGTCAATCCACTGCTGGATGAGCGCCTCCCCGTGTGCGTGCGGGTAGCGGGGGTTGTTTCGACCATACTTCACCACGCCGTGTTCCGTGCGAGCTGGCGAGAGCACGCATCGTAGACCCGGGAAACAGAGCCACAATGCACCTGGGTTGTACTCTGCTCGTGTTGTCTCTGTGTCTCTACTGTTGTCGCGTTTGTGTCTCTGCGCTGGTCGCGAAAAACTTCGCGACCTATAAACGTCGCCGTCGGGTGAACTTGCGTGCGCGGGACGACCCGCCGGGAGCAGGGGTGGGTGGGTGCTCTTTAAACCTACCCGGCACCCCCTTCCTCCGTGCGTGCCCGGCCGGACCACCCATCGCCGGGCTGGTNGGGGGGGGGTGGGCGGTTGTGGTGGCGGGGACGGAGGTTCGGTAAGGGGCGGGAGCCCGGTGGCTTGCGTGCGTTCCGGTGCAGCCTATTCGAACCGTTCAAAAGTTCACACTTTCTGCTGATGGTGTGGTTGGCCCCGTCGGCGGCGGGAGGCGGCGTTTCCTCCAAACTTTAAAAGCCTCGGGACCGGACGGGCTTACATTTTTGTTTTAAGCTCCGTCAAAACCCACCCGCCCCCACAGCACGAAGCACGCGTGGCCTCTTCCCGTTAAATCGGTAGGCCAGAGTGAAATTATAGTTTAGTTTTTCTCAGCGGCCCGGACAGTAGACATGAGGCCCGCGTCGTCGTTGAGACTAGTGCTAGTCGCCATTTACACGGCGGTGAAGAGTCCGCTCTTGTTGGGATGTTCAGACACCGCCAGCGTGGGTTGTTAATGCGCACGTTTAAAAATTCATCTCTTGGTTCTTTCGGTAAAGTCACGTAGAAGGGAAATAAAACATAATAAAATACAATTCTCACGACGTTTCGGCCACAACGCAAGAAGCCGTCCTCAGGTGAAGAACAGGGCTGTCGGAAAGACAGCGTCTGAATGAACACCACCAAGCTTGGCAGTGTATATTTAAGCTGGGTTAGGGGAGGACACCTTTTTACCCAGCTTAAATATACGTTGCCAAGCTTGGTGGTGTTCATTCAGGCGCTGTCTTTCCAACAGACCTGTTCTTCACCTGAGGACGGCTGCTTGCGTTGTGGCCGAAAGGTCATGAGAATTGTATTTTATTATGTTGCATTTTTTATTATTTTATTATTTCCCTTCTACGTGACTTTACCGAAAGAACCAAGAAGATGAATCCCTGCAGTCACGAAAGCTTTAAATCGAAATTTTAAAAATTGTCAAAAAAAGTTTTTCGTTAAGTTTGTCACGTAAACAGGACACGCCAGTTGGTTACGAGTACAGCACACCGGTGGTTGGAGAGCACGTGACAAACCTTACTGATTGGCCGTGTCGGGTGGTGGCGGGTTAAATGACGTATTTATATTTACGTGATCTAACCCAAAAAACCTACATTATGGATGATATTGGTCGTGAAAGCCGACGTGTTGAACGTCATTTTCTTTGCCGGTCCCGCTTTTAATCGGACGAAGATTCCGTTGGTAAATCTCGCGGAGCGGTGCAAAGCCCATCGCGGTTTCGAGAGCGGCCCACTGAAGCGGATATCGCAGAGCCACCTCTCAAGTCACTCCTCCTTCACGACGTGACCTCTGGTTCACACACAGAGTGGAGGGCGGCACTGCCCCACTCACTCTGACCGTCAAGTGAACGGTCGCGCCGATATTTTTAATTCGCGTGCTGGAAATGAGCCAAATTCAGTTGCGGAGCCAAATTTAATTTTGGCGGGTCCATTGCCTGAAGTCAGTCATTGGTGATTCGGCTGCGACAATAACTCACTGCATCGAAAAACCCAGTTTTAATCACAACTTTGCTCGTGTGGTTCTGCGGATCTCTGTGTGAGTGTGTGGGTCTCTGTGGGTCTCTGTGTGTCTCTGTGGGTCTCTGTGGGTCTCTGTGGGTCTCTGTGGGTCTCTCGGTGTCTCTGTGGGTCTCTGTGGGTCTGTGTGTCTGTGTCTCTGTGTGTGGGTCTCTGTGTCGTGTGTGGGGTCTGTGTCTCCGCATGAGTGCGTGGGTCTCCACGTCAGAGGTCGCAAACGGGTTTGATTCCTTACCCGTACCCGGCCGCACCAGGGTCAAACGGGTACCCGTACCCTACCCGATACCCGGCTACCCGTACCCGGCCGGGTACGGGATTGCAACCTCTGGGATGAAGCCATGTTGCAGGCGCGGGTGGGTTGATTCTAGGCACTTGAATTGTGAGAAGAGACAAGACGTTGGGAAATGAGTGACAAACGGTGACTCACCAGTGACTCACAGCCTACCCGTACCGGCCGGGTACGGGTAGCCGGGTGTCGGGTAGGGTGTGGGTATCGGATACCGGTTGCGACCTCTGCTCCACGTCAGTCTATGTGCCTTCGCGACAACTACGGCTCTCTGTCCGAGTCAACGGTGACCTGGCTGAGACCTTCATCCGCTCGCTCCACCTGCGGTTACCCCGTTCTAACCACGGCAGCCGAAAAACCGTGACTTGAATCCTTGATCGCAGTCAGCGGTGGCAGCGGCTCGGCATTGCCTATCTGATTCTCATATTTACAGTCCCACTTGCGCATGTGCAGCGCGTCCAATCAAATGTCAGGGATTATAAGTTCATGCTTCTTGAGCTTGGTGGCGGTTGCCTGGTGGTGGGAGTTTGAGTTTGATCCAAGGCCGCTGCATGCCGCAGTACACCTCTTAATGGACGTGTACGTGTGTCTTTCCACGACGCTGCACACGCACAGCCCCGTGGTCTATCCACTGCTGAGTGAGGGCCTCTCCACGCCTTCCACAACTGCGGAGGGTGGTTTGACCGTACTCGGATCGCGCAGGGCGTTGTGGGCCGTGTGAAATGAACTCGTGGGCCTTGTATGGCCCGTGGGCGATGTGCAATGAATTAATTGGCCTATCTGGCCCGATGGCCATGTGAAATGAAGTAGTGGGCCTATCTGGCCCATGGGCTGTATTAAATTATGAAGTAGAGGACTTCATCTGGCCCATAGACCATATTAAATGATGAAGTAGTGAACTTGAACGTGCTGCCTCCCCCTACCCTCCCCCACCACCACCCTCCCTGCCTCCCCTCCAGGGTCGCGCGTGTTCGCTTCCGGGGTGGAGGGGCCGGCGTGTGACCCCGCCCCGCGATGGCGCACCGGCTCTCGGCCCGCGCTGGCCGGCGGCGGCGTGCTGGGGAGACAGCCAGCGGGGGCCCGGGGACACGGAGGCCACGGGGGCCACGGGGGCTCCGGCGGCGGCGGTGGCGGCGGTAGCGGCGGCGGTAGCCCCCGCCGCCGCGTCGCCCGTTCTGTCCTCCGCGGCGGCCGCTTCCCTGGCCTTGATGGCTGCGGACGACAAAGCGATCGTCTTCGACTTCAAGACGATGGCTGGCGGCCACCTGCAGGTTGGTGGGGGGGGTGGGGGGTGACGAGTTGCGCGGCACGACTGGTTACCACCATCGGTTTGGCGCGTCGTAGGCTCTCGCGACCGATGTTATTCACGGTAAACGGTGATTTTTTTCACGATAAACGGTGATTTTTTCACGATAAACGGTGATTTTTGTTCACGATAAACGGTGATTTTTTCATGATAAACGGTGATTTTTGTTCACGATAAACGGTGATTTTTTTCACGATAAACGTTGATTTTTATCACGATAAACGGTGATTTTTTTTTTTTTACAATCAGAATATTTCTTTGTACAGCCCATTGGTCAGATAAGGCCCCACAACGTCATTCCATATGTCCCATGGGCCACAAGAGGCCCACGAGTTCGTTTCACACGGCCCACAATGCCCTGTGCGATCGAGTATGTTCAAGCCACCCCCCCCCCCGCGGTCATGGAAGACGTCTTACTGGAGAAATCCGATGAGCTATGAAGTTCCTTTTCACAGATGTCCGGTTCGGGGCACGGGGTAAGAACGTTACAACAAGAAACAATAGGAGTGCACAGTACAAGAAATGTGAACAAATCACCCAAACGCATACAAATGCAACACTGAACCATCCCCATCCGTTGAAGTATAAATGCGTCAAGTCACGTAGAAAGGAAATAATAAAATAATATAAATTTAAAATAAATATGAAAAACAAAAAACATTCTCCACAGCAAGAAAATTTTCTTGCTGTGGATTTTACCACTTGATGACGATTGCTTGTGTTGCAGTCGAAACGTCGCGAGAATTTTTATTGTTTAATATTTATATTATTTTATTATTTCCCTTCTACATGACTTTACCGAAAGAACCAAGAATATGAGTCCCTGCAGTCACGAAAGCTTTAAATCAAAATATAAATACGTCGCTAACCCGCCACATCCGATACGTGAGCCGATTGGTTATTTCCGCTCACCGGTCGCGTGTTGGGAGAGTAAATCCACGACATTAACAATTTGAGGACGACGTTTCGCCAATAATTACAGCTGGCATCAGGCGGCAGCCAGACGCGTGGAGTTCTCAAATAACGACACGTTTATATTTACACGATCTCACCCAACAAAATGCCTCTTGATGGATATTGGTCGCAAAGCCTACGTGTGAAACTTTACTACATCCTTGGTTATCGTCAAGGGGCCCATATAAGTCCCAATGAAGTTATCATTTGTCAGCATGCTCCATCCACTGTGGATGAAAGGCTGCGCACCACGTGGTTCGGTATTTGAGGCCAATCAGTTTCAAAGACGATGCGTCATATCTTCTTGGTTCTTTCGGTAAAGTCACGTAGAAGGGAAATAATAAAATGATAAAAATNAAACATGATAAAATACAATTCTCACGACGTTTCGGCCACAACGCAAGCAGCCGTCCTCAGGTGAAGACAGGTCTGTCGGAAAGACATTCAGACGCTGTCTTTCCGACAGACCTGTTTTCACCTGAGGACGGCTGCTTGCATTGTGGCCGAAACGTCGTGAAAATTATTTTATCATGTTTTATTATTATTTTATTACTTCCCTTCTACGTGACTTTACCGAAAGAACCATGAAGATGAATCCCTGCAGTCACGAAAGAAGCTTTAAATCGAGATGCGTCATATGTTGTCTGAGCATGTTTGTGTTTTGCATGTTCACCACAGGTACCGTGTGTGGTTAATGCAGTCACTTGATGCCTCGCAAAAGCTCTCTTATTCGGTGCTTGAACATCTTTACCCGACTTCTGTTTTATTCCCAGAAAGGGTAAAACTTATTCTTGTTTTTCACGAGATNGACAAACATGATAGACAAACAACTGCTTCACCACCACCGCCACCACCACCGCACGAGAAATCTAAAAGCAGTGCACAGATTTAAATCGGTGATGCGTAATAAGTTCCGTGTGGTGCGGGTTGGCTTGGGCAGACTCATTATTTTTTTTTTTAAGATGATCGTCGTCCCAATTTTAATTCGGTCATCGGAATGATTAAACGGATACACGGTGACCATTGCACCCGTGCCTGAACGGACACAGATTCATGGCAAAGTCTCGCCCGAAATCGCTCGCGTGGACGTAGGTTGAACATGTTTTTCACCGTGCGTAGCCAACCGAGAGTATCAGAGGTGCTGGGAGGGTAGAAGGTCAACAAACTAAACACAACAAGGAGCTGGGAAGAAATTATTTTTCAATCTAGGCGATTTAAAAGTCCATAGCTCCAGTGGCTTCCTAACAACGCTATAGTGTATAGTAGTTAATCATAGAGTCGTGTAATGTACTGGTAGGAACTCATTGGTTCCACCAGCCCACAGGGGATTATTGTGTCCGTCGTGCAGGGAGGGGCTGGGTGGGAGGGAGGGGTGGGTGGGGAGGGGAGGGTGGGGAGGGTGGGGTTGGGTGGGGTGGGGAGGGGAGGGTAGGGAGGGCTGGGTGGGGAGGGGCTGGGTGGGGAGGGTGGGGAGGGCTGGGTGGGGAGGGTGGGGANGGGCTGGGTGGGGAGGGTGGGCTGGGTGGGGTTGGGAGGGTGGGGCTGGGTGGGGAGGTGGGGCTGGGTGGGGGTGGGAGGGGTGGGCTGGGTGGGGAGGGGCTGGTCACCCCGTGGTGCCCTTATAAAACTCAACGTTTCACCTACTCACGCCGGCTTGTGCCCGCCCGCACAGTCGGGCATATTTGCGGAATACACCACGCCGCCGTTGACCCTGCAGGCCATTGACCGAGCAACCCAACGTTCCTACCAGCTCCCTCCGCAGGAATGTGTTATAGTGTAGTGTTTAATAGTGTAGCGTATAGGAGTTTTGTATGTATATCGGACTTCTTTCGCACCGTACGTAGCCAACCGCGCTGATCGGCGGTGCGGAGGAAGGACAACAAACTTAACACAACAAGAACAACAACAAGCAGTTCTAGAGAAATGAGTTCTCGATCTCGATCAGGGGTCGGCAAACCTGCGACTCCTGATCCGGGAAAGAACCTGTCAGCGACGTGACTGGTTAAGGGACCGCCACCGTCTCCTGTTCACCACGCGGCATCGCGGCTCCTCATCCTAATCCTGACCACCTTGAAAGTGCCGCTGCTCCGGTGGCCTCCTGACGCACGCCCGGAGGCCAGAGCGGCGTTCCAGACGGCCGCGTGGAGCGGCGCGTCGTCTGCCGGCGTGCGGCGTGGCGTGCCCCCCACCCCCCCCCCGGCGGACTGCAGCAGGAGGAGCGTTTGGAGCGAGTGAGATGAGAGCGGCGACGCGAGGCGCCGATGCGTTTACGCCAGAGGTCGCAACTGGGTACCCGCATCAAAACCCGTTTGCGACCTCTGGTTTACGCAAAAAAAAGCGCCGCTCTAGAATGCGTAGAACCTGGAAGAAACCGGGGGGGGGGGGGGCTGGGGTGGCAAGAAAGAAGTGACCAGTTGTTTACAGTGACCATTTATTTTAAATTAATCGTGTTGTGCTGTCTGTGCTGTCTGTGCAGGTGCTGCATACGGACACGAACATGAAGGTACACAGCACCGCACACTCAGGGCCCCGTTCTTAATCACTCCTACGGCTCACGGCTGTGGCTCACGGCTGTAGCTCACGGCTGTGGCTCACTGCTGTGGCTCACTGCTGTGGCTCACGGCTCGTGACTGGCTCACGGCTGTGGCTCACGGCTCTAACGCAGCCCAGGCTCAAGCCCTCGTTGGCTCCAAAGGCGCGTGGGGCAGGGGGTGCCGCCCGCGGCTGCCGCGAGAGCCGTGCTTGCGTGCGCCTCCTTAGCAAGGCTCTTAGTGACGTCAGTTACTCGAAGCAACCGCCACCTTTTCGTCGTGTTCACGTCGCACCTTGCGGCTCTTGGATGTGGGTTTTTTTTGGGCGAAATTCGAACACAAAATAATTGGCTCCTCTTGTTAATTTGGGCCGTGCCCTAAAGCGGTGGGGAGGGTGCTCAGGTAGACGCTCCCGAATGTGGGCCAGCGCTAAGCCACACGGAGGACGTTCACGGTGCGGAGATGGGAGCATGAAATCGGCAACTGCAGTCGCTCGCTCACTCGCTCACTCGCTCGCTCGCTCACTCGCTCACACACTCGCTCAGTCGCTCGCTCACCGCTCNGTCGCTCACTCACCGCGCGCTCAGTCACTCGCTCAGTCACTCGCTCGCTCACACACTCGCTCACCACTGNTCGCTCACNCGTCACTCGCTCAGTCACTTGCTCAGTCGCTCACACACCGCTCGGTCGCTCGCTCACCGCTTGCTCACGTCGCTCACACATCACATGCTTAAGTCTCTCGCTCACACACTCGCTCATACACTCAGGTCGCTTGCTCACACGCCGCTCAGCGCTCGCACGCTCGCTCACACCTCCTCAGTGGCTCCTCGCATGCTCGTTCTGATGCACGCCCCCTACACGGGCAGCAGCAGAGACTCTCGGGATTTGAGGTTTTTTCTCGACCGAATTCGAACAAAAAATAATTGTCTCTTCGTGTTTTTTTGGTTGCCGACCATCTGGCCTCATGGAAATCCCGAGCATGGCTGGGATGAGGCTTGGAACCGGCTCGGGTTAAGCCTTTCTTGTTTCGATGACTGTACGTGCACGTCGCTCCAGATTTAGAATGAACGTCACGCGTTTAGAGTACAGTGATCCCTCGTTTATCGCGGTTAATGGGACCGGAACCCCTCGCGATAGGTGAAAATCCGCGAAGTAGGATTGGCCCCCTAGGAATTTCCGTATATGTGTGTGTGGGTAGCAGAATGTTTAAAATATGTATATTTATACTTTATATATATTTACTTAAATCTATTTAATTATAAACCTTAATATTATACATTCACTCTCTCTCTCATACGATACGTATTATGGTGTTCTACACTCACCAATGACAGTAGTATCTTGAGACTTGACTCCAGTAATGATAATGACGATGACAATGACGACGACGACAGACCTGTGCAGTTCGATGAATGTGATGATGAATGATGATGATGATGATGGTGTTACTGCACAGGTATAATGAGGCCTTGAAATCAGTTCGAAAAATCCGCGATGCACTGAGGCCGCGAAACTTGAACCACGAGTGGCGAGGGATTACTGTATTTGGAAATGACACATTTCCACGTGATCCGCCGCTCCGTCGAGCTGTCATTTGTGATGGGCAGCTGTGAAAGAGAGCTGCTACATCGCTCAGTCGGCCTTTTACCGGTAAAATAAAAACATCTTTTTAGTTTTTTTGGGTTTTCGTGTTGTGCCGCTCTTTGTTGTTGGCACGAGTTCTGACCAGCACCGGATTAAGCTAGTTTGGGGCCTGTAGCATGATGTTATAAAGGGGCCCTCAATTAAAACAAGAAACATGAATATTAAAACACATTTTTTACTTGCATAGCGAAGTAAATGTATTGTTTAATTTGCTATACAGCCAGATAATACGACAAATTGCCCAGACGTTCATAAAAGTTGAAGGCGGTATAGCACTATAGTAATAGAGCAAGTGCAGAATCACTGAACCGGAATTGATAGCTTGTAAGCATTTAGTGCGGGGCCTTTGAAAGTGCGTGGCCAGTAGCTACTACACATGTAGCTACTACATGTGTAGTAGCTACATGTGTAGCTACTTTAGCTACTGGGATCATCCGGCACTGGTTCTGATGTTCCGCGTGCCTGGGTAGCTCTTCTGTCGGAGCTTCTTTGAGAATTTCCAGGAGAGGTTTTGTTTATTCGAGAAGGATGGCGCCCTCGTCCTAATTAGATTTTTGCCTGTTTTTTTTTTTTGCAGAAGGACGATTCGAAGTCGGAACTTGACTTTGCAAACAGTGAGTGCCCAATTCATTTCGTCCTTGTAACAGCGTTACTTCCCGTTGTAGCATTTCGCTTCCGCTCCGAACGCGTTCCCTGTGCGGCCACCTGATCCACAAATGGCGAATCGAGTGTGGCCGCCACTCTCAAACGACCGACCCACGTTGCAAGCACTCCCTCTCTTCGCTTCTTGCAAGGAGTAACGGGCGAAATCCACTCTGCGTCTGAACAGACAATTCAGTGGATAACAACATCAAAATTTCCATTTAAAGCTTTCGTGACTGCAGGGATGCATATTCTTGGTTCGTTCGGTAAAGTCACGTAGAAGGGAAATAATAAAAATAAAACATAATATAAAAATAATCATCTTTTTCTTTTGTATGGATTCATAGCAGCAGATTAAATACGTCATTTTAGATGTTTCGGTAAAGTCACGTAGAAGGGAAATAATNAAAATAAATAATAATAAAAATAATAAATAATCATCTTTTTCTTTCGTATGATTCAAGCAGCAGATTAAATGTAATTTTATTTTATTATGTTTCATTTATTATTTTATTATTTCCCTTTACGTGACTTCACCGAAACATCTAAAATGACGTATTTAATCTGCTGCTATGATTCCATACGAAAAAAAAGATGATTGCGCTCCCGCGTCGGANCCCCCCCCCCCCGCAGATCTTCGTTGCGCAAGATTTTATTCGTATTGCCGGTGTCGCTCGCTTTGCACGACAAAAACAGCCAACTTCCCTTCCCGTGCACGGCTGGATGCATCGCAGCTCACAACTCTGTGTCTGTTCAGATTAGCTGACGACGAAACGCCTCCGGTTGACGCGCGCGCCGCCGGATTGTGGAGTGGTTCCGTTGCCGCTCGGATGATTTCACGGCATTTAGTTCGTGGCTCGGGCACGTCACGAAACGTCGAACAAAGTCGGCGGCCGCATCGCGCGTCTTCAGATGCGCTTCCGTGGCCGGCCGGGACGCTCTTTTCTTACGATGTTAGGGAGCTGAAGCTTTCGTGACTGCAAGGATTCATACTCTTAGGTTTTTTCGGTAAAGTCACGTAGGTAAAAAATTAACCCGTAAAAACAAAGTTTTTCACTATAAATCCTTTATATGCGTGGCGGCTAGAGTCCTCTCGTCTCTGGCTTGAGATGGCTGCCACCTATGGGTCAGATGATTGCCTGCCACCATTAAGCAATTGGTAATTAAATATAAAAAAAAATTCCTAAAAAGTGTAAAGTTATGGAAATTTTTTCACGAAAATAAATTGTCACGCACAACGAGTCTGTGTGCAAATGTCAGCTCGATTGGATCACGGGAAGTGGGTTAAAAAATTACCGAAAAATTTGCACGGTCATAAGCGCGCAAGCAAGCAAGTGAACTTAATATAAAGGATTTAAAAAAATTATAATGAAATGTAATAATAATAAATGAAAATAACTCGATTAAATCACGACGTTTCGGAGGCAACACAAGTCTCCGTCTTCAGGTGGGGACCGTCACAGCCAAATTTACTGTATCAAGTGAAGAGAAATCCAAGAGACAAGATCTTATATATACTGGTTCAGGGGTGGGGGAGGAGCTTACCTCTCCCCCACGTGACTGCCACATTTAGATAAGCCCCCTAACCACTATATAAGATCTTGTCTCTTGGATTTCTCTTCACTTGCTACAGTAAACTTAGCTGTGACGGCCCCACCTGAAGACGGAGACTTGTGTTGCCTCCGAAACGTCGTGATTTAATCGAGTTATTTTCATTTGTTATTATTTATTTTTATTATTTTTTACAACGTGACTTTACCGAAAAACCAAGAGGATGTTAGGAATCGACTAAATCATTAGGCCTCCTTTGCCAGTACCAAAATATAATAAGAGGGTTTTCCCTTTTTCTGGCAACAAAACTGAACCTTTTTACGAGGATTCACGTCTGCATTAACCACAATACTTGCAGTCAAAATGCAAACAAAAAACACGCTGTGATAATATCACAGGAGGTCTAATGATGTAGATGCTCACCCCGAGCCCTCGTTACTTTGATAGTGCGTCGTCTTTGAGCTGGACGCCTTTTGGCGTCCTATAGTCGAGCACCAATTGGGTCGAGGCTCAAAAGAAAGCCGTCCCTTGGCGTGGACCAATCAGTTTCAAGGACAATGCATATATTATTAAGTGTGTTTTTGTTTGCATTTTGTCCGCAAGTATTGTGTTTAATGCACATATGAATCCTTGTAAAAAGGTTTACATTTTATTGCCAGAAAAAAGGGGAAACACCCCTATTATGTTAGGAAGAGAATTGAGCGATATACTTTTAAATAATCTCGATTGACGAACTAAAATCTTTAGAACCGCTTGTTGTTGTGTTTAGTTTGGTTGTCCTTTCCCCCCGCACCTCCGATTATCAGGGTTGGCTACGTACGGTGCGAAAGAAGTCCAACATCCGCACTTGCAAGAAGCTGTCACGTCCTCTTCCCCCTTAAACGCTGCCGCTCGATTTCGAGTTTTAAGTTGGATTTGTTGAACCGGGTTGGAACTCGAAAGACCAGATAAGATCTCAACAGAAAGAGAGAGGGGCTGACTTTAGCGTGATAAGGGTTTAGCAGACAACTATGTCTCTCCTGGGCGGGTTCTAGCCCCAAGGGTGTGGTGTGTTTTCCTTGCGCTAATTAGGACTACCAAATACCTTCGTAGATAACCAAACGTAAAGACAAAGATCCTCCGTATAGCCGTAACAGACTGTTGGGCAAGTGCTTGTTGGCGAGCACCTATGAAGGCTCGCAAGGCAGCCTTCGTCTCCTCAGTGGCGATGTTTACGCACTGCACCAGGTACTGATTTGAGGCTGAGTCGACCTAGGGAGGCCCAGGACCAGTTCAGATAATCACCAGTGTTCGCCAGTGAGCGAACACGAGCGAGTACACTACCGCTCGCTCGCTCACTCGCTCGCTCACTCTCAGACTCGCTGACACACTCAGACACACATCATGCACACTCACTCTCAGACTCGCTGACACACTCGCATCATGCACACTCATTCACTCACTCTCAGACTCGCTGACACACTAACATCATGCACACTCACTCACTCACTCTCAGACTCACTGACACACTCACATCATGCACACTCACTCACTCAGACTCGCTGACACACCTACATCATGCACTCTCACTCACTCTCAGAGTTACTGACACACTCACATCATGCACACTCACTCACTCTCAGACTCACTGACACACACATCATGCACACTCACTCACTCACTCTCAGACTCACTGACGCACTCACATCATGCACACTCGCTCACTCACTGACACACTGACACACTCACATCATGCACACTCACTCACTCTCAGACTCACTGACGCACTCACATCATGCACACTCGCTCACTCACTCTCAGACTCACTGACACACACACATCATGCACACTCACTCACTCAGACTCGCTCACACTCACATCATGCACACTCACTCACTCACTCTCAGACTCACTGACACACTCACATCATGCACACTCACTCACTCTCAGACTTGCTGACACACTACATCATGCACACTCACTCACTCACTCTCAGACTCACTGACACACACATCATGCANACTCACTCACTCACTCAGACTCACTGACACACTCACATCATGCACACTCACTCACTCTCAGACTTGCTGACACACACATCATGCACTCACTCACTCACTCTCAGACTCACTGACGCACACACATCATGCACACTCACTCACTCTCAGACTCACTGACACACTCACATCATGCACACTCACTCACTCTCAGACTCACTGACACACACATCATGCACACTCACTCACTCTCAGACTTGCTGACACACACATCATGCACACTCACTCACTCACTCTCAGACTCACTGACGCACACACATCATGCACACTCACTCACTCTCAGACTCGCTCACACACATCATGCACTCACTCACTCACTCAGACTCACTGACACACTCACATCATGCACACTCACTCACTCACTCAGACTCGCTGACACACTCACATCATGCACACTCACTCACTCACTCTCAGCCTCACTGACACACTCACATCATGCACACTCACTCGCTCACTCTCAGACTTGCTGACACACTTACATCATGCACACTCACTCACTCACTCACTCTCAGACTCACTGACGCACACACATCATGCACACTCGCTCACTCACTGACACACTGACACACTCACATCATGCACACTCACTCACTCTCAGACTCACTGACACACTCACATCATGCACACTCACTCGCTCACTCTCAGACTTGCTGACACACTTACATCATGCACACTCACTCACTCACTCTCAGACTCACTGACGCACACACATCATGCACACTCACTCACTCTCAGAATCGCTGACACACTCACATCATGCACACTCACTCACTCACTCTCAGACTTGCTGACACACTCACATCANATCATGCACACTCACTCACTCAGACTCGCTCACACACACATCATGCACACTCACTCACTCTCAGACTTGCTGACGCACACACATCACACACACTCACTCACTCTCAGAGTCACTGACACACTCACATCATGCACACTCACTCACTCTCAGACTCGCTGACGCACACACATCATGCACACTCACTCACTCACTCTCAGAGTCACTGACACACTCACATCACACTCACTCACTCAGACTCGCTGACACACTGACACACCCACATCATGCACACTCACTCACTCAGACTCACTGACACACTNACACCCACATCATGCACACTCACTCACTCTCAGACTCGCTTACACACTCACACCCACATCATGCACACTCACTCACTCAGACTCACTGACACACTCACACCCACATCATGCACACTCACTCACTCTCAGACTCGCTCACACCCACATCATGCACACTCACTCACTCAGACTCACTGACACACTCACATCATGCACACTCACTCACTCACTCAGACTTGCTGACACACTCACACCCACATCATGCACACTCACTCACTCACTCTCAGACTCGCTTACACACCCACATCATGTACACTCACTCACTCACTCAGACTCGTTGACACACTCACACTTACATCATGCATGCTCGTTCACTCTCAGACTCGCTTGACACACCCACACCATGCACACTCACTCACTCTCACTGACACACTCACACCATGCACACTCACTCGTTCATTTTCAGACTCACTGACACACATCATGCACGCTCGTTCACTCACTCACTCTCTCACTGACACACTCACACTATGCACATGCTCGCTCACTCTCAGACTCGCCGACGCACTTTCTCACACGACTGCCACTCACACTCTGCAGAACAGGCGGAAACCAAACCGTATCAACGCCATGCGAAAGGCGCCCGAGTCTCGATTCTAACCCAGGCTGTTGTAGCTCTTGATGAGCGAGTGTCATGCCGTTGGTACCGCTCGTACCTCTGGCGCCGCGTCGGTGTGACGCGGTTAGCGCTACAAACCCGGCGGACTCGAGTTCGATTCCCGCTCACGGCCGACACCGGCGACGATTATCCAAACCGGTCCTGGGCCCCGCTAGGTCGACTCAGCCTCAATAAGTACCTGGTGCTGTGTGTAAACATCGCCACTGGGGGAGACAAAGGGTGGGTGGGTGGACGGACGTGGTGCTCGGCCTCCCACCCCACCCCCTCGTTCAAGTTCATGTATTAGGTATAGCCCTGTGAGCCATTCGGCTCTTGAATCGGGTGCAACCGCAACAAACAAAAAAAAACACGAACAAAAAACATCTTAAAGTGACTATGTGCTGAGTGCAAACAGAAAATCCAAGAAAGACAGCAAAATATTGCAGAAAAAGCACCGTACACAAAAATGTGCAAAAATCGTGCGCCTGCCGGCCTTCGCAGGTGCTGCTACCGCTAACGCATGCCCCCAAAGGTCGTGGGCTCGGGGGAGCTTTCCTCATCTTTGTCCCGCGTGCCCGCCCCTCCCAGGCGCGATACGTGGACAACCGCCCCGGCTCAGCACGGGTACGGCTGTGCCGTGAGCCAGCGGCAAGTCACCCTCCCCCCCACTCATCCCGCCAGGGTACGGATTTTGATTTCTTACCCGTACCCGGCCGCACCGGGTACGGGTACCCGATTGCGACCCTGGTGAAGCCTGTTGCAGGCGCGGGTGGGGATTCTAAACTTGATTGTGAGAAGAGACAAGACGTTGGGAAATGAGTGACAAACGGTGACTCACCAGTGACTCACGGCCTCGTACCCGGCACACCAGGGTCGAACGGTANCCGTACCAGGCCGGGTACGGGTAGCTGGGTATCGGGTAGAGTCGGGATCGGGTACCCGGTTGCGACCTTGCCGGTCCCACCGACGCCGCAGGTGATAGCGGACTCGGGCAATCGTGCGCGGTTTCTGACGATCGGGGGGGGGGGGTTGGTGTGTTTTTAACACGAGCAGCAGGCTTTCGCGACCAATATTATTCGAGGTTTTGGGTTAGACGCGTTATTTATTAAATGTGTCGTAACCCCTCCACCACCCGACTGGCCGTGAGCACTGGCGGAGCTAGTGGGGCGGGGGGGTGGCACGTGCCCCCCAATGATCCGATCAAAATCCCTAATTTCGATCGGATCATTGGGTTTATTAGTAATAAATCGGCATTTTGTGCCACTGTGTAGCATATTATTACGTGCCAGGGACTCTATGAGATGATAGGAGAATATCTGAGTCCATCATTGGCAATAAGTAACGGCAAAGCGGTTGTAAGTGACTGACAGAATTGTGCGCAGTTGCGTGTAGAGCACACGACTTCCCTGAAGGCATCAACANCATCACCGAGCGTGATGCCGATCACACGACGCAGTTCGAATTCGACCCTCGATCGATGGCTGCGCCATCGCTGCACACGCGTCGAATACAAAGCAAGGGACAAGTCCTTGCTTTATTCGATAAAGTCACGTAGAAGGGAAGTAGTAAAATAATAAAAATAAAACATAATAAAATAATTCTCACGACGTTTCGGCCACAACGCAAGCAGCCGTCCTCAGGTGAAGACCAGGTCTGTCGGGGAGACAGCGTCTGAATGAAACACCACAGGCTTGGAGCGTCTATTTAAGCTGGGTTGGAAGTGGGAAGGGTGCCTTCCAACCAGCTTAAATATACGCTCCAAGCGTGGTGGTGTTTCATTCAGACGCTGTCTCCCCGACAGACCTCGTCTTCACCTGAGGACGGCTGCTTGCGTTGTGGCCGAAACGTCGTGAGAATTATTTTATTATGTTTTATTTTTATAATTTTATTACTTCCCTTCTACGTGACGACTTTACCGAAAGAACCAAGAAGATTCCTCTTTTGATTCTGAGTTCGTTCTTTGTCGGCCGTCGTCGCGGTCATCGGTACCCCCCCCCCCCCCCCGCAGGTTCCTGGAGCTGGGCTGGTGCACGCTGGGCCCAGTGCGACTGCGCGCATTCGGAGGCCGAGCTGGGCGAGTGGCGGCGGCGGCACGCCATCCGTGCCGGCGCGCGCGGCGATGGTGGCGCCGGCGGCGGCGAGACGCCGTGCGGGGGCAGGAGGCGGCGCTCGGATACTCGAGAGCCTCATCGAGCGCTGGATGACGGCGCCCAATCCCGAGGCGGTGGTGAGTGGGCCGCCGTCGTCATTGTGGTCGCCATTAATGTCGTCATCGTCGTTGTTGTTATCGACGTCATCGTCGTCGTCGTCATCGTTGTCGCCATTATTGTCATCATCGTTGTTGTCATTGTTGTCGTCGTCGTCATTGTCATCATCGTCGTCATCGTTGTCGCCATTATTGTCATCATCGTTGTTGTCATTGTTGTTATCGACGTCATCGTCATCGTTGTTGTCGTTGTTGTTGTCGTCGTCATCATCGTCGTCATCATCGTTGTCGCCATTATTGTCATCGTTGTTGTCATTGTTGTTGTCGTCGTCGTCGTCATCGTTGTCGCCATTATTGTCGTCATCGTTGTCGCCATTATTGTCATCGTTGTTGTCATTGTTGTTGTCGTCGTCGTTGTCGCCATTATTGTCATCGTTGTTGTCATTGTTGTTGACGTCATCGTCGTTGTCGCCATTATTGTCGTCATCGTCGTTGTTGTTATCGTCGTCATCGTCGTCGTCATCATCAGTAACTCCCTCGCCTGGTATGCAGGAAGCCGTGGGTTCGATCCCGACCTGACGACCCCTGCTGTACATCTGGAGTTTGCGTGTCTCTCTCCCCGCGGTTGCGTGCGTGCGTACGTGTGTGGGTGCTCCTTTACAGCACTTGCCCCAACAGTCTGTTTAGGCTCTACGGGGGATCTTTGTCTTTGTGTGTGTGAACATTCCTCGAATTCGATTCACGCAATAACCGTGGCGAATATCTGAACGGGTCCCGGGGGCCCTCCCCTAGGTCGACTCGGCATCAAATGAGTACCTGGTGCGGTGTGTCGGGGCGGGAGGGGGGAGTCACAAGCGTTCGGCCGGCGTGGTGCTGGCCGCCCAACCCCTCGTGTGTGTACTTAACTTGGAGCTTTCGTGACTGCAGGAATGACTCTTAGGTTCTTTCGGTAAAGTCACGTGTAAAGAGAAAATAATAAATTAAATACTAGCATACGACGTTTCGATTGCAACACAAAGCAATCGTCATCAGGTATAAATGAAATAGAAACACAAATCTAGTATACTTAGAATGTAATGTAATACAATAGAGAGTCGGATAACATAACAGTCAACACCCTACCTGGTTGATTACGTTCTTCCTGAGAATGCTAAATTTGAGAGAGAGATAGAACACAGAACCAGAGAATATAGACAGACATATAAGTAGAGACAGATATCACAGAGATACATAGAGAGAGATACATACATAGGCACACAGAGAATAACAGTCAACACCCTACCTGGTTGATTACGTTCTTCCTGAGAATGCTAAATTTGAGAGAGAGATAAACACAGAACCAGAGACATATAGACAGACATATAAGCAGACAGATATCACAGAGATACATNGAGAGAGAGACGTACATAGGCACACAGAGAATAACAGTCAACACCCTACCTGGTTGATTACGTTCTTCCTGAGAATGCTAAATTTGAGAGAGAGATCAAACACACAACCAGAGACATATAGACAGACATATAAGTAGAGACAGATATCACAGAGATACATAGAGAGAGAGATGTACATAGGCACACAGAGGCGTGGTTTCTCTGTGTGCCTTGTGGTGAACATTCAAACAAATATGTTCTGATGATATATGCATTGTCTGTGAAACCGATTGGCATACACCAGAGACATCCTTCTTTATGGCCTTGTCTCACCTCTGTCTGTGTGTGTGCCACGGCATTCCGTGAAGGCTACGCGAGGTGGTGAGGGCGCGTGGGTGAATCTGTCTCCTCTGCGTGTGTGTGCGTTCCCAGCTGAGCGAGTTTGTGGACGGGTGGACGTGAGCCACTCGCAGGACCTGACGCTTGCTGTAAGCAGCAAGAGATTCAGCGCCACCTGGGAGTTCGCGCTCGCGTGCAAGGTGGGGGGGGGGGGGGGGGGCACGTCCTACACCGCCGTCGCCGCCCTCGGGATCATTCCGCTGCTGGAACGTCGCCTCCGTTCTCTTGTCACCCACCCCTAACACTCCACGTCATATTCTTGGTTCTTTCGGTAAAGTCGCGTAGAAGGGAATAATAAAATAATAAAAATAAATATAAATACAATTCTCATGACGTTTCGGCCACAACGCAAGCAGCCGTCCTCAGGTAAGAACAGGTCTGTCGGAAAGACAGCGTCTGAATGACACACCCCAGTTGGAGCGTCTATTTAGCTGGTGGAGGGGGAAGAGCGCCTTGACAAAGGAATTAAATATACGCTGCCAAGCCTGGAGTGTTCATTCAGACGCTGTCTTTCCGACAGACCTGTTCTTCACCTGAGGACGGCTGCTTGCGTTGTGGCCGAAACGTCGTGACAATTGTATTTTATTATGTTTTATTATTTTATTATTCCCTTCTACGTGACTTTACCGAAAGAACCAAGAAGATGAATCCCTGCAGTCACGAAAGCTTTAAATCGAAACTCCACATCATCTTGCCTTTCTCTCTCTCTCTCTGTCCTCCCTTCTCCCTGTGCTCAATCGCTGTTTTCGTTATCAGCGGCGGCAGAAGCGTCATCGTTATCGCTGTTATCAACATCGCCGTCGTCGTTATCATTATCATCGTCAGCATCATCGTCAGCATCGTTATCGCTGTTATCATCAACATCGCCGTTATCATTATCATCGTCAGCATCGTCGTCGTCGTCATCGCTGTCTCCGTGTCCTCTCCAGCCGCCGCGCTCGCTGCAGCGCGTGGTGCTGCTCTACGACTCGCACCGCCCGCACTTCCACGTCGCCTCCGTGGTGCCGCGCGACGACTCCGGCTCCGACGCCGCCCCCCGGGCGACTCTGGCCGCCCTCCGACCCGTGCGGCGGCGGCGACGACGCCGACTCGTCCGCCGCCCTCCACCGGCCCCCAGCGGCCCCTCGAGGCCTCGCTAGGCCCGGGGCGGCGACCGGACGGGGCGGCCGACGGCGTCGCGGCCGGAGCGGCGGGAGGCAGGCAGGAGTGGGCGGCGGGCGACGGCGATGACGGAGGAGGAGGAGGAGCGAGGGGAGCGTACCGCGTGAGCGTGGAGTTCTCCACGGACGTGTACGGCACGTTCCGCCAGACGGTGGTGTTCGACTTTGGCTGCTGGCCCGTGCTGGCGCGCAGCCTCACTGTGCACACGGCCGACACGCTGGGTGAGGAGCCGCGGGTTCTTTCATTTGATGAGTTTTTGTGTTTTCGGTTACCACGTGTGTCCCCCCACCACCACCACCACCCGTGACATCCCGTGTATCGCTGTGTGTGCCCCTTGCATCCCTCACGAATCCCCGTACGCACCCATGTGTCACTCATCTCCCCGNCCCTCATCTCCCCACTCATCTCCCACTCATCTCCCACTCATCTCCCCGCCCCTCATCTCCCCACTCATCTCCCACTCATCTCCCCACTCATCTCCCCACTCATCTCCTCGCCCTCATCTCCCACTCCTCATCTCCCCCCCCCCGCACTCCCACAGTGCCGAGCGCCGAGGAAGACCTGCAGCTGCTGTCGTGCGACTGGTGGGACGCCGGCAACCCGTCGGTGACCATCGTGGAGTTCGGCGTGCCCGTCGGGTGCCCGCCGCGTTGATCCCCGCCGCGGGCTCCGCCGAGGAGGAGGGCGGCGTGCCGGGCCCCACCCAGCTGTACCGCGTGCCGGAGCTGCCGCTCGGCCTCTTCTCCAGCCCGGCGCTGCAGCGGCCGCTGCGCGCCGAGAACTACCGCCGGCGCTTCCACGACCTGCTCTACATCGAGGAGCTGGCGCAGTACAAGGAGATCAGCCGGTAGGGCGCGTGATGCGTGGCACGTAGCGGCGGTGGTGGTGGTGGGGTGGTGGGGTGGTGGGGTGGGGTCGGTGGTGGATGGAGGTGGTTGGTCGGTGGTGGTAGCGGTGGCGGTGGTTTTAGTAGTGGTTGTGGTAGCGGCGGCGGCAGTGGAGGCGGCAATGGTGGAAGTGGCGGAGATGGCGGCGGTGGTGGCTGCCATGGCAGAGGTGGCGGCGGCGGCGGTGGTGGTGTAGGCGGTGGTGGCAGCGGTGGTGGCGGTGGCGGTGGAGGTGGAGGTGGTGGTGGCGGTGGTAGTGGAGGCGGCGGTGATGGTGGCAGCGGTGATGGTGGAGGTGGTGGAGGTGTTGATGGTGGAGGTGGTGGAGGTGTTGATGGTGGTGGCGGCAGTGGTGGTGGTGGTGGCGGTGATGGTGGAGGTGGCGTTGGTGGTGGCGGTGGTGGTGGAGGCGGCGGCGGTGATGGCGGCGGTGGTGGTGGAGGCGGTGACGGCGGCGGTGGTGGTGGAGGCGGCGGTGCTGGCACCTCGGGCTAGGCAGGGACTCGCGTTGTCAGTTGTTGGTGGTGCTCGTGGCAAGGAGCTTGAGCCATCGCCACGCAAACTACGCTCATCCTCGCGGCAGCAGCAGCACGGCGGCAAACAAAGATGGCGGTCTCCGCATCATGGCGCGGCGCTTTCGGAGAAGCGCTTGTGCGGCCGTCTGAAATGTCGCTCTTCCTTCCGATATTGAGACCCACTGGAGCTACGCACTTTGAAATCATCATCTAGATTGAAATCTCATTTCTTCTGAATTGCTTTTTGTGCTTAGCGTGTGTGTGTGTGTGCGCTCGTACGCACAAGTTGGCGCAGTAGGAGGCACAGGTGGTGCATCGGCCAGTCATCTCGGTCAACCCGTGGCACCTGCTGGGTCTGTCCTGTGACCTCCTGCTAGCGGGCGTTTGACACTTCACGTGGCCTTAACGTGCACATAGCCTGGCACAAGTGCTGTAGTGACGTCACCGCCACCTAGTGGCGAATGGTGGTTGTAGTTGTACACGCGTGTGTGTGTTTGTGTGCGCGTTCACGTGTGTGCGTGTGTGTGTGTGTGTTTGTGTGTGCGTGCGTGTGTGTGTCTGCGTCTGTGACCAACTTCGATCTCGGGAGCTAAGCACGGCCGAACCTGGGCGACCATCATGCACAACAAGCCATTAGCACGCCATTAGAGCTGTGCACTTTTAAATAATCCAGAGTGAAAACTAATTTCTTTAGAACAGCTTTTTGTGTTTAGTTTGTTGTCCTTCCCCCGCACATCCGATTAGCGTGGTCGGCTACTCACGGTGCGAAAGTTCAACATACACACACACACGTNCCCGGCAAGCGCGCACTTCTGTTGGCTGTGAACCGTGATCACCGCCATCGTCATCATCACGGTCCACGGGGCAGACAGACCCCGCTATTCGTTCGTTTCTGCTCTCCTTCGCCCCCCCTTCACCCCCCCCCCCCCCCACGATGCGCGAATCGAAATCCAATCGGCCCCTTCGCTGCGTCTTGCCGGTTAGGGCCGCCAACCCGACACAGTCGATTGAAACGTGCCCCGCACCAACAGGCGCCACTTGTATCTGTGTCGCCGACGCAAATGGCGGGCGGGCGGGCGCGGCCGCCGTCGCAGGCGTGGCCGCACGACGGGGCTCAGCGTGACGATCGAACGGGTCAATAGCCGCGACACCCTCCTGCCGTCTCCGTGTCCCCAGGTTCAACATCCGCGCCGACCTGCAGCTGGTGCGCAGCTACATGCTCACGGGCACCTCGGGCGGCGCCAAGTTTGCGCAGGGCGGCGAGCTGTTCGCCCGCTTCCGCCTGGGCCGCAGCCTGTCGGAGGACACGGCGCACGCCGCCTGCTCACCACCAGCGTGGGCACCGTGCTCCTGAGGCCCGTGTCGGTGGCGCGGCCCGGCGCCGCCGGCGCCACCGCCGCCATCGCCACGGACACGACGGAGGACCACGACGCGGCCGCGCGGCGGCTGAGCGAGGACGGCTCGCTGGAGATTGAGGAGGTCGTCCGGCACCATCACCACCTGCAGCAGCAGCATCTGCTGCAGCTGCAGCAGCAGCAGCAGAGGCAGCAGATGAACGACAGGGGCTGGCTGGAGAAGGCAGCGGCGGTGCCGGCGATGGTGCCGGCGATGGTGGAGGATGAGGAGAGCAGGCGGGCGAGGCGCTTGGGGCTCAAGGTGTACCAGGCGATGATCGAGGAGAAGACCAAGGAATACGTCTTCCTGCGCATCTCGCGCCAGTGCTGCCAGGAGCTGGGGCTGCGCGCCGACCAGCAGATCAAGGTGGAGCGGCGACGGTGGGCGGGGGCTGAGCGAGAGAGAGATAGAGGGGGGGCGGGGGGGGCACGGGCACCCCCTCCCCCAGAAGCTTCCATAATGCAGAGGCGGTGAGGAACGGCCACGTATAGGCTGTGTCTGTCGGTTAGGCCGCCAACCCGAGAGAGCCGATAGAAACGTGCCCCGTGCCAACAGGCGGCACTTTTATTTCCTTCGCCAATGCCGAGCCGTGGCTTCCGGTCCTGCTGCGTCGGAAGGTGACAGGCCGCCCCCCCCCCCCCCCCCCCCCGCTGAGTTTGTGGATCAGGCAAGAACTTGTAGGATGCGGTGCACGGTTTGCTCCGCTCCGCAGGCACACGGCGTGGAGNTTGTCGAGGCGTGGGCCGCGACCTTCCTGGGGAGGTTGGAACCAGGGGCGGCTGTCGTGTGTGGGGTAGTGGACGAGGTGGGGTGGTGAGCGAGGTGGGGGTGGTGGACGAGGTGGGGGTAGTGAACGAGGTGGGGGTGGTGGACGAGGTGGGGGTGGTGGACGAGGTGGGGTGGTGGACGAGGTGGGGTAGTGGACGAGGTGAGGGTGGTGAGCGAGGTGGGGGTAGTGAACGAGGTGGGGGTGGTGGACGAGGTGGGGGTGGTGGACGAGGTGGGGGTAGTGGACGAGGTGAGGGTGGTGAGCGAGGTGGGGGTAGTGAACGAGGTGGGGGTGGTGGACGAGGTGGGGTGGTGGACGAGGTGGGGTGGTGGACGAGGTGGGGGCGGCTGTCGTGTGTGGGGGTAGTGAGCGAGGTGGGGGTGGTGGACGAGGTGGGGGTGTGGACGAGGTGGGGGTGGTGGACGAGGTGGGGGTAGTGAACGAGTTGGGGGTGGTGAGCGAGGTGGGGTGGTGGGCGAGGTGGGGGTGGTGGGCGAGGTGGGGGTGGTGGCGAGGTGGGGGTGGTGGACGAGGTGGGGTGGTGAGCGAGGTGGGGGTGGTGGACGAGGTGGGGGTGGTGGACGAGGTGGGGGTGGTGGACGAGGTGGGGGTGGTGGACGAGGTGGGGTAGTGAACGAGTTGGGGGTGGTGAGCGAGGTGGGGGTGGTGGCGAGGTGGGGGTGGTGGACGAGGTGGGGTGGTGGGCGAGGTGGGGGTGGTGGACGAGGTGGGGGTGGTGGACGAGGTGGGGGTGGTGGACGAGGTGGGGGTGGTGAGCGAGGTGGGGGTGGTGGACGAGGTGGGGTGGTGGACGAGGTGGGGGTGGTGAGCGAGGTGGGGGCGGCTGTCGTGTGTGGGGTAGTGGACGAGGTGAGGGTGGTGGACGAGGTGAGGGTGGGGACGAGGTGGGGGTGGTGGNCGAGGTGGGGGTGGTGGACGAGGTGGGGTAGTGAACGAGTTGGGGTGGTGAGCGAGGTGGGGGTGGTGGGCGAGGTGGGGTGGTGGACGAGGTGGGGGACGAGGTGGGGGTGGTGAGCGAGGTGGGGGTGGTGGACGAGGTGGGGGACGAGGTGGGGGTGGTGAACGAGGTGGGGGTGGTGGACGAGGTGAGGGTGGTGAGTGAGGTGGGGTGGTGGACGAGGTGGGGTGGTGGACGAGGTGGGGTGGTGAGCGAGGTGGGGGTGGTGGACGAGGTGGGGGACGAGGTGGGGGTGGTGAGCGAGGTGGGGCTGGTGGACGAGGTGGGGACGANGTNGGGGTGTGGACGAGGTGGGGGTGGTGGACGAGGTGGGGGTGGTGGGCGAGGTGGGGGACGAGGTGGGGGTGGTGGACGAGGTGGGGTGGTGGACAAGGTGGGGTGGTGGACGAGGTGACTGGTTCGCCTGGTGGCAGCGAGACGAAGGCTCATCGGTTACGGCGCGGCACGGCAAGGGTTCGCCGTTGCCGTGTGTTTCCGGGAGGTCCGTGCGCGAAGCGCCGTTGACATTCAGTTCTTTGAGCCGGTGGTGTGGATAAGGCTGAGAGCTTTTGTACATCCGATGTGCCGTTCCGGTCTGTTTGTTTGGGACTTTCGCATTCGTTTGTTGCGCGTCGATTTTGTCGAGCCGGCCACCCGAGTTCGACTCCCGCTCACGGCCAACACCGGTGACGGTTATCTGAACCGGTCCTGGGCCTCCCCTAGGTCGACTCGGCCTCAAACGAGTAACTCGTGCGGTGTGCGAACATCGCCGGGCGAAGTCGGGTAGTACAGCCAGTAGCTAATCAAATGAAACTGAAAACTGACGAGAACTGAAAGCTGTCGTCCCGCTGTGTGCCCGCAGGTGGAGCTGCAGTTCCAGCTGAACCGGCTGCCGCTGTGCGAGATGCACTACGCTGTGGATCGCATCCCGGAGCCCGCTCTGCTCTTCCCCGTCGTCGCCACCCCGCCTGTCATCCCCTGGGGCCCACACAGTCGCCACCCCCCCCCTCTCGAGCGCGTCGCGGTCACTGCCCCGCAGATGGACGCGACGACGCTGTCGCTTCGTCTCTGCAGTGGACGCGCCTGCTCCTCCGCTTGCTCCTACTCCTCCTCCTACTCCCTCTCCCTCCTCCACCTCCCTCCCTCCCTCCTCCTCCTCCTCCTCCTCCCTCCCTCCCTCCACCTCCTCCTCCTCCACCTCCTCCCTCCCTCCCTCCTCCTCCTCCTGCTCCACCTCCTTTGTTTTTTTTAACGATCAGACGAGAAAGATGCTCGGTCTTTCGGCACTTTACTTCGTTCATCATGTCGTTGGTTTTTTTTTTTTTAATCAAAGATATAACGCGGGTTTCCCGTATAACATTAGTCCCATTGTGCGTTACTGTGTTCATAGACACCAACAAGAAACACAAATCACCCTCAAAAACCCATCACCAGATCCCCTGCTGCTGCGCTACCAGCACCATAGCGGCGAAGGCACCAGCCTGACCTCCCTCCCCTCCCCTCCCTCCCTCCTCCTCCACCTCCCCTCCTCCACCTCCTCCACCACCTCCTCCTCCTCCCCCTCCTCCTCCTCCTCCACCTCCTCCTCCCTCCTCCACCTCCTCCTCCTCCCTCTCCTCCTCCTCCTCCCTCCTCCTCCACCTCCTCCTCCTCCTCCTCCTCCCTCCTCCCTCCCTCCCTCCTCCTCCTCCTCCTCCTCCTCCTCCACCCCTCCTCCTCCTCCTCCTCCACCTCCTCCTCCTCCTCCTCCTCCTCCACCACCTCCTCCTCCACCACCTCCTCCTCCTCCTTCGACTGCCGCTCCGTCGTTAGTCTCGACCGCCGGCCGTTGTTCCTTTCCGGCCGCTACGCGACGTGCCCCCCCCCCCAATCCCGGCTCAGTCTTCCTAATTAGTTGGGATGGTGTCCTCTAGAACCCCACCCGTGTTTGTTTTCTAGTTCTCACACACACGCAGTTCTTAAGAAGTGAGTTCTCGATCGAGATNAAAAAATCACGCTTCTCTCTCTCCACGTACCTTTGAATCCTTTGTTCGTCGTTCGTCATTGAAGCGACCGTGCTTGTGAACCCCTCACGCCGTCGCCAGAGTTATAACGGCGGTCAATTTTAACGCGCTGTGACGGCGGCGAGATGTTGACTACCTCGCCTGGTGTGCAGGAGGTCGTGGGTTCGATCCCGTCCCTGACGCCTGCTGCTGTATATTTGGAGTTTGCGTGTCTCATCATCATCATCATCACGTGGCTAGGAGATGTTAACTACCTCGCCTGGTACGCAGGAGGTCGTGGGTTCGATCCCGACCCCTGACGCCTGCCGCTGTATATTTGTAGTTTGCGTGTCTCTCCCCCCGTTGTCGCGTGTATCGTTGTTCCGGGCCCTCCGGTTTACAACCTCCGCATTCCGAATCAACGTCACGGCGTTCAGAGTCGTTCGGCTGCTGCTCAACATTTCCGCACGACGTTGACGATGACGATAAGCCCCCCTCCCCCGTGTCACGCGAGCGCAGGCAGTGGACGACCAGCTGGACCCGCGTCTCAACGCCAAGCAGAAGGAGGCCGTCCTGGCGGCGACCTCGCCGCTCGCCGTTCCCCTGCCGCCCGTGCTGCTGCTGGGCCCCTACGGCACGGGCAAGACGTTCGCGCTGGCGCAGGCCACCAAGCAAGCGCTCAGGCAGCAGCACACGCGGTACGTACGTCTGTACGTGTGGTACGTGGTACGTACCTCTGTACGTGTGGTACGTGGTACGTACCTCTGTACGTGTGGTACATACGTACGTCTGTACGTGTGGTACGTACGTACGTCTGTACATATGGTACGTGGTACGTACGTCTGTACGTGTGGTACGTGGTACGTACCTCTGTACGTGTGGTACATACGTACGTGTGGTACGTACGTACGTCTGTACATATGGTACGTGGTACGTACGTCTGTACGTGTGGTACGCGGTACGTATGTACGTCTGTACGTGTGGTACGTGGTACGTACGTATGTATGTACGTGTGGTACGTGGTACGTACGTACGTCTGTACGTGTGGTACGCGGTACGTACGTACGTCTGTACGTATGGTACGCTGTACGTCTGTACGTATGGTACGCGGTACGTACGTACGTCTGTATGTCTCGTAAGTGGCTCTACGACATCCGCTTCCGTGACGCCGTTCTCGTAGCACGAGGGGAGCTGCTCGTTCTCCCGCGACAGATCCGAACCGATTCCGCGTCTCGTTTGACGACCCCGACGCCGGCGGCGCCGCCGCGCTGCGGCCGCGGAGAGAGGTGTGACACTTTTTTAAATGCCCGTGTGCCGTCTCCCCGCTCTCGCTCACCGCCGCCAAACCTGTCCGCCCGCAGGATACTCATCTGCACGCATTCCAACAGCGCGGCCGACCTGTACATCAAGGACTACCTCCACCCGCACGTCGAGAGTGGTAATCCCGAGGCCAGACCGCTCAGGTACGGCAATCCACTGGGCGCAAGTGCGGGGAATCTGCGGCCCGCGGCCAAGGCTTCGTACGGCCCGCGATGTGGATTTGAGCAGCCCGAGTATGCGCAGAGCGCTGGCCTGCAAAATGAGCACGATTACAATCTGTGTTGCTGTATGGTGAGCACGTGTGGCGAAGCGATGTCCTTCTGTGTGTTTACAAGAGCGGGAGCGCCACGCGGCTGAAATGCAGCTGGTGGTGCATTTTCTTAGTTCTTTCGGTAAAGTCACGTAGGTAAAAAAAATGAAATGAAAATTTTAAAATTATTGATTTTAATTTCATTTTTTGCCTTCGTGACTTTACCAAAGAACTAAGAATATGAATCCTTGCAGTCACGAAAGCTTAAAATCTAGAATTGGTGGTATCTACCGGTCATCTCGGTCAGCTGAACCATAGCACCTGCTGGGTCTGTCCCGTGACCTCCTCCTGCACCTAGCCTGGCACAGTAGGGGGTATAGCTGGTGGTGCATCTACCGGTCATCTCAGTCAGCCGAACCAGGGCACCTGCAGGGTCTGTCCCGTGACCTCCTCCCGCACCTAGCCTGGCACAGCAGGGGGTACAGCTGGTGGTGCATCTACCGGTCATCTCAGTCAGCCGAACCAGGGCACCTGCTGGGTCTGTCCCGTGACCTCTTGTCAGTGAGCCTTCGACGCTTCCCGTGATAGCCTCAAAGTGCACCTGGCCTGGCACAGGCGCCGTGGTGACGTCAGCGTCACTTAGTATTATTGTTGGTGTATCGGTGTTGGCACGGTGGGGGAGCGCAGGTCAGCTGTCCGTCATCTCAGTGGGTCAACGTGCAACACCTGGGTCTGTCCCGTAACTTCCCGTGAGCGGGCGTCTGACACTTCACACGGCTTCACGGTGCTGTGGTGATGTCACCTCCACTTAGTGGTGAATGGTGGCCGTTGTATCTGCTTTTCTGTGTGTGTACACGTGTACACGCGGTGTATCTGCGTTGCAGTGTGTGTGTGTGTACACGTTGTGTATCTGCGTTGCAGTGTGTGTGTGTACACGGTGTACCTGCGTTGCTACACATGTGTACACACGTGTACACGTGGTGTATCTACGTTGCTGCGTGTGTGTGTGTACACGTTGTGTACCTGCGTTGCTACGCGTGTGTACGTGTGGTGTACTTGCGTTGATGCGCTGGTGCGCGTGCCGTGTGCAGGGTGTACTACCGTCACCGCTGGGTGAAGAGCGTGCACCCGGTGGTGCAGCAGTACTGCCTCATGTCGCCCTCGCGCTCCGAGTTCCTGCCGCCCGTGCAGGAGGACGTCCTCAAGAGCCGCGTGGTCGTCACCACGCTCAGCACGTCACGCACGCTGTGCCAGCTCAACCTGCCCGCAGGTACACACACACGCACACACACANACACACACACACACACACACACACACACACGCACACACACACGCACACATACACACACATACCACGCACGCACCACACACACACACGTACACACACACGCGCACACGCACACACACGCACTCACGCACGCGCACGCACACACACACGCACACACACACACACATACGCTCAGCACGTCACGCACGCTGTGCCAGCTCAACCTGCCCGCGGTACCCACACACACACGCACACACGCACGCACACACGCACACACGCACACACACGCACTCACGCACGCGCGCACACACACGCACTCACGCACACACACACACACGCTCTGCCAGCTCAATTTGCCCGCAGGAAACCACAAAAAGAAAAAGANCCCCCGTATACTCACAGACGCGCAAGTGCTGTTACGAGCAGACCTATGAACCGGCACGGCACACGAGGGAGTGGGTGCCAGCACCACCCGACCGCCTGTCTCCCCAGTGGCGATGACACACGCACAGGTACTCATTGAGGCCGAGTCGACCTAGGGGAGACGCAGGGACCCGGCTCAAGACATCGTACCGGCTTGGCCGCGAGCGGGAACGGAACTCGGCCGCCGGGTTCGTACGCGCGTGCGCTCACCGCTGCGCCCGTCACCCCACCACACCGCTCAGGCTTGCGGGGGACCTCGTGTCTCAACCCCCTTCCTCCCCATCCCCCTCCTCCCCCCTCCCCCCTCCCCCCCCTCCCCCTCCCCCCCCGCCCCCCACGCGCAGGCTCTCACGCACATCCTCATCGACAGGCGCGCAGGCGATGGAGAGACCACATGGCGCTCGCCCTCGCACTGCCAGCGCATCGTGCTCGCCGGGGACCACAGCAAGTGCGTGATCCCTCGTGTGACCTCACGTGACCTCCTGACCCCCCACTGCTCTCACCCATCACCACCTCTCCCCCCCCCATGCCACCCGACTCTGTGCGTCGTCTTCTCCCCGCCCCTCCACCTGTCCCCCTTGGGCGGTGTTTGCGCAAGCCCAGTCACGTGCCCTGCAGGTGCACTTGGGGCAGAGGGCAGGGAGTGAGGTGAAGGGAGAGGCGGGTGCGTGGAGGGGAGTGGAGGTGAGAGGGGAGAGGCAGGAGAGTGCGTGGAGGGGAGTGGTGAGGTGAGAGGGGGAGGTAGAAGAGTGCGTGGAGGGGAGTAGACTGAGATGAGAGGGGAGATGTAGGAGAGTGCGTGGAGGGAGTAGAGTGAGATGAAGGGGAGGGGTAGGAGAGTGCGTGGAGGGGAGTAGAGTGAGATGGAGGGGAGCGGTAGGGGAGTGCGAGGGAGTAGAGTGATGAGAGGGGAAGGCAGGAGAGTGCGTGAAGTAGAGTGAGATAGAGGGAAGGCAGGAGAGTGCGTGGAGGGGAGTGGAGTGAGGTGAGAGGGGAGAGGCAGGAGAGTGCGGAGGGGAGTGGAGTGAGATGGAGAGTGGAGAGTGTGTGAGTGGAGTTGAGGGAGAGGCAGGAGACGTGGAGGGGAGTGGAGTTGGGAGGTAGGAGAGTTGGAAGTGGAGTGAGATGAGAGGGAGAGGCAGGAGAGTGCGGAGGGGAGTGGAGTGAGATGAGAGGGGAGAGGTAGGAGAGTGTGTGGAGGGGAGTGGAGTGAGATGAGAGGGGAGAGGCAGGAGAGCGCGTGGAGGGGAGGGAGTGAGATGAGAGGGGAGAGGCAGGAGAGTGCGTGGAGGGGAGTGGAGTGAGGTGAGAGGGGAGAGGTAGGAGAGTGTGTGGAGTGGAGTGAGATGAGAGGGGAGAGGCAGGAGAGCGCGTGGAGGGGAGTGGAGTGAGATGAGAGGGGAGAGGCAGGAGAGTGCGTGGAGGGGAGTGGAGCGAGATGAGAGGGGAGAGGTAGGAGAGTGCGTGGAGGGGAGTAGAGTGAGATGAGAGAGGCAGGAGAGTGCGTGGAGGGGAGTAGAGTGAGGTGAGAGGGAGAGTAGGAGAGTGCATGGAGGGGAGTAGAGTGAGATGAGAGGCAGGAGAGTGCGTGGAGGGGAGTGGAGTGAGATGAGAGGGGAGAGGTAGGAGAGTGCGTGGAGGGGAGTGGAGCGAGATAAGAGTGGAGAGGTAGGAGAGTGCGTGGAGGGGAGGGGAGTGAGATGAGAGGGGAGAGGCAGGAGAGTGCGTGGAGGGGAGTGGAGTGAGATGAGAGGCAGGAGAGTGCGGGGAGGGGAGGGGAGTGAGATGAGAGGGGAGAGGCAGGAGAGTGCGTGGAGGGGAGTGGAGTGAGATGAGAGAGGCAGGAGAGTGCGTGGAGGGGAGTAGAGTGAGACGGAGAGGCAGGGAGTGCGTGGAGGGGAGGGAGTGAGATGAGAGGGGAGAGGCAGGAGAGTGTGTGGAGGGGAGTGGAGTGAGATGAGAGGGGAGAGGTAGGAGAGTGTGTGGAGGGGAGTGAGATGAGAGGGGAGAGGCAGGAGAGTGCGTGGAGGGGAGTAGAGTGAGATGAGAGGGAGAGGTAGGAGAGTGCGTGGAGGGGAGTGGAGTGAGATGAGAGGGGAGAGGCAGGGGAGTGCGTGGAGGGAGTGGAGTGAGATGAGAGGGAGAGGTAGGAGAGAGCGTGGAGGGGAGTGGAGTGAGGTGAGAGGGGATAGGTAGGAGAGTGCGTGGAGGGGAGTGGAGCGAGATGAGAGGGGAGAGGCAGGAGAGTGCGTGGAGGGGAGTGGAGTGAGATGAGAGGGAGAGGTAGGAGAGAGCGTGGAGGGAGTAGAGTGAGATGAGAGGGAGTGCGTGGAGGGGAGTGGAGTGAGATGAGAGGTAGGAGAGTGCGTGGAGGGGAGTAGAGTGAGATGAGAGGGAGAGGTAGGAGAGTGCGTGGAGGGGAGTGGAGTGAGATGAGAGGGAGAGGCAGGAGAGTGCATGTGATTCTTCGTGCCTGAAAGCTTCCCGGATTTTCACGATTATTTTCTCGACGCTCCTTACTTTGGGCTGTGTGGCCACAGCTTTGGAACGAGATGTCGCAATCACCACGATGCGCACATCCCTGCAAGTCCATCCTCGCAGCCTTTGCTTCAAATGCCCTCCCCCCCCCCCAAATCTTCAGAATCCGGTCAGGGACTTGGTGATTCCTCTTGTCGTGCGACGTCTGCTCCAGCGATTTGACAAAATGTTCCGTCGGCGGCATTCCCAAAGCCTCTTTCGGTTTTGAACGCCGCAATTTTTCAGCCCTTCGCCAAATTGCTATGAATTGCTCCGAACGGCGGGACGTACCCCCCCGATGCATCTTCGTACTCGCTGATGGCAAACGACAAAGACAAAGATCCCCGTGTAGCCTGAACGGACTGTTGGGGCAAGGGCTGTTAGCGAGTCGCACCTGTGAAGGCCGACACGCCCGGCCGCCTTTGTCTCCCAGTGGCGATGTTGACGCACCACACCCAGGTACTCATTTGAGGCTGAGTCGACCTAGGGGATGCCCAGGACCGGTTTAGATAATCGTCACCGGTGTTGGTGGCCGTGAGCGGGAATCGAACTCGGGTCGCCGGGTTCGATTCCCGCTCACGGCCACCAGCACCGGTGACGATTATCTGAACCGGAGTCAACCTGAAACGCCATGAGGGAGACAAAGGCGGCCGGGCGTGGTGCTGGCCACCCACCCCTCGTGTGCCGTGCCGGCCTTCACAGCTGCTACTCGCTAACAGCACTTGCCCCAACAGCCTGCCACAGGCTATACGGGGGGTCTCTGTCTCTGTCCCGCAAACGCGCACGCGCGCGCGCGTCACAACAATGTTTTTTGTTTTTTCCGCCGTTGAAGCCGCTGAATGCCTTTTAGCGGACACTCACGAAATGCGAAAACGACTTCTGTTTTGAAAAATTGGGGAACGAAGAGCGGGGGGTGGGTGGGGGGAACGTCGTCGTTGTCGTCGCTGAAAAAGCAAAAAAAACAAATAAAAATAATGTTTGTGTCGAGCGTCGTGGTGGCGCACGGTGGCCGGCGGGGTGGGGGGGGACGGGGCTGCGGGGGGAAGTTCGATCCCCGCTTGTCCGTGGCCGCGAGCGCTGATTACACGACCGCCACGTCAGCCACGGCAGTCGCGACGTGCCGGTTCCCGTGCCCGTGGAATTGGGGCCACCGCCACCGCCCCCACCGCCACCGCCTCCACCGCCACCACCACCGCCACCGCCTCCACCCACCACCACCACCCCCACCCCACCCCACCCCCACGCCACCCCCACCCCACCGCCACCGCCACCACCACTCCCACCGCCACCGCCACCACCACCCCGCCTCCACGACCCCACCCCACGCCACCGCCACCTCCACCGCCACCACACCACCGCCTCCAACGCCACGCCACCGCCTCCACCGCCACCACCACCTCCAACGCCACCGCGCCCTTCACCGGCACCCACTCCACGTTCTCAAGATGGCGCTCGACGTCCTAAAGAACGTCCTCCGTGAACTCGTTCGACCCACATGGCCTCCCTCCCTCGTCATCTCCCTTGCACGCACTCCTCTGTTTGGTCACGGAATGAGTGGAGAAGTGCAGTGCGTCTGTGCGTGTACACGCGTGCGTGCGTGTGCGTGTGTGCGTGTGCGTGTACACGCGTGCGTGCGTGTGCGTGCGTGCATGTGCGTGTACACGCGTGCATGCGTGTGCGTGCGTGCGTGTGCGTGTACACGCGTGCGTGCGTGTGCGTGTGTGCGTGCGTGTGTGTGTACACGCGTGCGTGCGTGCATTCTTGTGCGTGTGCCTCTTGCAGCTGTCTCCCGGTAGTGCATAGCCAGTTTGCGCGTGCGGCTGTCCACGTTGGTGGACAGCCGGTTTGCGCGTGTGTTTACATTCGCATGTGTCTCTGTGTGTGTCTTTGTGTGTGTCTNTGTGTCTGTGTACGTGCGTGTCTCTGNGTGTGTGTCTCTGTCTCTCTCTGTGTGTGTGTGTCTGTGTGNCTCTGTGTGTGTGTCTCGGGGGTGGCTGTGTGGTCTGCGTGTCTTGTGNCTCTGTGTGTGTCTCTGTGTGTGTCTCTGTGTGTGTCTCTGTGTGTCTCTGCGTCTCTGTGTCTGTGTCCTGTCTCTGTGTCTCTGCGTGTGTCTCTGTGTCTCTGCGTGCGTCTCTGCGTGTGTCTCTGCGTGTGTCTCTGTGTGTGTCTCTGTGTGTCTGTGCGTGTGTCTCTGTGTGTGTCTCTGTGTGTCTCTGCGTGTGTCTCTGCGTGTGTCTCTGCGTGCGTCTCTGTGTGTTTCCGTGCGTGTCTCTGCGTGCGTGCAGCTCTCCCCGGTGGTGCACAGCCGGTTTGCGCGCAAGAAGGGCTCCACCTGTCGCTGCTGGAGCGCCTCTACGAGCTCTACCGCCGGCCTTCCCGTGCCGCGTGCTGCTCTGCGAGAACTACCGCTCGCACACCGACATCGTCAGGTAGCCGGCGCCCCGTGGCGCCCGCGATCGGCACCGCGGCTTGCCAGCGGGAGTTTGGCGCGAGGAGCGATCCTCCGCCGGCACCGGGCGGCGACGGCGCTCGTGACTCGCGGCGGTGGTTACGTTGGAGCGCACGTCGGAGTCTCGGTCTGTGGTGTCTGTCTCTGTCTATGTCTCTGTGTCTGTGTCTCTGTGTCTCTGTCTCTATGTCTCTGTGTCTGTGTCTCTGTGTTCTGTGTCTGTCNGTGTCTNTGTCTCNGTGTCTGTCTTTGTCGTACCTCTGTCTGTCTCTGTGTCTGTGTCTCTGTCTGTGTCTCTGTGTCTCTGTCTGTCTGTGTCTCNGTCGGTGTCTCTGTGTCTGTGTGTCTGTGTCGGTGTCTCTGTGTCTCTGTCGGTGTCTCTGTGTCTCTGTCTGTGTCTATGTCTGTGTCTGTGTCTCGGTGTCTCTGTGTCTCTGTCGGTGTCTCTGTGTCTCTGTCTGTGTGTCTGTGTCTCGGTGTCTCTGTGTCTCTGTCTCTGTCGGTGTCTCTGTGTCTCTNTCGGTGTCTCTGTCTGTGTCTCTGTCTGTGTCTCTGTGTCTGTGTCGGTGTCTCTGTGTCTCTGTCTGTGTCTCTGTCGGTGTCTCTGTGTCTCTATCGGTGTCTCTGTGTCTCTGTCGGTGTCTCTGTCTGNCTGTCTCTGTGTGTGTCTCTGTGTCTCTGTCGGTTTCTCTGTGTCTCTGTCTGTGTCTCTGTGTCTCTGTCGGTGTCTCGGTCTCCCCTAGGTCGACTCAGCCTCAAATGAGTACCCGATGCGGTGCGTAGTAAAACATCGCCACTGGAGAGACAAAGGCGGCCGGCCGTGGTGCTGGCCACCCACCCCCTCGTGTGCCACAGTGGCGGCCGGCACAGGCGCTGCTACTCGCTAACAGCACTTGCCCAGCAGCCTGTTAAGGCTATACGGGGGATCTTTGTTTTGCGTGTCCGGGGAGCGCAGCGTAACAGTTGCCGCGCTCCGCTACAAAATCCGACGACCAGAGTTTCGATTCCCACTCGCGGTCGAGAATATTTGAAACCTGGGCCCTCCCCTAGGTCGACTCAGCCATGAGCGCGTACGGCGGCCGTGCGTGGTGTCGGTCATGCGCCTTGGAGGCCTTAATTGGTGCTCGCTCACAAAACTTGTCCTGCGAAGGCTGTACGGAGGTTGGGGGTCTTTGTCTTTGTGTGCCGCGTGCATCCGAGACATTTCCATCTCGTGCGCCGCTGCTGCTCATTTGCACTGCGGGCTGCTCTTTGAACCGGGGCTGTGGCCGGCGTGGCTTGATGGCGCTCGTGCGTGATGGATGGGCGAGCCTTTGAAAAGATTATTCTCGTTCTTTCCGCTGGCAGCGTCGCGGAATTAAATGTCAGCAAACGAACGGGGGGGGGCGGGCGGGCCGGGAGGGGGAGGGCACCTTCGTCGCGAAAGTGAAAGAGCGACGTGTGAAATGCAAGGGAGGTTCTTTTTTAGTTTTTACCGCCGTTTCGGCTGTGGGCGCGCGAGCTCGCGAGCGGTCGGCAAACGGGCGACATCACCGCGGCAAGGGGGAACGGGGGGGGGGGGGGCGTCACGCGGGTCTCCGACGGCGCGTTGGCGACACCCGTGCCGAACCGGGGCCGCTTGTTCCTGCCCGGTTAGACTCCCGACTCGGGGGGGGGGGGGGGGGGGGGGGAGGTGTGATTGGCACGACGCTCGAGACGGAAACGCCAGGACTATCGTTTCCCTTGCGTCCGATTCCCGCCTTTCGCTGATACTCCTCCTGCTGCTGCTGTTCTCCTCTCCTCTTCCTCATTATCTGTCGTCGTCTTCGTCCTGATGTTGCGGTCGGAGTTCACGGTGACCTTCACCTCCCCGCCGGGGAGGAGGCGCGGGTTACACGGCGGCAGCTTGGGCCATGTCGTCTGCGTGCGCCAAATAAAACGAAACGATGAAAACTTTATTTCAAATGTTACCCAGGTCAGGGCCCACTGAGCTGTATGTTATAGCTCAGGGGTCGGGAACCTTTTTGACTGGGAGAGCCATATAGTATTTTTAACGTGTAATAAATTAAATATGTCTTACTTTTAATGCGACTTCTGGTGCTGCATGGTTTTGCTGATGGCCTTGTAGTCTGGTTCGTACGTTGGTGAGGTTGAGCTTCATGCAGGCGTTGAGGCCCCGTGAAATTATCTTCAAAACTAATTTCTGTTTACTTTAAAATGGCACAGTATATCACAAGTATTTTAAAATCAGTTCCAAACCGATTTTTTTTTTCAACTCAAAATTGTCTGGGAGCCATATGCCGTAACTGGAAGAGCCATATATGGCTCGTGAGCCATAGGTTCCCGACCGCTGTTATAGCTCCTTTACAGAAGCGACCTGGCCACTCACGAATGATCGCCTCACGAAGTCGAGGCTTGTCATCACCACGTGGACATTTGCAGCAGCGGCCAAATTCTCCAAATGCACTTTTATTGTAAATGTGGAGCGGGAAAAAACCGGAGGTCCCGGAGAAAATTCCACGCGAGCCCCGGGGAAAGAGAGAGAGAGAGAGACACACAAACTCCAAATATAGAGCAAGCGTCAGGGTGCTGAACGAACCCACGACCTCCTGCATACATGGTGAGGTAGTTAACATCTCGTAGCCACTATTGCACCCATTTTATTGGTAGAAGGGCTGTAGTTGCTGATGATCACTAATTGGAGCGATGGCTGTATGCCTCATAGCAGTAGGGGCTGAGTTGCTGATGGTCACTAACTGGAGCAAACTTCAAATATGCAGCAGGCGTCAGGGTTATTATTGAACTGACGACCTCCTGCATACCAGGCGAGGTAGTTAACATCTCGCCACCGTGATGATGATAGAGAGAGAGAGACACGCAAACTCCAAATACACAGCAGCAGGCGTCAGGGTCGGGATCTAACCCACGACCTCCTGCACACCAGGCGAGGTAGTTAACATCTCCTAGCCACTGTGATGATGATGATGAGAGAGAGACACGCAAACTCCAATTATACAGCAGCAGGCGTCAGGGTCAGGATCTAACCCACGACCTCCTGCATACCAGGCGAGGTAGTTAACATCTCCTAGCCACCGTGATGATTGAGAGAGAGAGAGACACGCAAACTCTAAATATACAGCAGCAGGCGTCAGGGTCGGATCTAACCCACGACCTCCTGCATACCAGGCGAGGTAGTTAACATCTCCTAGCCACTGTGATGATGATGATGAGAGAGAGACACGCAAACTCCAATTATACAGCAGCAGGCGTCAGGGTCGGGATCGAACCCACGACCTCCTGCATACCAGGCGAGGTAGTTAACATCTCCTAGCCACCGTGATGATGAGAGACACGCAAACTCTAAATATAGCAGCAGCAGGCGTCAGGGTCGGGATCGAACCCACGACCTCCTGCACACCAGGCGAGGTAGTCATCATCTCCTAGCCACCGTGATGATGATGAGAGAGAGACAAACTCCAAACATACAGCAGCAGGCGTCAGGGTGGGATCGAACCACGACGTCCTGCACACCAGGCGAGGTAGTCAACATNCCCCAGCCACCGTGGCGCCGTTTCGCGGGACACGCGGGCTCGCGATGTACCCCCGACCCACCGTCGCGCTCGAGCTAACGACGGCAACACACACGTCGTGGTTTTGAAGTTTTTGTTGTTGATCTGGCCGCCCCGCAGCCTCCGGATCTACAGAAGCTGGCGGCCAGGGGCGAGCCGGCGACGGCGAGTGCAGCCGCTGGCGTTCTACACGGCGCGGAGCCGCAGNACAAGAACAGCACCGCCTTCACAACAACGCCGGGCAGGCACACGGACCTCCGCCCGCTAGGCAGGGTGGTGGTGGTGGGGGTGGTGGGATCGTGGTGGGGTGGTGGGATTGTGGTGGTGGTGGGATTGTGGTGGTGGTGGTGGGGGTGGTGGGGATTGTGGTGGTGGGGGGTGGTGATGGTGGGGATCGTGGTGGTGGTGGTGGGGATTGTGGTGGTGATCGTGGTGTGGTGGTGATCGTGGTGGTGGTGGTGGTGATCGTGGTTGTGGTGGTGGGGTCGTGGTGGTGTGGTTGTGATTGTAATTGTGATGGCCATCGTGGTGGTGGTGGTGGGGATCGTGGTGGTGGTGGTGATCGTGGTGGTGATTGTGATCGTGGTGGTGGTGATCGCGGTGATGGTGTGGATTGTGGTGGTGGTGGTGGTGGTGGGATTGTGGTGGTGGTAGTGATTGTGATTGTGGTGGTGATGTGGTGGTGGTGGTGATCGTGGTGGTGGTAGTGATCTTGGTGGCGATCACGGTGGGGAAGCATTGTCGCAGCAGTCAGAGCGCTGCGCTGTGAACCCGGCGACCCGACTTCGATTCCCGCTCACGGCCAACAGCGGCGATGAATATCCGAACCGGCCCGGGCCTCCCCTACGTTGACTCGGCCTCAAACCATTCCCTGGCGCGGTGTGTAAACATCGCTAGCACTGGGGAGACAAAGGCGGCCGGGCGTGGTGCTGGCCACCCACCCCTCGTGTGTGCCGTGCCGGCCTTCATAGGCGCCGCTCGCTAACAGCACTTGCCCCAAGAGGGGATGTTTAAGGGGGTTATTTGTCTTCTTGGTTCTTTCGGTAAAGTCACGTAGAATGGAAACAATGAAAATAATAAATAAAACATAATAAAAGAATTCTCAAGACGTTTCGGCCACAACGCAAGCAGCCGTCATCAGGTGAAGACCAGGTCTGTCGGGAGACAGCGTCTGAATGAAACACCACATGCTTGGAGCGTATATTTAAGCTGGGTTGGAAGGGGGGGGGGGGAAGGGCGCCTTGACAAAAGAATTTGCATATCAAGAGGAATTTAGATTTATGGGCATATTTATGGGAAATGCAGGTATGTGATTAGTACTACTTATGCCCGTGCATTATGCAGGGCTGATGAAGGTGATGGTATAAAGGTGGCAGCCGTCGCTGGGGGCGGCTGTCGTAGCCGCAGAGCGCAGCACCCCATTGGAGGGGGCTACTCTTGGCTGCCACCCTAAAGCCGCGCTCGCGTCAACGACGCCGGCAAGAAGCGGACGCGACGCTGACGCCGCGTCTCGGAAAAAATCTGATTGATTTCCCCCCCCCCCCCCCCACTCTGCGCGTTAGCTCCCATCGCCTCCCGGCGTGATTGCGGACTGCGATCGCTCCCCGCGTCTCCCTCTCCGCTTCGCTCCCCTCGGCTCGCTAGCGCGGCGCACCCCTTCACCTCGGGGTTTGATTCCGCTGTTCGATTACTTTTCTCGGGTTTCAGATCGCGCGAGTTGGATGTTTTTTGTCGTGAACTCCACCTNCCCCTCCTCCTCCACCTCCCCTCCTCCTCCCCCCTCCTCCTCCCTGCTCCCCCCGTCCCCCTCCGCTCTTACACCCGACACGGGCGATTTTAATGAAGGCGGCGGCGCCACCGTCACCGTCGTCGTTGTTGGAAAGCGATGCAACGCACGGCACCGGCGATGACGCCGGTCGCCGTGAAAGCCGCGACCGCGTTCAGTCGCGGAGCCCCTCGGCACCCGTCGCGATCACCGATCTCCCTCCCGTGACGGACTCACGTCAACTTCCGCGCCGGGAAGATCGGATCAAAGCACAGGCGCCACGGTGGCTCGGAGATGTTGACTACCTCACCTGGTATGCAGGAGGTCGTGGGTTCAATCCCGACCTTGACTCCTGCTGCTGTATATTTGGAGTCTGCGTGTCTCTCTCTCTCCCTCCCCGCGGTCACGTGGATTTTTGTCCGGGTCCTCCGTTTTTTCCCCTTCACATTTAGAACCGAACGTGCGTTCAGGGTTATTTGTCCGCGATACGTTTCCACGTGATGATGATGATGGGCCACTTCGTTGGGGCTAGCATTTGTTCCGGCCCAGGTCGCTTCTGAAAAAGAGCCACTCCATAGCCCAGTGGGCTTTCCCTGGGTAAGATAAAAAGTTTTTAGTTGAAACCCCATCGACCTCTGAATCGCAAGTCCGGCACGTACCGTGCAGACGTTTAAATAACGAACGCCGTCGCCCGCTAATTGCATTCTGGCCTAATCCCCCCCCTCCCCACCCTCCCCACCCCTCCCCACCCCTCCCACCTTCCGCGCGTCCCACCATGACGGGGCGACCCACTCTGCCAAGACGCATCGCGCTCGCCCGTAAACACGTCGGCTTCATTAACATGTTTACGGTGGCAGCGGTGAGCTTAAGTGCACTCCGCCTTGACATTGCGTGGGCGGTGACGGAGCGGCAAATTAATGGTTTGGGAACGGGCCGGGCGAGAGAGAGAGAGCAGCCCGGCGGACACGAGAGCTGTGAGGTGGTGGTGGGGGGGAGGAGGCTCCTAATCCTGCCACTATCCGGGGCTGACTCGCCCGCCGCTCGCCGCCGCTCGCCCGCCGCTCGCTCAACAAAGCGATGGCCTCTCAAAGGACGGCTCGGCTCAATGGCTTCTCAGTTTGTTTGTTCATGTTCCCCGTCCGCTTCAGCGATGTTTTAATTTTTCTTCTTGGTTCTTTCGGTAAAGTCACGTAGAACGGAAATAATAAAAGAATAATAAAATATAATAAAATAATATAATGAAATAAATATGATGTTTTATTTTTATCATTATTTTATTATTTCCATTCTACGTGATGACTTTACCGAAAGAACCAAGAAGATGAATCCCTGCAGTCACGAAAGCTTTAAATCGAAGTTTAAATTTTTGTATAATCACCCTCCCTCGCCGCCGCCGCCGCCGCGACGGTGTGCCGCTCGTGTGTCGCGATTCACACCGGAGGAATCCGATGAGCTATAAGCTCTTTTTCACAGATGTGTCCGGGTTCAGCGCGGTGGCTCGATATGCCTGGGGGAGGCGGGGTATCTGAGTAGTCTGTTGTCTCCGCGTGGGTCTCTGTGTGAGGAATCTATAGATCTGTGTGAGTCTATGGGTCTCTGTGTGAGGAGTCTATAGATCTGTGTGAGTCTATGGGTCTCTGTGTGAGGAGTCTAAGGGTCTCTGTGTGAGGAGTCTGGGTCTCTGTGTGAGGAATCTATAGGTCTGTGTGAGTCTATGGGTCTCTGTGTGAGTCTGGGTCTCTGTGTGTCTCTTTGTGGTCTCTGTGTGAAGAATCTATAGGTCTGTGTGAGTCTGGGTCTCTGTGTGAGTCTGGGTCTCTGTGTGTCTCTTTGTGGGTCTCTGTGTGAGGAATCTATAAGTCTGTGTGAGTCTGGGTCTCTGTGTGAGTCTGGGTCTCTGTGTGTCTCTTTGTGGGTCTCTGTGTGAAGAATCTATAGGTCTGTGTGAGTCTGGGTCTCTGTGTGAGTCTGGGTCTCTGTGTAGTCTGTGGGTCTCTGTGTGTGCCTATGGGTCTCTGTGTGAGTGTATGGGTCTTTGTGTAGTCTGTGGGTCTCTTTGTGAGTTTCTTTGTGAGGAGTCTATGGGTCTCTGTGTGAGGAGTCTATGGATCTCTGTGTGAGTCTATGGGTCTCTGTGTGAGGAGTCTATGGATCTCTGTGTGAGTCTATGGGTCTCTGTGTGAGGAGTCTATGGGTCTCTGTGTGAGTTTATGGGTCTTTGTGTAGTCTGTGGGTCTCTTTGTGAGTTTCTTTGTGAGGAGTCTATGGGTCTCTGTGTGAGTCTATGGATCTCTGTGTGAGGAGTCTATGGATCTCTGTGTGAGTCTATGGGTCTCTGTGTGAGGAGTCTATGGGTCTCTGCGCGGGAAGTCGGTGGTTCTCTGTGTGTGCGAATCTGTGGGGTATCGGTGCTCCAATGCTACGCTTGAGGACCTGGTCTAATCGCTGTGGTTGGGTGGCTGACACCTGCCTTCGAACCCCGGTCCTCAGCGGGGCCCGGCACAACCCTTTGGCTTTCCGAGCAGCTCGGCCACCTCGACACGACCCCACGGAGGTGGAGCAATGGGGTCGACCTCCCACCATCAACGCCATCAACACCACCAAAGACTAAAGATCCCCCGTGTAGCCTTAACAGACTGTTGGGGCAAGTGCTGTTAGCGAGCACCTATGAAGGCCGGCACTGTGGCGCACGAGGGGTGGGTGGCCAGCACCACGCCCCGACCGCCTTTGTCTCCCCAGTGCCGATGTTTACACACCGCACCGGGTACTAATTTGAGGTTGAGTCGACCTAGGGGTGGCCCAGGTACCAGTTCAGATAATCGTCACCGGTGTTGACCGTGAGCGGGAATCAAACTCGGGGCGCTGGATTCGGAGCGCAGCGCTGACCGCTACGCTACCACTCCTCACGAGCACCACCAACAGCGCCACCAACAGCGCCACCAACAGCGCCACCAACAGCACCACCAACACCGCCACCACAGCGCCACCAACAGCATCACCAACAGCACCACCAACAGCGCCACCAACAGCATCACCAACAGCGCCACCAACAGCGCCACCAACAGCGCCACCAACAGCGCCACCAACACCGCCACCAACAGCGCCACCAACAGCGCCACCAACAGCATCACCAACAGCACCACCAACAGCGCCACCAACAGCATCACCAACAGCGCCACCAACAGCATCACCAACAGCGCCACCAACACCACCACCAACAGCGCCACCAACACCACCACCAACAGCGCCACCAACAGCACCACCAACAGCACCACCAACAGCGCCACCAACACCACCACCAACAGCGCCACCAACAGCATCACCAACAGCGCCACCAACAGCACCACCAACAGCACCACCAACAGCGCCACCAACAGCGCCACCAACAGCGCCACCAACAGCGCCACCAACAGCACCACCAACAGCACCACCAACAGCGCCACCAACACCGCCACCAACAGCGCCACCAACAGCGCCACCAACAGCGCCACCAACAGCGCCACCAACAACCGCCATTTGCCACTAAGTGGCGGTGACGTCACCACGACGCTTGTGCCAGGCCATGTGCACCTTGAGGCTACCACTTGAAGTGTCGAACGCCCGCTGGCAGGAGGTCACGGGGCAGACCCAGCAGGTGCCACAGGTCGACTGACTGAGATGACTGGCTGATGCACCACCTGTGCCCCCTACTGTGCCAACTTGTTGTGCTTTAGCCACCCGGCGCTTCGCTCGTTGTTGTGAGCGTTGTTGTTGGAGGGCGACTGCCTCCAACTGCCCAGTAGCGTCCTTCACGAGCCTCCTCCACAGAGGCCGATCTTGACACCACCAATAGCACCACCAACAGCACCACCAACAGCACCACCACCAGCACCAACATCCATCATCACGATGACCAACAGGAACTGCGCCGCCAGCAGGATTGTCGTTAACCTTGTCTCTGTGTGTGCGTCTCTGCGTGTGTGTGTCTCTGTGTGTGTGCGTCTCTGTGTGTGCGTGTCTCTGCGTGTCTCTGCGTGTGCGTCTCTGTGTGCGTGTGCGTCTCTGTGTGCGTCTCTGCGTGTGTGTGTCTCTGTGTGTGTGCGTCTCTGCGTGTGTGTGTGCGTCTCTGTGTGTGTGCGTCTCTGCGTGTGTGCATCTCTGCGTCCCTGCGTTGCGTGCGTGTGTGCGTGCGTCTGTGTGTGTCTGTGCGTGCGTCTGTGTGTGTGTGCATCTGCGTGCGTCTGTGCGTGCGTCTGTGCGTGCGTCTGTGCGTGCGTCTGTGTGTGTCTGTGCCTGCGTGCGTCTGTGCGTGCGTCTGTGCCTGCGTCTGTGCGTGCGTCTGTGCGTGCGTGCGTCTGTGCGTGTGGCAGGTGTTTGAGCTGGTGGAGCGCGTGGAGGAGGTGTGCCGCAAGTGGCCCGTGGCGTGGGGGAAGCTGGGCGAGGGCAGCGTGGGGGTCGTGACCCCGTACGCCGACCAGGTGTTCCGCATCCGCTCGCAGCTGCGCAAGAAGCGGCTGTACGACGTCAGCGTCGAGCGCGTCCTCAACGTGCAAGGTGGGCGCGGCCACGGCCTCGCGGTCGTCGTGGCGACGGCCTCGTGGTCGTCGCGGCGACGTCCTCGTGGTCGTCGTGGCGACGGTCTCGTGGTCGTCGCGGCGACGGTTCGTGGTCGTCGTGGCGACGGCCTCGTGGTCGTCGCGGCGACGGTTTCGTGGTCGTCGCGGCGACGGCCTCGCGGTCGTCGTGGCGACGTCCTCGCGGTCGTCGTGGCGACGTCCTCGCGGTCGTCGTGGCGACGTCCTCGCGGTCGTCGCGGCGACAAGGGTCCCAGGTCCGACTCCCGACTCGAATCTTTTCTGACTGACGCTGGTGGTGAGACTCGGCCATACAGAAGGTTGTCGCTGGCGGAGACCAGTCGGTTTCCAAGACGATGCATCATACGTCATTGTCAGGGCGCGTTGTGTGCATGTTTACTAAAAGCGCCGTGTTAGCGGTTAACGCAGGAACTTGCAAAAAGCTATTTATTTGGTGTTGAACATCTTAACACAACTCTAGAAAGGATAAAGCCTATTCTTATTGTACACCGTGCGTGAGTGAGTGAGGGAGCGGTGGTGCAGGGTTAGCGTGCTGCGCTGCGAACCTGGCGACCCGAGTTCGGTCCCTGTTCACGGCCTACACCGGTGACTGTTATTTTACCATAATAATCAAAAGGGGCCTCTCCCTGGCTCCTATCCCCTCAACCGGTCTATATACGGGGTAGGATCTCTTGGAATTTCTCATTTACTTGATACAGCTATCGTGCTGTGACAGTTCCACCTGAACACGGAAGCTTGTGTTGCCTCCGAAACGTCGTGATTTTTATTTTATTTTATTTTACTTTTAATTAAAATTTTTTACCTACGTGACTTTACCGAAAAACCCAAGAATATGACTGTCATCTTCACAAGTCCCGGGCCCTCCCATAGGTTGACTCGGCCTGATCCGCGTACCCGGTGCGATGTGTAATCATCGCCACTGGGGAGACAAAGGCGGCCGGGCGTTCTACCGGCCACCACCCCCTCGTGCGCCGTGCCGAAATTCCTCGGCACTTGCCCCGACAGTGTTGGCCCTACATGGGATCTTTGCCTCTTGCGCGCGCTCGCAGGCAAGCAGTTCCGCGTGCTCTTCCTAAGCACGGTGCGCACGCGGCACACGCGGCGCCACGGCACGGACACCGGCTCCGTCGCCGTCGCGCCGGCGCTCGTCGTCACGGCGACGGGGAGGGCGCCGCCGCATCCGCCGAGCAGTGCCGGGACCCGCTGGACGACCTGGACCTGGGCTTCCTGTCCGACCCCAAGCTGCTCAACACGGCCATCACGCGGCACAGTCGCTCCTCGCCGTCGTGGGCGACCCGTGGCGCTCTGCTCGCTCGGAAGTGCAGGTAGTGGCCCCCCCCTCCCCCGGCGGTGGTGGCGGTGGTGGCGGTGGTGGTGGCGGTGGTGCTGATGATGATGATGCTGGTAGTGCCGGTGATGGTACTGGTCGTGAGAGTCGTGGTGAAGGTGCTGGTGGGTGGCGGTGATGATGAAAGTCGTGGTGGTGGAGGTGATGGCGGTGGTGGTGGCGGTGGTGGTGATGGCTGTGGTGCTGATGATGATGATGCTGGTGGTGGTGGTGCCGGTGATAGTACTGGTTGTGAGAGTGGTGGTGCTGGTGATGGTGGGTGGCGGCGATGGTGCTGGTAGGTGGCAGTGCTGATGAAAGTCGTGGTGGTGGTGGATGCTGGTGAGAGTGACGGTGAACAGCGGGTGGTGCTGGTTGCCGGTGGGGTGATGGTGCTGCTGGCTGAAGTGGTTCTGACGGCGCTTTGGGGTTGATGGCGGGGGCGCTGGTGGTACGGCGGTATTATCGGCGATATTTCCACAACGCGGAGTTTTTCAGGAACACAACTACCCCACCGTGTAATAGGTGATGTTGGTGGCAAGGTCAGAATTCCGTGTCCATAATGGGGGGGGGGGGGGGCACGGGTTAAGAGCGTTCCAACAACAAGCAGCAGTACAAAACACGATAGTAGTGCGGCAGAGTACGACAAAGGCAAACGAATCGCACCAACGCACACAAATAACGACACGAAACCATTCCCATCCTACCAGGCGAAACCCACGGAGGTAGTAACACGACATTTCTCAGAAGCGGCCTGCCCGCAAACGATCGCTCAACAAAGTGGGCCCCGTCGTTTGGACACGCGGTCGGGCCAACGGGTTGCTGAGCTAAATTTCGATTTAAAGCTTTCGTGACTGCAGGGATTCATCTTCTTGGTTCTTTCGGTAAAGTCACGTAGAAGGGAAATAATAAAATAATAAAAATGAAACATAATAAAAGAATATAATAATATAATTAAATAACACAACGCAATAAAATGAAATAATTAAATAATTGGCCAGTTTTCTGAAAGAATATCGTGCAATAATATTATATAATAAAATAATAGAATAAAATAATTTAATAAAATAATATTTTTTTTTTCGATTTAAAGCTTTCGTGACTGCAGGGATTCATCTTCTTGGTTCTTTCGGTAAAGTCACGTAAAAGGGAAGTAATAAAATAATAAAAATAAAACATAATAAAATACAATTCTCACGACGTTTCGGCCACAACGCAAGCAGCTGTCCTCAGGTGAAGACCAGGTCTGTCGGGGAGACAGCGTCTGAATGCAGCCGTCCTCAGGTGAATACCAGGTCTGTCGGGGAGACAGCGTCTGAGCGTCTGCCACTCCCCCCCTCCACTCTCGCCCCCCCCACCACCACCACCACCACCACCGCCACCACCACCACCACGTTCCATCGCCGGCGGCAGGAAGCTGTGGAGCGCTTCATCGGCGCGTGCCACGACAGCGGCAGCCTGCAGGGCACCACGCTGGAGCAGATCCGCGCGGAGCTGGACGGCGTGGAGCTCAAGAAGTCGTACGTGCTCAACCGCTCGCGCCCGAGTTCGTGCCGCGGGCGCTGCGGGCCGCCGCCGCCGCCGCGGCCGCCACTTACTTCCCCTCCTCGCCCTCCGCCGGGAGCGGTGGAGGAGGTGGAGGAGGAGGAGGAGGAGGTGGTGGTGGAGGAGGTGGAGGAGGTGGAGGAGGAGGAGGTCAGCACGCGTGGAGCAGCTGCACGGAGGACTGCCCGACGTGATCACGCACAAGCCGCACTCGCCCTCACAGGTGCCGCCCCCGTGCCCACTTCCTCCCCCTCCTCCTCTTCCTCTTCCACGCCTCCTCTCCTCCTATCCTTCTCCCACTCCTCCTCCTCCTCTCCTCCTGATCCTCGCATCCTCCTTCCNCTCCTCACCTCTTCATTCTCCTATCCTCCTGTTCCTCCTCNCCTCTACAAATCCTCCTCCCACTCCTCATCCTCCTCATCCTCTTCCAACTCCTCCTCCCACTCCGCATCCTCTCCCACTCCTCCTACTCATCCTCTTCCAACTCCTCATCCTCCTCCTCATCCTCCTCCCACTCCTCCCACTCCTCATTCTCCCACTCCTCCTCCTGACCTCCTCATCCTCCCACTTCTCCTCTTCATCCTCCTCCACTCGTACCCCTCATCCTCCCACTCCTCCCACTCCTCATCCTCCCACTCCTCATTCGCCTTGCCGCCGCCGCTCGGCGATTCTGTCTTGTGCGCCGTGCGTTTACGCGGCGACGTGTCCCGGTGGCCGCCTGGCCTGGCCGCCTACGTTGCGATGGTAGGTAAGACGTGGCCCGCTGGCTCGGAGGTCAGAGACGCTCGCTCGCCTCCGCTGAGATCCCGGGTTTAGAATCCAGGTTGCAGCCGCCCGAGGTCAAGTTGGGTTCTTCACGTGCAGTGAGTTGATGGTTTTGGCGCGGTCACCTGTGACTCGCGCAGAGAGCCGTAGTTCTCACAGAGACATATAGAAACCCGTAGACTCACGTAGACACAAATAGACTCACAAAGAGACCCGTAGACTCACATAGAGACCCGTAGACTCACATAGAGACCTGTAGACTCACATAGAGACCTGTAGACTCACAGAGACACCAGTAGACTCACATAGACACCAATAGACTCACATAGAGACCCGTAGACTCACATAGAGACCCGTAGACTCGTGTAGAGACCTGGAGACTCACATAGAGACCCACAGACTCACGTAGACACCAATAGACTCACATAGAGACCCGTAGACTCACGTAGACACCAATACTCGCATAGAGACCCGTAGACTCGCATAGAGACACGTAGACACACACAGACACCCGTAGTCTCACATAGACACCAATAGACGCAAAGAGACCTGTAGACTCACATAGAGACCCGTAGATACACGTAAGACCGAATTCAAAGGGTCTCGGGGGTAGCTCCGGGAGATCCGCTTCCGTGGGCCGTTCTGGAGCGCAGAAGCTTTGCGAACGCTCCGCGAGATCTGAAGCAGACGGTCCATCTCGTCGCCGGCTCCGGCGGTTGGCAAAGTTCGGATGGAAATGGGCAACGGCTTCCCGGTGAACCTGGACCGGGGCGGGAGGGGGGGGTGGANGGGGTGGGACGGTGAGGTCGTTGGGGGGGGGGCACGTGAGGTCAGCGGCAGAGGTCGCAAACGGGTTTTGATTCCTTACCCGTACCCGGCCGCACCAGGGTCGCAAACGGGTACCCGTACCGGCCGGGTACGGGTAGCCGGTATCGGGTAGGTACGGGTATCGGGTACCCGGTTGCAACCTCTGGGAAGCGTGGGTCCTTGATGAAATCTCAGCTCGGACACAAATGGTCCTTTACCCGGCGGATCGACCCTCGCCCGGGGGTCCCTCCCTCCCCAAGATGCCCGCCGCCGCATTCCCGTGGCGTTGAGGCCCGTCTCCCTCCGCACTGACGTGGGCCGGGCCCCCGAGGGATCAGCCCCCCCCCCCATCCTCGCCTGCGCTTGCGGAGACTGAGCGAGATTGGGGGGGGATGGGGCGTGGTGATGGAGAAGAGGCCTTTGGCAGTGGTTGCGAGGAGTCGTCAAAGTTATTCAGTTCAGTTCATGTATTAGGTGTGGCCCTTACACCATTGGAACCTCATTTGCCAGTAAAAAATATGATAATTGTTTTTTACCCTTCTATCTGGCAACACAACTGACTGTCTCGGTGTGGACCAATCAACTTCAGGGACAGTGCACATTATCAGAGTTATGTTTCTGTTTGCATTATGACTGCAGGTATTGTGGTCTATGCAAACATGACTCCTTGTAAAAAAGGTGTCAGTTTTGTTGCCAGATGGAAGGGTAAAAAATAATTATCAGGTATGGCCCTGTGAGCCATGCTCGGGTGCAACCGCAACAAACAAAAAACATGAACAAGAAACGTCTTAAAGTGACTAAGCGCATACTCTTAGGTTTTTTCGGTCAAGTCACGTAGATAAAAATAAATAATAAAAATAATAGAAATAAAATAATAATTCGGAGGCAACACAAGTCTCCGTCATCAGGTGGGACCGTCACAGCCAGATTTACTGTATCAACTTTGATATGATTTAAATTTTTATTTTTACCTACGTGACTTTACCAAAAAACCTAAGAGTATGAATCCTTGCAGTCACGAAAGCTTCAAATCTAGAATGACTACGCACGATAGAAAAATCCTGGAAAAAACAGCAAAGTCTTCCAGAAAAAGCACCGTTTATCAACGCTGTGTGCAAAAATCCCAGTGAGATGCAAGTCAAACAATAACAACCATAAGACAATTTAGATTAAAGTTATCAGGCTAACTGTACTACAATATGGCTAAACCAAAACGTTTTCGAAATCGCCAAAAATAAAGCGACAAAACAACGTAACAGTGATCATAGGAACTGTGATTCAAATTTAACAATAAGCGATGTAATAAACGATGTACGTGAAATGTCGTCTCGTTTGGTGAGGAGGGAGCCCCGGGGTGGCTCGGGAGGTCAGGAGGGTCAGAGACGCTGAGCCCGGCACCGCTGAGGGTCTGGGTTCGAATCCAGGTATCATGGAGACCCGTACACAGAAACCCATACATTCCCATAGAGCCTCGTAGACTCACACAGAGCCCCCCCCATACGTTGCCATAGGTCCCGATAGCGTCGCACAGACTGGTTGTGATTGAACTGCGTTCTCTAGCGTGGTGTGTTAAGGGTCCCAGGCGAGTCACCGCTTGGTACACACGGGAAGAACGTGTGCTTACGATCGGACGTAGGATGGAGAGTCTTGAGCGAAACATAATGTGATCGCAAATCGAATATCGGAAATGCACGTCGGAGGCTTAATTAGCTAAATCACGACGTTTCGATCGCAACACAAGCGGTCGTCCTAAGGCGGGAAAAATTAATCCAGCAGTGGAACTGCTGAACCACGTGACTTTACCGAAAGAATCAGAGTGTATGGGTTCCTGCAGTCACGAAAGCTTTAAATCAAAGTCGCTTAATTAGCTCTTTCGTCTCAAATTGGTGCTAGAGGCTCAAAAGAAAGCTGTCTCTGGTGTGGACCAATCAGTTTCAAGGACAATGCATATAATATTATAGTGCGTTTTTTGTTTGCATTTTGACCACAAGTATTGTGGTTAATGCAGACGCGATTCCTCGTAAAAAGGTTTCAGTTTTGTTGCCAGAAAAAAGGGGAAAAACCCTATTATTGTATTAGTAATAGGTTTTTACCCTTTCAACTGTACAAAAACTGACACCTTCATACAAGGAATCATGTTTGCAATAACCACAACACAAGCAGTCAAAATGCAAACAAAAATAAACCACTCTGATAATGATAAGCACTGACCTTGAAGTTGATTGGTCCACACCCGAGACAACTTTTCTTAGAGCCTAGTCTCCATTGGTGTTGGACCAGATGACACCAGAAGGCGTACAACTCAAACACAGCGCACTATCAGAGTATTGAGAGCTCGGGGTAAGCATTTACACTATGAGACCTCCTTTACCAGTGGCAAAATATAGTAATAGGTTTTTACCCTTTCAACTGGTACAAAAACTGACACCTTTATATTATCAGAGTTGTTTCTTTTTGTTTGCATTTTGACTGCTTGTGTTGCGGTTATTGCAAACATGATTCCTTGTATAAAGGTGTCAGTTTTTGTACCAGTTGAAAGGGAAATCACTTGATACAGCTAATCTGGCTGTGACGGTCCCACCTGATGATGGAGGCTTGTGTTGCCTCCGAAACGTCGTGATTTTTATTATTTTATTTTTATTAATTTTAATTTCATTTTTACCTACGTGACTTTACCGAAAAAACTAAGAGTATGAATCCTTGCAGTCACGAAAGCTTCAAATCTAGAAAGGATAAAAACCTATTACTATATTATTGCCACTGGTAAAGGAGGTCTCACAGTGTAAACTCTACCATTGTTGTTGTTGTTTTAAGTTGCCCAATTAAAGGGCTTCGTCCCCGCTTGTGCGGGCCGTCTCCCCGCTGATAACGGAGGCGCGGCAATACCAGCAGCCCCTCTTTAAAAAAAAAAAACTTCACGGCTCCGTGATTACAAATTGCCGGCGCTCGCAAAGCGATGACGGACTGACGCTGCAGATTTCTGCGCGAATGTCTGTGCGTGCATGCGTGGTGGTGAATGTGTGAATATTAATGTGTGCCCGGCTGAGTGCGGGGAGCGGCGGTGGCGTTAGCGATCGGCGCGCTGCGCTCTACGCCGCGAACCCGGCGACCCGAGTTCGATTCCCGCTCGTCGGCCGCGAATATCTGAACCGGTCCCGGCCTTTCCCCAGCTAACGTCTGATGCGCTGTGTGAACATCGCCACTGGGAGACAAAGGCGGCCGGGCGTGGTGCTGGCCACCCACCCCTCGTGTGCCTTGCTGACCTTCATAGGCGCTCGCTCACAGCACTTGCCCACAGTCTGTTAAGTCTTTAAGTCTATACGGGATCTTGTGTGTGCTGTGGGTGTCTGTTCGCGACGTGTAAACATTTTGGTGGTGTCTGCCCTTCCCCCCCTTGCCCACTCGCACACAAAGACAGATCACCGGAATAGCCTTAACAGACTGTTGGGGCAAGTGCAGACATCGCACGAGGCACTCATTGGAAGGCCGAGTTGACCTAGGGGTTGCCCAGGACCAGTTCAGATAATCGTCACCGGTGTTTGCCGTGAGCGGGAATCGAACCCGGGTGGCCAGGTTCGTAGCGCAGCATAGCACTAACCTGCTGCACTACCGCACACACACAGACACACAGCCCCAAATACACGGAAATCCACACGTACCACGCACACGCACACACTCCGCTTATCTGTTTCGCCGATCTAGTTCAGACCGACTTTGCCACATATCTCACCTCGGCACATTGGCGACCGGTTGGATTTAAATTGCAAACCTTGCGCTTACGAATGCTCCTATTTGAGTACGACCGTCCGCTTTGGCAAACGCCAACTTTGAAGGTTCGCCGGGCGGTATCGACGCCCTGAGATGGAGCTCAAGTCCATCGCTCTCTTCCCGCCAGGCGTTGCGCTAACGCTGCGTCACTGCTCCCCAAAGACAAAGATCCCCCGTGTAGCCTTAACAGACTGTAGGGGCAAGTGCTGTTAGCGAGCACCTATGAAGGCCGGCACGGTACACGAGGTGGGTGGCCAGCACCACGCCCGCCGACCTTTCTCTCCCCAATGGCGATGTTTACACACCGCACCAGGTACTCATTTGAGGCTGAGTCGACCTAGGGGAGGCCCAGGACGGGTTCAGATAATCGTCGCCGGTGTCGGCCGTGAGCGGGAATCGAACCCGNGCCCGGTTCGTAGCGCGCGCGCTAACCGCTACTGCACCACCGTTCCCCAAACGCGCACACACACAAGCGCACGCGCGTTCAAATCTAAATGCAAAGCTCCTCCGTGTCCGAGTTAATCGAATGCGACGAGGGACAGCTTGTGGCATCGGGTCTGTCGGCCCTGGGTCTGCAGCTGTTTGCACCGCCTCCTGCTCCTGCGCTTTTGTGTGGCGCAAACGTCGTCGCGGCGTTGTGGAACAGACGGATACTAAAACTTCGATGTAAAGCTTCTTTCGTGACGGCAGCAGGGATTCATCTTCTTGGTTCTTTCGGTGAAGTCACGTAGAATGGAAATAATAAAATAATAATACAACATAATACGATAATTCTCACGACGTTTCGGCCACAACGCAAGCAGCCGTCCTCAGTGAAGAACAGATTCGTTCAGACGTTGTCTTTCCGACAGACCTGTTCTTCACCTGAGGACGGCTGCTTGCGTTGTGGCCGAAATGTCGTGAGAATTGTATTTTATAATGTTTTATTTTTATTATTTTATTTTTCCCTTCTACGTCACTTTACCGAAAGAACCAAGAAGAAGATACTAAACTGTTCACATATTTTTTTCTTTTACCGGGTAAGGTCCACCAAGCTAAAGCGAACCTGGCCACGAACGGTAGCTCAGCATCGTGGCTCAACATCGCGCGGATGCCACCGTAGCCAAATAACTCGGGAACGCGCGACGTTGATTCTGAACGTGGAGGGGAAAACCGGAAAACCCGGAGAACAATTCGCGCGACCACAGGGATGGAGAGACAGAGAGAGACACGCAAACTCCAAATATACAGGGTTCGGGATCGAACCCACGATCATCCTGTGTATTCTAGATTTGAAGCTTTCGTGACTGCAAGGAGTCGGTAAAGTCACCTAGGTAAAAACCATCCTGTGTATACCCGGAGGGAACCCGGAGGTAGCCCGCACAGGACAGGGGAGAAGGCCGACACAAATGGCGTGCAGGGAAACGGGCTCCACAGTCGGGTATTGAACCCGAGGTCCTTTTGTTGGTGTGAGCCAGCGCGACCGTTGCCACCGTCCCCCACCCACCGCTGTTCTTATTTGCATGCAGTGGCAGGATTGGTTTATTGATCTGCGTGGGGGTTGTTAGCAAGCCACTGTCATGCACGGTGAAAGGAGGAAGTTGCACTATTTTTACTTTTTGACCAGGTGAGAACGCCGTAAGGAGGCGAGCGGTCGGTGGTTATCGCACCGCGCTACAGACCGAGCAGAGGTCGCAACCGGGTACCCCCGATACCCGTACCCTACCAGATACCCGGCTACCCGATACCCGTACCCTACCCGATACCCGTACCCTACCCGATACCCGGCTACCCGGCCGGGTACGGGTACCTGTTTGCGACCCTGGTGCGGCCGGGTACGGGTAGACCGTGAGTCACTGGTGAGTAACCGTTTGTCACTCATTTGCCAACGTCTTGTCTCTTCTCACAATTCAAATTCCTAGAATCAACCCACCCGCGCCTGTAACATGGCTTCATCCCAGAGGTCGCAATCAGGTACCCGATACCCGTACCCGGACGGGTACGGGTATCGGGTACGGGTACGGCCGTGTACGGGTACCCGTTTGCGACCCTGGTGCGGCCGGGTACGGGTAAGGAATCAAAACCCGTTTGCGACCTCTGAGACCGAGCCACCTGAGTTATATTCTCGGGCCACGGCTGACATCGGTCCGTGCGATGTGTTTCGTGGAGCTGCACAGGAACGGGTGTGACCCGTAGGCTCGCATGGAAATCCTTACTCGTGCCGAGACTCACAGCCTCGCAATAGTGAGCCATAGACCCGCTGTACGTTGTGTATTTCACACGTCTGTTATAAATGCGACCGCATCTCAAGATGCAGTACGTAAACGGTGGGCATCGTTCAGAGGATTCTGTAAGTCTGTGGGTCTCTCTGTGTGAGTCTGTGGGTCTCTGTGTCAGAGGTCTGTGGGTCTCTGTGTGTGCCTATGGGTCTCTGTGTGAGGAATCTATGGGTCTTGTGATCTTGGGTCTCTATGAGAGTAGGCCTGTATATTAATCTGGGTATTTATTCTAGATTTGAAGCTTTCGTGACTGCAAGGATTCATATTCTTAGGTTTTTTCGGTAAAGTCACGTAGGTAAAAAATTGAAATAAAAATTAATAAAAGTAAAATAAAATCACGACGTTTCGGAAGCTTGTGTTGCCTCCGAAACGTCGTGATTTTTTTACTTTATTTTACTTTTATTAATTTTAATGTTTTACCTACGTGACTTTACCGAAAAACCTATGGGTATTTGTATCACTCCGAGTCTCCAAGTGAGTTTATAGGTCTCTGCGTGTGAGTCTGTGGGTCTCAGTGTAAGTCTGTGGGTCTCGGTGTGAGAGAATGAGATTCTGTTAGTCTGGCAGTCTCCGTAAGTCTATGGCTCTCTGTGTAAGTTGATGTGAGTTTATGGGTATCCATGCGAGCATGTGAGTCTCCATGTGAGTATATGAGAGGGTTATGAGTATATGAGTTTCTGGGTCTAAGTATCACTCTGTGGGTCGCAATGTGAGTGTGTGGGTCTCACTGTTGAGTCTTTGGGGTCTCTGTGAGTGTCTATGGGAGAGAAAAACAGTCGGTCACAGTCAGATGAAAGAGGAAGATCTTGAACCTGGTGCTTGAACAGGGGCAGGCAACTCTGACAGCTCGAATGGCTGGGCAGCAGAGGAGAATCAAATCGCCATGGTGGTGAGATGTTAACAACCTCGCCTGGTGTACAGGAGGTCGTGGGTTCGATCCCGAACCTGACGCCTGCTGCTGTATATTTGGAGTTTGCGTGTCTCTCTCTCATCATCATCACGGTGGCTATGAGATGTTAACAACCTCGCCTGGTATACAGGAGGTCGTGGGTTCGATCCCGACCCTGACGCCTGCTGTATATTTGGAGTTTGCGTGTCTCTCTCTCTCTCATCATCACGGTGGTGAGATGTTAACAACCTCGCCTGGTATACAGGACGTCGTGGGTTCGATCCCGACCCTGAGCCTTGCAAATTTTGAGTTTGCGTGTTCTCCGAGTCTTTTTTTTCCACATCATGCGGATTTGCCCTGCGAATTAATGAGAAGCCACTTCGTTGAGCTATCACTTGTGGCCCGGTCGCTTGTGATCAAGAACTGTGGGCATTACCCTAGAACAGCGGTCGGGAACCTATGGCTCGCGAGCCATATATGGCTCTTCCAGTGACGGCATATGGCTCCCAGACAATTTTTGAGTTGAAAAAAATAATAATAAAAAATAAAAAATCAGTTTGGAACTGATTTTAAAATACTTGTGATATTGTTTAATAATACTGTGTCATTTGAAAGTAAACAGAAATTAGTTTTGAAGATAAATTTCACGGGTCACGCCTGCACGAAGCTCAACCTCCCACGTATGAACCAGACTACAAGGCCATCAGCAAAACCATGCAGCACCAGAAGTCGCATTAAAAGTAAGACATTTATTATACGTTAAAAATACTATATGGCTCTCAATGAAATATATTTAGAAATATTTGGCTTTTATGGCTCTCCAGTCAAAAAGGTTCACGACCCTTGCGGTAGAATAATAAATAGTTTATAGTTCAGTTTCTGAGTTTTTCAACATTCATGTTGCGTGATATCTGCACCGACCCGTCATCTGACAAGCTGGTGAAGTGTGCGTCCAACAACCCCCCTCCTCCGCCCACGAGCGACGTGGTTTGCGAGGCCTTATCCGGCAGCCCATTGATGGCAGTCCTGTAAATTTCCACTCCCCCCCCCATGAACGTTTAAACGGAATCTTAATCGTGGGATCGTGCGGCTGGGCTGAGCGGGCTGGGCGGGTGGGCGGGACACATGGGGGGAGCCAGGAATTGTGGGCCGTGTACTGGGCGTGGCTTGCACAGGGCTAGGGGCCTCCTCGCCTCTGATTAACAGCGGGCGACCATAAATCTTGAACCAATAAAAACACCTGAGCTATTTACTTGCGGTCCGTCCGGGGGGGGGAAACGTTTTAACGGCTCACCCAGATGATGCATTGTCCGGGAGCTCTTAAAGGCTGGCATCCTCTTAGGAGTTGGCATACCACTGGCCGTCCTTGAAAATGTAAAAAAAAATTCGAATCTTTTTCTTGGGCCAAGGTGGCTGGGTGGCTTGGAGGTCAGAGAGTTGAGCTGGCACTGCGAAGATCCTTGGGTTTGGATCTGGGAGGGTCAGCTGCCCGACCGTGATTAAACCGGGTCCTTATGTGAAGTGGTGAGATGTTGACTACCTCGCCTGGTATACAGGATGTCCTGGGTTTGATCCCGACTCTGACGCCTGCTGTATATTTGGAGTTTGCGTGTCTCTCTCTCTCATCATCGTCACGTGGCTAGGAGATGTTAACTACCTCACTGGTGTACAGGAGATTGTGGGTCGATCCCGACCCTGACGCCTGCTGTATATTCGGAGTTTGTGTGTCTCTCTCTCNCATCATCATCACGTGGCTATGAGATGTTAACTACCTCGCCTGGTCTACAGGAGGTCATGGTTCGATCCGACCCTGACGCCTGCTGTATGTTTGGAGTCTGCATGTCTCTCTCTCTCATCATCATCACGGTGGCTAGGAGATGTTAACTACCTCACCTGGTGTACAGGAGGTCGTGGGTTCGATCCCGACTCTGACGCCTGCTGTATATTCGGAGTTTGCGTGTCTCTCTCCCCGTGGCCGCGTGGATTTTTCCCAGGGTCCCTCCGTGTTTTCCCTCCACATTTAGCAATGTGCTATAAATGTCCCCGTGAATAAGCCGCTTCGTTGAGCCGTCATTTGCGATAGCCAGGTCGCTCCTGAAAAAGAGCTCCATAGCTCAGGATGCCTCACCTGTTAAAAAACCCCACTTTTGTTTCGCTGAAAAATTTAGTCTCAGGCCAGCTACCACTGAATCACGTAGAGATGTACAGACTCACGCTGTGACCCACGCACTCACATAGAGACCCATAGACTCACATAGAGACCCACAGACCGCATAGAGACCCACAGACTCACACAGACTCACATAGAGACCACAGACTCACATAGAGACCCACAGACTTGCATAGCAGACCCACAGACTCACATAGAGACCCACAGACTCACATAGAGACCCGTAGACTTACATAGAGACCCACAGACTCACATAGAGATTCACAGACTCGCATAGAGACCCATAGACTCGCATAGAGACCCCCAGACTCACATAGAGACTCACAGACTCGCATAGAGACCCACAGACTCACATAGAGACCCACAGACTCCCATAGAGACCCACAGACTCACATAGAGACCCACAGACTCACATAGAGACCCACAGACCTGCATAGAGACCCGTAGGCATTCATAGAGATCCGTAGACTGACATACAGAGCCATGGACTCTGATATGAACTGAATTTGTAGTTTAACCAGGTTCTCATACTCGATTCGAAGCTTTCGTGAGTGCAGGAATTACTCTTTAGTTCTTTCGGTAAAGTCACGTAGAAAATCAAATCAAATAATAGAATAATACGACCTTTCGGTTGCAACACAAGCAACCATCATCAGGTAAGAATGAGCGATAAACCACAGACACGGGGACAGCAGAGGCAGACACACGTGCAGAGAAAGACACACACACAACGACACACATCACCAAGACAAACAGAAGCCGTGTTTGTCTTGGTGATGCTTGCTTGTGTTGCAAACGAAACGTCGAGTTTTATTATCGCACGAAGGAAGGACCGGGGGGGGGTGAGGGTAGTTCTGCAATGTCCACTTCTGCGGGCGCCGTTCTCGAACCGTGAGTCGGTCGCCGCTCAGTTGGGTTCCTTCTGAGAGGAAGCTCCCACGCCGCGTGGAGCGACGCTCGGAGAACGGAATGAAAGGAAGGGGTTTGGGTGGGGGATGGAAGGGCCGTGGGGGGGGGGGGGGCACGCACGGGCAAGTGAGCCCCCTGAGGCTCGCTTAAGTTATGCGTATTGAGCAGCTTGCTGAGCAGCTTGCTGAGCAAAGCCAACCCTCTTGGCTGGCCATCGGGCACAAGACGGTCACTCGCAGTCGCTCGTCCCTTTCAGATGCGTCGCGTCTGCGGCCGTGTCCGGAACGCTGTTCCTTCCGATATCAGGAAGCCGCTGGGAGCTGCGATGCACTTTTTTTTTAGTGTTTGTCAAATATTTTTTAGAAGTTTTTTTGTTTCCGGTACGCAAGAACGGAAGGGCCCAGAGCAGAACGTTTGAGTGGCATGTTTCTTTTCCCGGGTAAGGCCCACCAAGCTATGAAGCGAACCTGGCCACGAACGGTGGCTCAGCATCGCGGCTCAACGTCGCGCTGAATGCCACCGTAGCCAAATAACTCGGGAACGCGCGACTGTTGATTCTGAATGTGGAGGGGAAAACCGGAAAACCCGGAGAACAATCCGCGCGGCCACAGGCATGGAGAGACAGAGGCCGCATGTACCCGTCGCGTCCTGATTGATGGGGGGGGGGGGACAGACAACACGGGGAATGCACTTGCAAATCATCTTCACCGACAAACTAATTTCTTTAAAATTGCTTTTACTGCGTTTAATTTGTCCTTCCCACCCTCCACCTAGTNCCCCCCCCCACGCGCGCACCTCCGATTACGCGGTCGGCCACGTACGGTGCGAAAGAAGTTGGGCGTGCGTACACGTACGTGTGCGTACACGTATGTGTGCGTACACATAAGTGTGCGTACACGTATGTGTGCGTACACGTATGTGTGCGTACACGTACGTGCGCGTACACGTATGTGCGCGTACACGTAAGTGTGCGTNCACGTATGTGTGCGTACACGTATGTGTGCGTACACGTATGTGTGCGTACACGTACGTGTGCGTACACGTACGTGTGCGTACACGTACGTGTGCGTACACGTGTAAGTGTGCGTACACGTAAGTGTGCGTACACGTATGTGTGCGTACACGTGTATGTGTGCGTACACGTACGTGTGCGTACACGTACGTGTGCGTACANGTGCGTACGTGTGCGTTCACGTACGTGTGCGTACACGTGCGTGTGCGTACACGTACGTGTGCGTACACGTACGTGCGCGTACACGTAAGTGTGTGTACACGTGTGCGTACACGTACGTGTGCGTGCGTGCGTGTGCGTGCACGATCCGCACACNCTTTATTTCATTTCTCCAGCGGAGGCGTACCGCACGCGGTCGTAAACGCGCGCGGTATAACTCGCCCGCGCGCGGTGGCGTTATTCCCGCGCCAACAAAGCGGCGGTGATGGTCAATCGAGCTCATTGTTATTGGCGGCCGATCAAGCGACGGTGAAATTGTTGGCGCGTAAGCCCCGGTGCGTTCGTCCGTCCGTTCGTACGTCTGCGAGCGGTGCGTTGGGTGCGAGTTGAGTCGAGTAGATTTTCTTGAAAACTATTTTATTTTTCTTCTTGGTTCTTTCGGTAAAGTCACATCGAAGGGAAGTAATAAAATAATAACAATAAAACAATAAAATAATTCTCACGACGTTTCGGCCACAACGCAAGCAGCCGTCCTCAGGTGAAGAACAGGTCTGTCGGAAAGACAGCGTCTGAATGTCATTCTGACAGACCTGTTCTTCACCTGAGGACGGCTGCTTGCATTGTGGCCAAAACTTCGTGAGAATTAATTTATTATGTTTTATTTTTATTATTTTATTATTCCCTTCTACGTGACTTTACCGAAAGAACCAAGAAGATGAATCCCTGCAGTCACGAAAGCTTTAAATCGATATTTTATTGTTATTTGACCAGGTGAGCCCCCCCCTCCTCCCGCCCACTGTGAGCTCCACAAAAACGATGGCTCGACAAAGTGGCTTGTCATTATCTCGCGTACATTTATAGCAGTGGCCAAATACTCTGAACACGCGACGTCCATTCTAAATGTGGAGGGGAAAACAAGTATAACCCATAAAAACAAAGTTTTTAACTATAAATCCTTTATATGCGTGGCGGCTAGAGTCCTCTCGTCCTCTGGCTTGAGATGGCTGCCACCTATGGGTCAGATGATTGCATGGCAGCATTAAGCAATTGGTAATAAATATCATATTTTGTCCTAAAAGTGTAAAATTTAGGAAAAAAATTTTCACGAACATTAATTGTCACGCACAACGAGTCTGTGTGGAAAATGTCAGCTCCATTGGATCACGGGAAGTGGGTTAAAAAACGACCGAAAGATTTGCACGGTCCTAAGCAAGCAAGCAAGTGAACTTAATATAAAGGATTTAAAAACGGAGGATCCAGAGAAAAATCCACGCGACCACGGGAGGAGACAGAGCGAGAGACACGTAAACTCCAAATTTACAGCAGCAGGCGTCAGGTTCGGGATCGAACCCGCGACCTCCTGTGCACCAGGCGAAGTAGTTAACATCTCCTAGCCACCCTGATGATGATTAGAGAGAGAGAGACACGCAAACTCCAAATATACAGCAGGAGTCAGGTTCTGGATCAAACCCGCGACCTCCTGCGTACCAGGCGAGGTAGTTAACATCTCCTAGCCACCGTGGCCCCTTGTGAGAACTCAAGAGACCAGGATAGGAGTCTCAAATAAAATACAGTCCAGGGATTCCTCTACTTATGAAGATTCTACTTACGACCTTTCAGAGATACGAACAAACCTGTCCCCCGTATGTCGAGTTGCGTGTTCAGACTGAGAGTCGTAAGTTCAATCGAGGCGCAATAGACGGCGGTGGTGGCATCTACATCTGCAGAACGTGAAGAACCAGTGGCATCTACATCTGCAGAACGTGAAGAACCAGTGGCATCTACATCTGCAGAACGTGAAGAACCAGTGGCATCTACATCTGCAGAACGTGAAGAACCAGTGGCATCTACATCTGCAGAACGTGAAGAACCAGTGGAATCTACATCTGCAGAACGTGAAGAACCAGTGGCATCTACATCTGCAGAACGTGAAGAACCAGTGGCATCTACATCTGCAGAACGTGAAGAACCAGTGGCATCTACATCTGCAGATCACGAAGAACCAGTGGCATCTACATCTGCAGATCACGAAGAACCAGTGGCATCTACATCTGCAGAACATGAAGAACCAGTGGCATCTACATCTGCAGAACGTGAAGAACCAGTGGCATCTACATCTTAAGAACGTGAAGAACCAGTGGCATCTACATCTGCAGATCACAAAGAACCAGTGGCATCTACATCTGTAGAACGTGACGAACCAGTGGCATCTACATCTGCAGAACATGAAGAACCAGTGGCATCTACATCTGTAGAACGTGAAGAACCAGTGGCATCTACATCTTAAGAACGTGAAGAACCAGTGGCATCTACATCTGCAGAACATGAAGAACCAGTGGCATCTACATCTGTAGAACGTGAAGAACCAGTGGCATCTACATCTTAAGAACATGAAGAACCAGTGGCATCTACATCTGCAGAACGTTAAGAACCAGTGGCATCGACATCTGCAGAACGTGAAGAACCAGTGGCATCTACATCTGCAGAACATGAAGAACTAGTGGTGTCTACATCTGCAGAACATGAAGAACCAGTGGCATCTACATCTGCAGGAGATTATACAACTTCTAAAGCCATTCCCCGTGTTTAGTGTACACGCCATTGAACACGTTTGGAATCGACAGGAGTAAAGTTGGACTTACGAATTAATCGACTTATGAACAGACCTTTGGAACTTAACTTGTTTGTGAGTAGAGGAGTCCCTGTACAGTGATGGAAGCGAATAAAAAGATTTAAAAAGACCAAGCGAAAGCAACTGTGTTGTATGAGAAAATGAACGTATAGAACAAAAACGTAAATCGACGCTAATGTAATCATTTCCCTCCAGCGTAAGTCGTCTGGCGCGGACTAATATTGAAACCGATCGTAGCATGGAATGCAATACGTTACAGAAACATTAAACAGATGTAGGGCAACTATGTAGCACTCGTGTAAAAGTTACAAGGATGGATTCTAGATTTAAGCTTTCGTGACTGCAAGGATTCATACTCTTAGGTTTTTTCGGCAAAGTCACGTAGGTAAAAAATAAAATTAAAAGTTAATAAAAGTAATAATGGAAGTAAAATAAAATAATAAATCACGACGTTTCGGAGGCAACACAAGTCTCCGTCATCAGGTGGGACCGTCACAGTTAAAATTATTGCATCAAGTGAGGAAAATTCCAAAAGACCAGCCCTTAAATACAAGTTAGGGGGGAGGGGCTTCTCTGAATGTTGTGACCAGGGAATGGAACGTGGGGGTGGTGGCCGGGCTACAAGAGCAATTGGTCAACGTCGTCAATGTGTGCAAGAAAACAATCGGTGTACCTCGACCTAATCCGATGTTGGTTGAGAATCCAAATAAAAAAAAGCAGTTCTGTTAAACGCTGGGGATGTCAACACTCGGTAAAGTAGAAAAGTACCTGTCAAATAAGATAGTACAAATGTGTAGTTAAATCTTTTTTACATGGTTAATAGCATCTTTCCAATGATAGATGTGAAAAGTCATTGCGAGTGAAAGTTGTGAAATATTGTGCAGCTCGGCATCAAATTGTCATTTAGATGGAGGGTGACCCATGGACACATGTCTCTGTGTATGTGTTTGTGGTGATGGAATTCCTGGGGTGTAAAGTCGAGCGTGTGTGTGTGTGTGTCAGGGAGCGATTGTGGAGTCGATCTCGCGCTGCGCCACGAACCCGGGACCCGAGTTCGGTTCCCGTTCGTGGCCGATAATAACAGCGGCGAATACGTGAAGCGGTCGCAGGCCTACCATTAGGTTGACTCGGCCTCAAATGAGTATCTGGTGGGGGGGTGTAAACATCGCTGCCCGGGGGAGACACAGGTGTTAATTCTAGATTTGAAGCTTTCGTGACTGCAAGGATTCATATTCTTAGGTTTTTTTGGTAAAGTCATGTAGGTAAAAAATTAAAATGAATAAAAGTAAAATAAAATAAAAATCACGAAGTTTCGGAGGCAACACAAGCTTCCGTCTTCAGGTGGAACCGTCACAGCACGATTGCTGTATAAAATATTTTTATTTTACTTTTATTAATTTAAATTTTTACCTACGTGACTTTACCGAAAAAAACCTAAGAATATGAGACTAAGGTGGGCGAGCGTGGTGCTGGCCACCCCAACCCCTCGTGTGCCGTGCCGGCCTTCGTGGATGCTTTAACAACACGTAGGCTTTCGCGACCAATATCATCCATAATGCAGGTTTTTGGGTTCGATCGTGTAAGAATATAAATGTGTCGTTAAAACCCGCCACCATCCGACACAGCCTACTCGTAAGGTTTTTCGCGTAATCAGATTTGTGGAGAAATCTTCCTGCTTCGTTCCAAGGATTTTCCTCAAATCTGGCTTTTGCCTGATGAAGCATGTTGTAATTACTGGCGAAACGTCGTACTCAGATTGTAAATGTTGTGGCTTGGCTCTCAAACACACCGGTGTGCTGTACTAGTATAATACACTATACACTACACTATACACTACATTACACACTACACTATACACTACTATACACTACACTATACACTACATTACTATATACTACACTATCCTACACTACACTACTATACACGACACAACTATACACTACACAACTTTACACTACACTACTATACACTACACTACTATACACTGCACTATACACTACACTATACTACTATACACTACACAACTTTACACTACACTATACACTACACTATACACTACACTACTCTACACTACACGACTATACACTACACTATACACTACACTACTATACACTGCACAACTATACACTATACACTACACTACTATACACTACACTATACACTACACTATACACTACACAACACACACTACACCACTATACACTACACTACTATACACTACACTATACACTACACTATACACTACACTATACACTACTATACACTACACTACTATACACTACAATACACTACACTACTATACACTACACCAGGGGTCCTCAAACTGTTTAAACAGGGGCCAGTTCACTGTCCCTCGGACCGTTGGAGGCCGGACTAAGTTTAAAAAAACTATGAACAAATTCCTATGCACACTGCATATATCTTATTTTGAAGTGAAGAAACAAAACGGGAACAAATACAATATTTAAAATGAAGAACAAGTAAAGTTAAATCAACAAACTTTCCAGTATTTCAATGGGAACTATGGGCCTGCTTTTGGCTAATGAGATGGTCAATGTCCGGTTCCATATTTGTCACTGCTAGTCGTAACAAGTGATGCAAGTGTGCATCCGTTAGTCTAGATCTGGTTGGAGATTTCAAATGTTTCATTCTGGTACAAGTCTATTCACAGACATAAGTGCTGCCAAAGATGGATGCCATTTTGAGTGCATGGTTCCTGAGATGAGGATATGTCTCAGAGGGGAGAGATGCATAGAAATTATGAAGGCTGCTTGACTTGAATGCGTTTTTCAGAGAGTCACAATTCTGCAGTTCAGCCAGTTCCATTTGGTAAATTGTATCCACATTTTCAATGTCAATAGAAAATGGGTTACGGAAAAGCTGTATGTCCTGTTCATGGAGATGAAGCTCTTTAAATCTAAATTGGAACTCCTTTTGCATTTTTTCCAATGAATCCACACATGTTTTGTTTGGGAATGCAACCAATGGTTTTTCTGCTAACAGATTTTGAGTTGTGGGGAGATGGCAGAAGTTTTCCTCCTTCACTTGTTTGATGAGGAGGCCTAATTTTACTTCAAATGCTTTGACATGTGATTGCATATCACAGATGAGCTTCCCCTTTCCTTGAAGTTGCACATTGAAACTGTTGAGTAGCTCTGTTACATCTGTCAGAAAGGCAAGGTGCCATTTCCATTCTGAATCATTGAGCTCTGGTACTTCTTTGTTTTTTGAAAGCAGAAAAGCTGTAATCTGTGGAAGTAAGTCATAGAAACGTTTCAAAACTCTCCCTCGACTCAGCCAACGGATTCTGTGTGGTACAAAACATCTTCATAGTCAACATTTAGCTCAGACAGAAATTCCTGAAATTGTCTGTGGTTTAGTGCATGAGCTCTAATGAAGTTAACACAAGATACCACAATTTCATAACAGAGTCCCACTTCAGTGATTTACTACACAGCGCTTGTTGGTGGATGAGGCAGTGTATGGCTATTGGATGAGAATGGTTATGTTTGTCCATCTCTTGGTTAATGCGAGCAATTACTCCTTTCTTAGACCCCACCATGCTAGGAGCACCATCAGTTGTCACACTGGCTAGTTTAGCCCAGTTCAGCTCCAAACAATTCAAAGTTTGGCAAACCTTTTCATAGATATCCTCTCCTGTAGTTGTTCCTTTGATGCTTTGCAGTGCAGCAAGCTCTTCTGTGACTTCGAAATAGTCATTCGTCCAGGAATAAAAATTAGAAGTTGTGCAGAATCACGAACATCATTGCTTTCGTCGAGTGCCAACGAAAAATAGGAAAGTTTTTTGTGGAGTTTTGCAAATGTTGATGCAAATTGTCTCCCATTTCTTCAATCCTCCGTGTAATTGTAGGTCCTGAAAGACTCACTGTACTAAATAAATCGGCCTTCTCTGGACACATCTCTTTGGCAACAGAAAGAAGGCATTCTTTAACAAATTCTCCCTCCACGAATGGTCTGCGAGTGCACGCTATTAGCTTGGAAACTTGAAAACTTGCTCGCAGTGATGAAATATTTAGCTGCTTCTGCTTCACAAAAGTATTTTGCTGAGTTGTTAATGTATTTTTCAGTTTTAATATTTTATCTTTTCTCACTTCTCCGACCAAACAATCATATTTATCTTTATGTTGAGTTTCATAGTGTCGACGTAAATTGTATTCTTTGAACACAGACACTATATTCTGGCATATCAGACACACAGCTCTTTCCTTGTACTGCATGAAAAAGTAATCATAAGTCCACTGTTCTTTGAATATCCTACACTCCGAGTAAANTTTTCTCTTTCTTGACATCATTGTTTCCTAGGGAGTCAAAGTTGCTATTAGTAAAATACCAATATATATACAGCGCTACAAAAACAATATACCAGCAATAACTTTGCCCACACAGAGACATACAGACTGCACTGCCCATCAATGCAGTCTGATTGGGGGGAACTCCGCCCCCTCTCACTCTTCCACCAATGACCGTCCTTCTCATGCAGAAAAAAAGTAACAGACAGGCAGCCGCGGCAAAAACATACGGCGGGCCGGATAAATGTCCTCGGCGGGCCGCATGTGGCCCGCGGGCCGTAGTTTGAGGACCCCTGCACTACACTATCCACTACATTAAACACTACACTATCCACTACACTATACACTACACTATACACTACACTATACACTACACTATACACTACACTATACACTACACTAAACACTACACTACTCCATACACTATACACTACACTACTATACACTACACTACTATACACTACACTATATACTACACTATACACTACACTATACACTACACTATACACTACACTAAACACTACACTATACACTACACTACTATACACTACACTACTATACACTACACTATACACTACACTACTATACACTACACACTACACTATACACTACACTATACACTACACTACTATACACTACTATACACTACACTACTATACACTATTACTATACACTACACTACTATACACTACACTACTATACACTACACTACACACTACACTACTATACACTACACTATACACTATACACTACATACACTACACTATACACTACACTAAACACACTAGTGCTGTACTAGTAACAAATGGCACGTTTGTTTACGAATTGGCTGTGTCAGGTGATGGTGGGTTTTCATGGCACATTTACATATTTTTGCCATCCCAAAAAAACTGAATTACGGTTCATAGGTGCTGCTCGCTAACAGCACTTGACCCCAACAGTCTGTCAAGGATGCTATATGGTGGGGTGACAGGGGGATGGTCTTTGTGTTTTGTTCCAATGTGGGGAGTGGGTAGTGTGACGAGATAAGAATGACAGGGAATGTCACGATTTGTCCGCGTGCGGTTTAGCCGATTTGTGGATTAACCGCGCACCTGTGATTTTGACATTTAATGAACAAACTCATGGATCACCATTGGAGAACCTCCTTTGCCAGTAGCAAAATATGATAATTGGTTTTTACCCTTTTATCTGGCAACAAAACTGACACATTTTTTACTACAAGGAGTCATGTTTGCATGACCACAATACCTGCGGTCGGAATGCAAACAAAAACACAACTCTGATAATGTGCGCCTTTTGGCGTCATCTGGTCCAACACCATGTGAGACTAGACTCTAAGAAAAGCTGTCTCGGGTGTGGACCAATCAGTTTCAAGGAAAGTGCATGCATTATCAGAGTTGTGTTTTTGTTTGCATTCCATGACTCCTTGTAAAAAAGGTGTCAGTTTTGTTGCCAGATAAAAGGTAAAAAAACAATTATCAAACTCAGGAGTTTCCCTTAAGCCCAAATGAATCGTCTAAAAACAGTTGTACAGCATCGTTGGTCTTGGAGATGTTTATCACAAAGTCACCTGCTTAAACCGAAAACACTTGTTGCTGCGGTTAAATCCACGCGATCGCCTCTACAGTACAGTGGTTGCCATATCTTTACAACGGGGGGGGGGCGGAGTTTGATTGATGTTGATTGGCCGTGGCTCTGCTGCTGTCTTGCGCTTCGTGTGCCGAGTTTCCCGCTGGGCGGGAGCCAGGAAAGTGTTATCATCACGAGCGCGCGACAGATCGATCGTCGATCGTTGGTGTCCGTTCTCAATCGCAAGAACAACAATCGCAATCGTCAGTTGTGCTTCACGTGGAGCGATTTGTACGCTCGTTTATTTCGTGAGTTTTATTTATACCCTCGATTAGGGTTTTTTTGGCAGAGAGATCCGTGGATTGGGGGGGGGGGGGGCTTCTTAAGGAAGCTGATTGAAAACTGTTTTGCGAGATTCGGAGCCTTTCTAATGCGGACGGTGGGAAGTTTCAGCAGTTTTAGCTGCTGGGGTTGTTTGTGGATGATGTTCAATGCTAATAATGGTAACGATGATGATAATAATCGATTGTGGCTCATAAAGTCGAGGAATCCTCTCTTAAATCCCGCCTTTTTCGCTGTTGTCCATTCTCTCGCTCTTCCACACCCCTCCACTCCTTTCCGTCCCTCCCCGTGTAGCCCTTTCGTGATCCCCCGAAGCAACCCTCCCTATCGCTGTCACTCATTCCTCCATACCTTGCACCCCTCCCCCTGCCATCTAAATCATTCCGGTATTTACACTGAGACTCCTTTACCAGTGGCAAAATATAGTAGTAGGTTTTTACCCTTTAAACTGGTACAAAACTGACACCTTTATACAAGGCATCATGTTTGCAATAACCACAACACAAGTAGTCAAAATGCAAACAAAAAGAAACAACTCTGATAATGAAAATAATATGGACTGTCCTTGAAGTTGATTGGTCCACACCCGAGACAGCTTTCCTTAGATCCTAGTCTCCATTGGTGTTGGACCAGATGACACCAAAAGGCGTACAACTCAAAAACCAATCAACTTCCAGGACAGTGCATATTATTTTCATTATCAGAGTTGTTTCTTTTTGTTTGCATTTTGACTGCTTGTGTTGTGGTTATTGCAAACATGATGCCTTGTATAAAGGTGTCAGTTTTGTACCAGTTTAAAGGGTAAAAACCTACTACCATCCCGGTATTCTGTCTCCCCACAGCTGTTACAATCGCGGTAGATCCGATGACGTGGTGGCGATGGGAACGCGAACTTTACGGGTGACGCACGTAACGGACCGTCCCGTGATGCGCGCAACGGCGCCGTGTGTTTCCGTTTACCTCCCGCAGGGCAAGAGCTCCTTCCAGAGGCAGAGCTCGCACGGCCAAGCCAATGGCCAAGTCGGTAAGCGTTTCATCACCCGCACTCCGCGCACATGACGCTACGTTTCAACACGGGGGGAGGGTTCCACACACGCACCAGCAACAACGACGACGATAATGGTTGTTGTGTTAACTTGTAATGCCGCACGGCAACTCGCTCGCTCACTCGCTCTCGGAGTGAGAGAGAGAGGACGACTCGCCAGGAGGAGGAACCACAAACGAGCGTGAAATGTGGCAGGCAGGAAGTGAACTGGCTCAACCGATGATTGCCGTAGCTCTGCAGCAAGCGCGCTACCGCTGTGCCGCGTCGTCGCGGTATTTACCAGGCCAGCCTACCGGATACGGACCCGCGAACCTCTGCCAACGAGTGGCGAGCACGCTACCGCTGGCCCACGCTACCTGCTAGGCCGCGCATCCAGCTAGGCCTGGCTACCCGCTAGCCTCGCTACCCGCTAGGCCTCGCTACTCGCTAGGCCTCGCTAGGCCTGGCTACCCACGAGGCCTCGCGAGGCCTCGCTACCCGCTAGGCCTCGCTACCCGCTAGGCCTCGCTATCCGCTAGGCCTTGCTAGGCCTGGCTACCCGCTAGGCCTCGCTATCCGCTAGGCCTCGCTAGGCCTGGCTACACGCTAGGCCTCGCTAGGCCTGGCTATCCGCTAGGCCTCGCTATCCGCTAGGCCTCGCTAGGCCTGGCTACACGCTAGGCCTCGCTATCCGCTAGGCCTCGCTAGGCCTGGCTACATGCTAGGCCTCGCTAGGCCTCGCTATCCGCTAGGCCTGGCTACCCACTAGGCCTCGCTAGGCCTGGCTACCCGCTAGGCCTCGCTATCCGCTAGGCCTCGCTAGGCCTGGCTACACGCTAGGCCTCGCTATCCGCTAGGCCTCGCTAGGCCTGGCTACACGCTAGGCCTCGCTATCCGCTAGGCCTCGCTAGGCCTGGCTACACGCTAGGCCTCGCTATCCACTAGGCCTCGCTAGGCCTGGCTTACCCACTAGGCCTCGCTAGGCCTGGCTACCCGCTGGGCCTGGCTACCTGCTAGGCCGCGCTACCCGCTAGGCCTCGCTACCCGCTAGGCCGATGAGACTTCGCGCGTTCACGTTCCGCTCCCTCGTCGGCCGTTCCCTTCGTCTTCACGTCTGCCGCCGCCGCAGGTCAGCCGAGCCCTCCCGGAGGATCGCGCGCCAACGCTGCCGCCAACGCCGCCAACGCCGCCGCCGCCAACGCCGCCGCCAACACCGCCGCCGGGGCCCTCCCCACGGCCTCCCGCTCGCTCAGGGGCCCCAGCCGCCCTCCCAGCAGTTGGGGCTACTCCCGAGGGCCCCCGAGCCCCCTGCAGCGTCTGGAGGCGCAGGGAGGGGCGGGCAGCTTGCTGTGCATGCCCCAGCACTCTGGGTACCCGCCGGGCTTCCTGCTGCCCATGCCCGTGTCGGTACGTGCGGGCGGCGGGCGGGTGGGTGTGGGGTGGTGGGGTGGGGGTGTGGGGTGGTGGGGGGGGGTGGGGTGGGGGTGGGGTGACGAACCACACTGGGGTTCGGCTTGCCGATAGACCTGGCCATCCCAACTGATAGCTCAACGAAGTTGGTTATCGTCGCGTGCAATTTGAAGCACATACTCAAAAATGCGCGGTGACGTCGATTTGAATGTGGAGGGAAAAACGGAAGGACCCGGAAAAAATTCACGCGACCATGGAGAGAGACATGCAAACTCTAAATATACAGCAGCAGGCGTCAGGGTCGGGATCGAACCACGACCTCCTGTGTACCAGGTGAGGTAGTTAACATCTCCTGATGATGATGATGAGAGAGAGACGCAGACTCAAATATACAGCAGCAGGCGTCAGGGTCGGGATCGAACCCACGACCTCCTGTAGACCAGGCGAGGTAGTTAATATCTCCTAGCCACCATGATGATGATGATGAGAGAAGAGAGAGAGACACGCAAACTCCAAATATACAGCAGCAGGCGTCAGGGTCGGTTCGAACCCACGACCTCCTGTACACCAGGCGAGGTAGTTAACATCTCGCCACCTACTGCAAAAATTTAGCAGGACCCTCCTGAAAATTATTCTTCATTTTTATGCTATCGGCATACCCCATTTTCATTGATTTTACCCGAAATTAACTCTTATGATTGCAAGTTGTTGCGAGTCAGTGACTGCTTTAGTGTTCAAATATAGTGCTGTATTTTTAGGATAGTGTGTTTATAATATCATTTTATGTAGATATCCACATTTATTTAATATTTTTCTTCTGCAGTTTTTATTGAAAATGCAATATTTGATATCTCAAAAACCTGATGTGATAGAAAAGATTTGGAATCAGCACCCCAAAATTACATTAAACCCGTTGGAATACCTTATGCCAGAAAAAGTGTGTTGTCCAGTGTAATCCATGCCTGAAGCCGTGGGTAGTGCAGTCACCCCAGCTGCCACTGGGGTCTTGGCTGGGCTGTAGCAGGGCACTTGGAATATTTGAGATGAGTTGTGAAGTGCTTTGTGTTTGCTGATGCACCAAAGTGCTCGATAAATTGCAGTTCCTGAAATGTATCAGATTAGATAGATGCCACCGCAAATTCCTTAATGCGATAAAACTACAAATCAACACCGCCCTGAACCGGCAGCCTTATGCCCACTCACAGGCCGGTGCTGCTTTTGTTTGTGGGCGCCACGGTGGCTATGAGATGTTAACTACCTCGCCTGGTATGCAGGAGGTCGTGGGTTCAATCCCGACCCTGACGCCTGTTGTATATTGAGAGTCGGCGTGTCTGCCTGTGTCTGTCTCTCTCTGGTGTACGTCACGATGGCTAGGAGATGTTAACTACCTCGCCTGGTATGCAGGAGGTCGTGGGTTCGATCCTGACCCTGACACCTGCTGTATATTGAGAGTCGGCTTGTCTCCCTGTGTCTGTCTCTCTCTCGTATACGTCACGGTGGCTAGGAGATGTTAACTACCTCGCCTGGTATACAGGAGGTCGTGGGTTCGATCCCGACCCTGACACCTGTTGTATATTGAGAGTCGGCATGTCTCCCTGTGTCTGTCTCTCTCTCATGTACGTCACAGTGGCTAGGAGATGTTAACTACCTCGCCTGGTATACAGGAGGTCGTGGGTTCGATCCCGACCCTGACGCCTGCTGTATATTGAGAGTCGGCTTGTCTCCCTGTGTCTGTCTCTCTCTCGTGTATGTCACGGTGGCTAGGAGATGTTAACTACCTCGCCTGGTATGCAGGAGGTCGTGGATTTGATCCTGACCCTAACGCCTGCTGTATATTTGGAGTTTGCGTGTCTCTATCTCCGTGGTCGCGTGGATTTTTCTCCGGGTCCTCCAGTTTTTCCCCTCCACATTAGTAACAGGCGCTAGACTATTTGGCTGCTATAAGTTTCCAAATGATGAGCCACTTCGTTGAGCTATCATTTGTTGGCCAGGTCTCTTCTGAAAATAGCTGTATATAGCTCAGTGGGCCTTACCTGGTAAAATAAAAAAACGCGCTTAGTTTAATCGTAAAAAATGGTGCGTGTGCCGCGTAGCGACAGCTGCCACTGGGGAGCCCCCGCCGCACGGTGCCCAGGGATGTTACCGCACGGGATGCACGGCGTAACCCGTAAGCAATGATGGTGATGATGGTAACCATGGTAACGGCGACGATGACAACGATAACGACAATAACGATGGTAACGATGACGATGGTAACGATGGTAACGATGACGATGGTAATGATGGTGATGATGACGATTGTGACGATGGTGATGATGGCGACGATGACAACGATAACGATTGTAACGATGACAACAATAACGATGATTACGATGACGTTGGTAATGATGGTGATGATGACGATTGTAATGATGGCGACGATGACGACGATGACGACAATGATGGTTGCTGTTGCCCACCCCCACCCTCTCCCCTCCCCCGCACGTGCACCGCGCCTGGCGCAAACAGCCCTGGCCCAACCGCGTGGCCGTTGACCCGCGGCTGCTCGCGCAGCAGGCGGCCGCGGTCGCCTACCACCTCACCCTGCTGCAGGCGCAGCAGACGCGCGGCGCCGGCGGGGCACGGCGGCGGCAGCGGCGTCAGCGGCGACGTCGGGCGCCACTCAGGCCGCCCCTCCACGACGCCGTCCGCTGCCGCCCTGCCCTACCCTCCCTGGGGCCACCCGTCGTCGGCGGTGGCCGCGGCGGCCACGGCGGGCGTCCCGAGCCTTCCCTGGGCCCAGAATCCGCAGCAGCAGCAGCAAGTGCTGGGTGAGTGAGAGTGAGTCCGGCGCTCAGGAATCGACTCGCTCGCTCGCTCGCTCGCGGGCGGTCGCTTCGTCGCTCTGCTTACGGCGGCGATGGTTTACCCTCGACGCCAAAAGTCGCACGGCGGCTCGTCCCTCCCGTGTCGAAGACTCGGTCGACCACAACACAGTGCGCTCCCTCGCTCAGTCGTTCACCCACCCGCTCACTTGTTACCCACCCACCCACTCGCGAAAAAAATTGCACGTGCAGTGGTCACATGACATGCACACGTGGCGAATGGGTGGCGGTGGTGTCTTCCTGCTGTACGTGAGCAGCAGCAGCAGAACACGTGTATGTGTTGTTAAATCTCTGGAGTTGGTGGTCTATACAAGGCTGAGCACATCACACGTGTAATGTGGTGGTCACGTGACATGCACGCGTGGCGTGTGGATGGCGGTAGTGCCTTGCTGCTGATGTATGTTGAACTTCGTTCGCGCCATACGTAGCCCGCCGTGCTGATCGCAGTGGCGCCATTGCTTAGCTTGACACCGAAATTTCGTGNTTTTTTCCGAACCCCAGAAGACATCGGTTTGTAGCAGCCACAGCTCTTTGTGGGCTGCTATTTCCGTCGCGTCGTTTGTTGCCCGTGACGATCTGACGCCCGTGCCCCTGACTGGACATGTGTGAAAAAATGGGAGCTTTATAGCTCAACGGATTCCTCCAGGATAAATAAAGATTCTGATTAATTTCCAGCCTGCGCCCTACGCATTATCCCTTTCTAGACGGCGGCTTTTGTCAACGCGTGGCGGGGATGAGAGCGACGAACCCGGTGGCCCGAGTTCGATTCCCGCTCACGGCCAACACCGGCGACGATTATCTGAACCCGTCCTGGTCCTGGGCCTCCCCTAGGTCGACTCAGCCTCAAATGAGTACCTGGTGCGGTGTGTAAACATCGCCACTGGGGAGAGAAAGGTCGGTCGGGCGTGGTGCTGGCCACCCACCGTCTCGTGTACCGTGCCGGCCTTCATAGGTGCTCGCTAACAGCACTTGCCCCTACAGTCTGTTAAGGCTACACGGGGGATCTTTGTCTTTGGGGAGCATACCAGCAGTTGCACTGGGGAAGAGCGATGGTCTTGAGCTCCATCTCAGGGCGTCGATACCGCACCGGCGAACCTTCAAAGTTGGCGTTTGCCAAAGCAGACGGTCGTACTCGAATAGGAGCATTCGTAAGCGCAAGGTTTGCAATTTAAATCCAACCGGTCGCCAATGTGCCGAGGTGAGATATGTGGCAAAGTCGGTCTGAACTAATCGGCGGAACAGATAAGCGGAGGGTGTTGCGTGTGTGTGGGTACGAGTGGATTTCCGTGTATTTGGGGCTGAGTGTCTGTGTGTGGGGAGCGGTAGTGCAGCAGGTTAGTGCGCCGCGCTACGAACCTGGCCACCCGGGTTCGATTCCCGCTCACGGCAAACACCGGTGACGATTATCTGAACCGGTCCTGGGCCTCCCTAGGTCGACTCGGCCTAAAATGAGTACCTGGTGCGGTGTGAAAACATCGCCACTGGGGAGACAAAGGCGGCCGGGTGTGGTGCTGGCCACCACTCCCTCGTGTGCCGTGCTGGCCTTCATAGGTGCTCGCTAACGCACTTGCCCCTACGGCCTGTTGAAGGCTACGCGGGGGATGTTTGTCATTGCAAGTCATCATTTACTTGACCGCGATGTCATATTTATTCTAGGATTTACTATTTTTCCCAGGTCACGTGCCTTCTCAAACAAATTCGCTTTTAATTAAGACCCCGACGGACGCATCCGATCGCCCTTGATGGACGATTCCCAATTCATTCATTATTCACGACTGGAAAGCCCCCGCGGCACTGCCCAGAAAGATCCCGCGCCACGCCGCGTGAACGTCGCCAGCTTCGAGCGTGCGTTTCTTTCCCTCCTTCCACCCCCCACGTGATTTACCGGACGGCACGGACGGCACGACGGTGAGCGGCGGACGCTGCCCCGGCGGGGTCGGCGGGCAGCTCGGCGCGTGCCGTGTGAAGGAGCGCGCCGGGGATGGCTAACGAGGGCACGTGCGGCCGAGCGGCGAGGGTTGGCGGGTCGAGGAAGTGTCGCACACCCTGGCTCGCCGCAGAGGTCGCAAAGGGGTTTGATTCCTTACCCGTACCCGGCCGCACCAGGGTCGCAAACGGGTACCCGTACCCGTACCCGGCCGCACCCGTACCCTACCGATACCCGGCCGGGTACGGGTAGGGTACGGGTATCGGGTACCTGATTGCGACCTCTGGGATGGAGCCATGTTGCAGGCGTGGGTGGGTTGATTCTAGGAACTTGAATTGTGAGAAGAGACAAGACGTTGGGAAATTAGTGACAAACAGTTACTCACCAGTGACTCACGGCCTACCCGTACCCGGCCACTTGCGTTGTGGCCGAAACGTCGTGAGAATTGTATTTAATGTTTTATTTAAATTATTTTATTATTTCCCTTCTACGTGACTTTACCGAAAGAACCAAGAAGATGGATCTGATACTCTTTGACTCTGGGAGTGCTGATTGTTGTTGGCCGCTTGGCGTTGTTTGGGCTAGTGCTAGCAGCCCCCCCGTGCGTCTTATTCTTGTCTTCTTCCTCCTCCCTCTTTTGAACTACGGCCAGCGCTTGAGTCGGTTTAGGAAGTGAAAAAGTTCGTACATTTTAAGCGCTTAAATTAACCGCCGGGTCCGTCTAGCGGGCAATATTGGTGCGCACCGGGGTTTCCATTCGTTGGAGCCGCGGGGGGGGGGGGGGGCAGGGGGGTGGTGATGGTGTGACGGGGGGGGGGCANGGGGGGGTGGTGATGGTGGTGACGGGGGGGGGGCAGGGGGGGGTGGTGATGGTGGTGACGGGGGGGGGGGATGGTGGTGACGGGGGGGGTGGTGATGGTGGTGACGGGGGGGGTGGTGATGGTGGTGACGGGGGGGGGGCANGGGGGGGTGGTGATGGTGGTGACGGGGGGGGGGCAGGGGGGGTGATGGTGGTGACGGGGGGGGGGGCAGGGGGGGTGGTGATGGTGGTGACGGGGGAGGATGGGGTCATCGTCGTTATCTGCTTTCTTCGCCGTCGTCGCGTGCCGACTGCCGATTTGTAATTTTCGAGGGCGTCCTTATCGCCCTCCCGCTCGTTCTGCGAGAGCAGCGCAAATTTGTTTTTTTGGGGGGCCGGCGGTGGCGGGGGGGGGGTGTGTAAAGTGTTTGTTTTAAATAAAAAATAAATAGAAAGGCAGCACGGCGATTGAATTAAACGCTCGCGCGCCGCGGTGCGCAGGGCTGGAATTCGTATTAATCCGTCGAATTAAAGAGCTCGGTGCTGTTTAAAATAAAAAACAACAACTGTGATTTACTATCAATTTGCTTTCACGGGCAGGCAGCCTCGCAGAGTCCGCATTTTTATTCATCGCCCCGATTACAAATTTTTTTGCCAGCGCGTCTTGAGCAAACCCAGAGGAGTAGCGATTTGATTTGAATTTTCTGTATTTATTATAAAAAAAAATCTATTTTAAACGCGTCGTTGAGGTCAGTTGCGCTGCAGGCAGGCGAGCAAGCGGGGGGGGGGGCGAGCGGGGGGGCGAGCGAGCAGGCGGACGAGCGGGCGAGTGGTGGGGGGGCGAGCGGGGGGGCGAGCGGGGGGGGGGAGCGAGCGAGCAGGCGGGCGAGCGGGCGAGCGCGATCGAATCTTTGCCGCTCTTCCAAACAAACAATCGGAGCTCCTCCGCACAGGCCGGATGTCTCGGGGAGGAGGTGGTGGCGGGAAGGGTGTANCCCCCCACACCCCCCCACACCCCCCACACCCCCCACACCCCCACACCCCCCACACCGCCGTGTAGCCTGTAACGGGCTGTTGGGGCGAGCGCCGTTTAGCGAGTGGCAGCGCCTGTGAATGGCCGACGAGCTGGTGGTGTGGCCAGCACCACGCCCGGCCGCCTTTGTCTCCCCCAGCGTGCGATGTTTACACGCGGCACCAGGTGTACTCATTTGAGGCTGAGTCGAGCTTTTGTTGCTGGAAGGTCGCCGGTTCGATTCCATTTCCCGGCACGGCAGATGAACCAAAGGTGGAGGCTGTAAGTTTATAAACCCCCCCCCCACCACTGCCCCCCACAAATGATACCCACTGCTGCCTCTGTCACACAGCGGTGTGTAAGCGGCGGGCAGGCCCAGCGTTGATCACGTGGGCTGCTCGCACGAAAACTAAACTATTTAAATTTTTGACGACGATGATGATGATGACGATGATGACGACGACGACGATGACGACGATGATGACGATGATGATGACGATGATGATGATGACGATGATGATGACGACGACGACGATGATGATGACGATGATGACGATGATGACGATGATGATGATGACGATGATGATGACGACGATGATGATGACGATGATGATGACGATGATGATGACGATGATGATGACGACGACGACGATGACGACGATGATGATGATGATGATGATGATGATGACGACGACGATGATGACAATGATGATGATAACGATGATGACGACGATGATGATGACGACGACGATGACGACGATGATGATGACGACGACGATGATGACGATGATGATGATGATGACGACGATGACGATGATGATGACGATGACGACGATGATGACGACGACGACGATGATGACGATGATGATGATGACGACGACGATGATGACGACGACGACGATGATGATGACGATGACGACGATGATGACGACGACGACGCCGGCTCGTGACCGACGGCTTTCCGTCGGCCGGCGCCGCCGTCAACACGTGGGGACAACTTCAATTTGGCCACGCTGATTTGCGTTTCCCCCCCCCCGCCTCCGCCCGGGGAGAGATGGAGCGTGGCTCTTGAATAATAAATATTTCGATTAAACTTAACGAGCTCTTCCGGTTTGATTGGAACGCCGTGGGCCAGCGGCGAGGTGCCAAGCTCGCCGTGCGGAGGTCACCGGCTCTATTCAGTTNGGGGGGGGTGGGGGGGCCCCCCACTTTACCACCCCCCTCCCTCACCCGTCTCGCCACTCGTCCACCCGGCCGTGTAAATAGGCACGATGGCGCGCGGGTGGGCGNTCGGTCGATCGATCGATCGGCCCGGTTTGCGTTGTGGTGGGGTCAGTCCCTCGCTACATGAACGTACAAATTCCTCTTCTTCAAATTCCTTCTAGAGCTCCTCCCGCTACACCCTTGGGTTGGACCCACCACCCCCCTCCTCCCTCCCCCCCCACCGCCCTCTGACTTAAAAAATTTCTTAACTCTCTCCCACTTCAGTAAAAAAATTCTTGCTGTGGTTGTCACACCTGATGACGATTGCTGCGTTGCAATCGAAACGTGATTTAATTTTTTTTATTTAATTTTTTCACCTACGTGACTTTACCGAAAGAACCAAAGAGTATGGATTCCTACAGTCACGAAAGCTTCACATCAAGATCAGCACCCTCTCTGTGGAGAGGGACCCTCTGTAGCTCCCGCTAGCGGAGGTCTCTTACGCCAGCAGTGTGTGAGCGAGCTGTTAGCAGGGCTGCTGTGACCTCTATCCTAAATCTGTGCGTGGGGAGATGGTAGCTACCTCGCCTGGTACACAGGAGGTCGTGGGTCGATCCCGACGCTGACGCCTGCTGTATAATTGGAGTCTGCGTGTCTCTCTCTCTTATCATCACGGTGGCTAGGAGATGTTAACTCCTCGCCTGGTGTACAGGAGGTCGTGGGTTGATCCCAACCCTGACGCCTGCTGTATATTTGGAGTTTGCGTGNTTCTCATCATCACGTGGCTAGGAGATGTTAACTACCTCGCCTGGTATGCAGGAGGTCGTGGGTTCGATCCCGACCCTGACGCTTGCTGTATATTTTTGCGTGTCTCTCTCCCGTGGTCGCGTGGGTTTTTCTCCGGCTCCTCTGGCGTTTCCTCCACATTTGAATCAACACGCGTTTAGAGTATTTGGCTGCTGTAAATGTCATTTTTGTTGATCTATCATTAGTGTCCCGCTCGCTTCTGAAAAAGTGCTTCGTAGCTCAGTGCGCCTTACCTGGTACGATAAAAAATAAAAAATAATTTGTGTTTTTTTTCACGAAGCGATTTGTCATTGTAACGTTCTGACCCCGTAACCCCCGCTGGGCATCTGTGAGAAAGAGTTTGATGGCTCACCGGGTTCATCCTGCGGGATACATAATATTGTCATTCTCAAGTCTGTCACACAGCGTGGGGGTGGTGTTGTGGGGGGGGGGGTGGGGTGTGTCGGTGAGGGGGGGCGGTGTGATGGGAGGGGTGCAGGGGATGAGATAGGCTGACGTTTATTTACTTCTAAGTCGAGAATTCTAATAGGAAAACATGATTCATGTCGTTGTCCTAATTGGTTTTGGGATTCTTGCGAGGGTGGCAATAGTAATAAGAATAATAACGCTGCTGCTGCTGCTACTGCTGCTGCTGCTACTGCTGCTGCTGCTACTGTTGCTACTGTTGCTACTGCTGCTACTGCTGCTGCTGCTACTGCTGCTGCTGTTGCTGCTGCTGCTACTGCTGCTGCTGCTGTTGCTGCTGCTTCTGCTGCTGCTGCGCTGCTGCTGCTACTGCTGCTGCTGTTGCTGCTGCTGCTACTGCTGCTGCTGCTGTTGCTACTGCTTCTGCTGCTGCTGCTACTGCTTCTGCTGCTGCTGCTGATTGCTGCTGCTGCTGATGCTGCTGCTGCTACTGCTGCTGCTGATGCTGCTGCTGCTGTTGCTGCTGCTGCTACTGCTGCTGCTGCTGTTGCTGCTGCTTCTGCTGCTGCTGATGCTGCTGCTGCTGATGCTGCTGCTGCTGTAGTAATCTCGTCTCGTCAGGGCCCCCGATGTTGGCTCTGAATTTTCGTCCCATTGGGGGCTCCCCAACCTTGACTCAGAATTTTTGTCCCGTTGGGGCCCCCCCTCTCCAAACGCCAATTTGTATCGCGTGCTGTTGTATCGTGCTCACGTTGCCCCCCCCCCGCCCCGCCGCTCCTTCCCAGGAAACTCTGGCGGATCGGTGACTCCAGATCTGGATCTTCATGATAAACAGGTTCGCCCGTGCACCTCTGCGGCTTCGTACTCCAAACAGCTTCCGCTTTTTAAATCCTTTATATTAAGTTCACTCGCTTGCTTGCTTGCGCGCTTACGACCGTGCAAATCTTTCGGTCGTTTTTTAACCCACTTCCCGTGATCCAATCGAGCTGACATTTTGCACACAGACTCGTTGTGCGTGACAATTTATTTTCGTGAAATTCTTTTTAAATTTTTTTACACTTTTTAGGTAAANTTTTTTATTATATTTAATTACCAATTGCTTAATGGTGGCAGGCAATCATCTGACCCATAGGTGGCAGCCATCTCAAGCCAGAGGACGAGAGGACTCTAGCCGCCCGTTTCAAAGACCAATGAGGCTGGGTTGTGGCCCATTGAACACTAATATAAAGGATTTATAGTGAAAATTTTGTTTTTACGGGTTAATTTTTTCCCACCGTCACAAACCGTGCCGTGCCAGGCCCTGACCAGGCCAGGCCCTTGCCCAGCCAGCCCGGTACGCGGTGACGCCTCTCGCTCACCGCGTAGCGACTGTCCTCACGCGCGCGGTGAACGTATCATCCGCCCACCCGTGACCCTGCTTGACCCCCCGAGCCAGATTCAGACGTCATCGTGGTTTGGGTCGGCAACGGCAATTTAACCGGTGAGACAAACCACCGGTACGGGCTCCCGATGCCGGTGGCCACGTCGATGATCGCGCGACCGCGACAACCGTCGATAAAAATAATGATCTCTCTATTCCTTCCCGCTCCCCCCGCCGCCGCTTTCACCACACACCCACGCACCGCCCGTGCCGCCGCCGGCACAGCTGAAGCTGACGGAGCAGCAGGTGAATCTGGCGCTGGCGCGGTGGCTCCGGGCGCCACCGGCAAGGACGCCCAGAAGCGCATGCAGCAAGCGGACTTCCTCGCCGGGTGCCCGACGCCACCGTTCCTCGGTCCGGACGCTCAGCAGCACCAGCAGCAGCACCAGCAGCACGCGTACTTCCGCAGCCTCATGCCTGCCTCCACGCACAGCGCGCAGCAGCTGTTCCTGCAACAGCATCACCAGCAGCAGCAGCAGCAGCAGCTGGCGCGGGGCACCAGCAGCAGCAACAGCAGCAGCAGCCGCAGCATGGAATCTTTCCCTCCGCGTTCTTCGGCTCGGAGGCCGTGCACGGCATGGCTCCCGCCGACGGCCTCAAGCTTCCGCCGCTCGCGCCGCAGCTGTTCCAGCAGCAGCAGCAGCTGGAGCAGCACACGGCAGCCGAATTGCAGCAGCAGCAGCAGCAGCACAAGTCGTTGACGGCGCTGGGCCTGCTGCCGCTGGGCTCGGAGGCGGTCGGCCGCGTGTCGCTGGCCGCGTGGCGCCGCCGGCCGCCTCGTCGGGGTGGCCCGAGCTGTACGGGGTCGGGGGGGCGCCGCCGTGGCCTCCCCCAGCCCCCGCAGCAGCAGCAGCAGCAGCAGCAGGCGGCGGCGCGTCGCTGGGGCACGTCGGCATGGACGGTAAGCGTGGTGATGCACAACGCTCACCGCCGCGTGAGGATGAGCGCGCGGCAAGAGTTGCCGATGTCCCCGTGGCTTCCCCTGACAAGTTTGCGTGCCTTCTCTCCCTCTCCCTCTCTCCCGTCTCTCGCGCTACACACGCACACACACGCTCGCCACACACACACACACGTACCACACACACACGCTCGCCCAACCACACACACACGCTCGCCAACCACACACTCACACGCTCGCCACACCACACACATGCTCGCTACACACACGCTCGCCCTGCCACACACACACACACACACGCTCACCGCACCACACACACACACGCTCGCCCCGCCACACACACACGCAGAGATGACCCTGGCGGAACGACGTCAGCTGATGCAGCAGCAGCAGCAGCTGCGGCTGCAGGAGCACCTGTCGATGGGCGGCGGTCACGCGCAGCGGTTGGCGGCCCTCGGCCAGGGTCGCCCTTCACCGCCAACGGCCTCCCGGGCCCCCTCGCCGTACTCGCGCAAGTGCGTGGCCAAGACCCCCACTCATCCCACCCACCCACCCAACCCCCACTCAACCCACCCACCCACCCACCCTACCCTCACCCACCCCCACCCCACCCCACCCACCCACCCACCCCACCCACCCACCCACCCACCCACCCACCCACCCCACCCACCCCCACTCACCCACCCACCCACCCACCCCACCACCCACCCACCCACCCCACCCCCACCCACCCACCCACCCACCCACCCACCCCCACTCACCCACCCACCACCCACCCACCCCACCCACCCCCACCCACCCACCCACCCACCCCACTCACCCAACCCCCCCACCCACCACCCCACNCACCCACCCACTCACCCACCCACCCCACTCACCCACCCACCCCACCACCCAACCCACCCCACTCACCCACCCACCCCACTCACCCACCCACCCCACTCACCCACCCACCCACCCACCCACCCACCCACCCACCCACCCCCACCACCCACCCACCCCACCCACCCCACCCCCACTCACCCAACCACCCCACCCACCCACCCCCACTCACCCACCCACCCCACCCACCACCCCACTCACCCAACCCACCCCACCCACCCACCCCCACTCACCCAACCCACCCCACCCACCCACCCCACTCACCCAACCCACCCCACCCACCCACCCCACCACCCAACCCACCCCACCCACCCACCCCACTCACCCAACCCACCCACCCACCCACCCCCACTCACCCAACCCACCCCACCCACCCACCCCACTCACCCAACCCACCCCACCCACCCACCCCCACTCACCCACCCACCCACCCCACCCACCACCCCCACTCACCCACCCANCCCACCCACCCACCCCACCACCCAACCCACCCCACCCACCCANCCCCACTCACCCAACCCACCCACCCACCCCCACTCACCCACCCACCCACCCACCCACCCCCACTCACCCACCCACCCCACCCACCCCACCCACCCACCCACCACCCACCACCCCACCCACCCCACTCACCCACCCACCCCCACCACCCACCCACCCACTCACCCACCCCCCACCCACCCACCCCACCCACCCACCCCACTCACCCACCCACCCACCCACCCACCCACCCACCCACCCACCCACCACCCACCCACCCACCCCACCCACCCACCCACCCACCCACCCACCCACCCCCCACCCACCCACCCACCCCACCCACCCACCCCCACTCACCCAACCCACCCACCCACCCACCCACCCCCACTCACCCAACCCACCCACCCCACCCACCCACCCCACTCACCCACCCCACCCACCCACCCACCCACCCCCACTCACCCAACCCACCCCACCCACCCANCCCCACTCACCCACCCACCCCACCCACCCACCCCACTCACCCAACCCACCCACCCACCCACCCCCACCACCCAACCCACCCACCCACCCACCCCACCCACCACCCACCCACCACCCACCCACCCACCCACCCACCACCCACCCACCCACCCACCCACCCACCCACCCCCACCCACCCACCCACCCACCCACCCACCCCACTCACCCACCCACCCCACCCACCCACCCCACTCACCCACCCACCCCACCCACCCANCCCCACTCACCCACCCACCCCACCCACCCACCCACCACCCACCCACCCACCCACCCACCCACCCACTCACCCACCACCCACCACCCACCCACCCCACTCACCCACCCACCCCACCCACCCACCCACCCACTCACCCACCCACCCCACCCACCCACCCACTCACCCACCCACCCACCCANCCCACCCCACCCACCACCCACCACCCACCCACCCACCCACCCACCCACTCACCCAACCCACCCCACCCACCCACCCCACTCACCCAACCCANCCCACCCACCACCCACCCCACCCACCCACCCACCCCACCCACCCCACCCACCCACCCCACCCACCCCCACTCACCCACCCACCCACCCACCACCCCACCCACCCACCCCCCACCCACCCACCCCACTCACCCACCCACCCCACCACCCCACCCACCCCCACTCACCCACCCACCCCCACTCACCCACCCACCCCACTCACCCACCCACCCCACTCACCCACCCACCCCACCCACCCACCCCCACTCACCCACCCACCCCACCCACCCACCAACCCACCCACCACCCACCCCCACCACCCACCCCCACTCACCCACCCCACCCACCCACCCACCCCCACCACCACCCACCCACCCACCCACCCCACCCACCCAACCCCCCCACCCACCCACCCCACCACCCAACCCACCCCACCCACCCACCCCACTCACCCACCCACCCACCCACCCACCCCCACTCACCCACCCACCCCACCCACCCACCCCCACCACCCACCCACCCCACCCACCCCCACTCACCCACCACCCACCCACCCACCCACTCACCCACCCACCCACCCACCCACCCACCCACCAGCANCCCCACTGCACCCAACCACCCACCCACCCACCCACCCACCCACCACCCACCCCACTCACCCAACCCACCCCACCCACCCACCCACCCACCCCACCCACCCACCCACCCCACCCACCCCACCCCACCCACCCNCCCACCCACCCCACCACCCACCCACCCACCCCANCCCCACCCACCCACCCCACCCACCCCACCCACCCCACCCACCCCACCCACCCACCCACCCACCCACCCCACCCACCCACCCACCCACCCACCCACCCACCCCACCCACCCACCCTACCCACCCACCCACCCACCCACCCACCCACCCACCCACCCACACCCCACTCACCCACCCACCCCACCCCACCCACCCACCCCACCACCCCACCCACCCCACCCACCCACCCACCCACCCACCCACCCACCCACCCACTCACCCACCCACCACCCACCCCACTCACCCACCCACCCCANCCCACCCACCCACCCACCCCACCCACCCACCCACCCTCCCACCCACCCACCACACCCCCCACCCCACCCCCACCCACCCTACCCCCCACCACCTCCCGAACGCCGACCTAATGCGTGTGTGGGGGCNGGGGGGGGGGTCGGGTGAAAGTGGTGGGCGCACCGAGGCCTGCGGATCGGAGGGTCGCCGGTTCCGATCGCCGCCTCCCCGGCGTGGAAGTAGAAACGGTGGGGGGGGGACGGATTGCGTTGATCCACACCCCAACCCCCCCACCACCTCTTTGCGCCCCGAGACTTATCGGCGGGTCGCTCTGACGGCAGGGGCAGCTCCCCCGCGCCGCCTCTCGGGACGCGCACGTGCGTCGAGGTGCGTTGTGGCCGTCCACGCGCCCAGCAGCCGCCCCGCCCCCCCAAGGCGACTGGCCGACGCGGAAGGGGAAGGCCGAGGCCGACCGCGAAGGCCTTGCGCCGCCGGACCTGACCCTCTGCCCTGTGCCGCCCCCCCTCCAGCTTCTCCGGGCTGCCCCTGTCCGCCGCTCAGCGGCTGCCCAAGCTGGGTGAGATGCGCGCGGAGCCCTCGCTGGTGCCGCAGTCGCGCCTGCTGCAGTACAAGCAGGCGTGCGCGGCGCAGCGCGCCGTCTCGCCGCACCCCTTCGCCAACTCGGCCGCCGCCGGCGCCGGCGCCGCCGACGACGCCGCGGCCCAGCCGGCCGAACGAACTTCCCCGGGCGCGGCCCCGACGCCCGGAGCAGCGCCGAGTACGCGCCGTCGCCCTTCTACGCGCTACCCTCGAGGCCGACGCTGGCGCACTTTGCGCCGGGCGTGTACCCTCACGGCGCCGGCGGAGGTGGAGTGCCGAACCTGCCCCGGCCGGTTTCGGCGGCCTGCACCATCACCACCAGCAGCAGCAGCAGCCGTCGCCGCCGTCGCCGGCGATGGTGGGCGCGAGCGACGCCGACCTGGAACGGCCCGGGGCCGGCGGCGCAGATCTACAACGGGTTCTCGCACGGGCTGCTGCTGGGAGCGGCGCTCAGCCCCAGGAAGGAGGGCGGCGGTGCAGGCGCCGGCGGTGGCGGCGCCGATCCGATGGCCGGCGCCGCGACCGCCCAGTCGTCGCCGTCCTCCGTCGTTCAGTCGTACGCCGCCGCCGGCGTGAACGGGCGCGCGGCGGTGCCGTCGCCCGGCGGGGAGTTTGACGGCTCGGGTTGGCCTCCCTCGGCTATGACGAGCGCCCAGCACCACCACCAGCAGCACCATCACCAGCACCATTACCAGCAGCAGCAGCAACAGCAGCAGCAGCAGCAGCAGCGCTACGGCTTGCGCAGCGCCAGCGGCGATGCCGTTCACTTCCCCAGCCACTACGGCCCTCCGGCCTCCGTGCTGTGTCTGCCGTCGGGCGCCGAAACGTCGGACCCCCTGCTCAGGCCTGGGCCGTCCCAGAAGCCGGGCTCAGTGTGGAGATGGAGCAGCACCAGCAGCAGCAGCAGCAGCAGCAGCAGCTTCACCAGCACCATCAGCTTCTGCTTCCGCACCACCTCCACCCGCTCTCAACGTCCACGCACCCCGATCACGTGAGTGCCTCGTAGCCCATCGGATTCCTCCCGGTACGGACAAACACTCGGATTCAGAAGCCTNGGGGGGGGTGGGGTGGCGACGCGTCCCAGTGGCGAGCGGCGTTGGCCGCACGCAGCAGAGGCTCGCGCTTTGAATCCGATGAGGCACCACCCTTTGTCACCGCTGCTGTGCGTGCCAGGCGCACGGTTGTATTACGTTCAGTACGAAAGAAGTTTAGCGTACCGTACGCGCGTACGTGCGTGCGTGCAGCGGACGCACCGCCGGTGAGCTACGGTTGGCTCATGTACGGTGCGAAATAATTTTTTCTTGTCAAGGCGCTCTTCTCCTCCCACCCAGCTTCAAATACGCTGCAAGCTGAGCAGTCTTCTTGGTTCTTTCGGTAAAGTCACGTAGAATGGAAACAATAAAAATAATAAAATTAAACATAATAAAATAATTCTCACGACGTTTATTATGTTTATTTTATTATTTTATTGTTTCCCTTCTACGTGACTTTACCGAAAGAACCAAGAAGATGAATCCCTGCAGTCACGAAAGCTTTAAATCGAAATTTAAGCTTAGCAGTGTTGATTGGAGCGCTGTCTTTCAGACAGCTCTGTTCTTCACCTGAGGACTGCTGCTTGTGTTGTGGCTGAAACGTCGTGAGAATTTGATTTTATTATGTTGTATTTTTATTATTGTATTATTTCCCTTCTACGTGACTTTACGGAAAGAATCAAGAAGGTGTGAAAGAAGGTTAGGCGCTCGCACGCACGCGCCGGACGCGAAGAGAAACCCCTTCCCCCCCCGTGGCGTCGTTCGAAATGGTCTGTGTGTGTGTCCGGGGGATGGGGACCTGAGCAATGCACCTCTCCGAACGATTCTAGATTTGAAGCTTTCGTGACTGCAAGGATTCATATTCTTAGGTTTTTCGGTAAAGTCACGTAGGTAAAAAATGTAAATTAATAAAAGTAAAATAAAATAAAAATCACGACGTTTGTTATGCAGTCTATTCTTAGTCTTAAGCCTCACCTTACCATATTAATAACAAGTGTGCCGTACCTGGCCCTTCCCTCTTCAACCATTATATAACGGAGTGGTAGCTCTTGTAATCTCTCATTTACGTGATACAGCTGTCGTGGCTGTGACGGTTCCACCTGAAGACGGAAGCTTGTGTTGCCTCCGAAACGTCGTGATTTTATTTTACTTTTATTAATTTTAATTTTTACCTACATGACTTTACCGAAAAACCTAAGAATGTCTCCGAACGATGTTGGCGTACATCCCTGAGCGCACAAGTATCGTCGCCATGATTACCGTCGTGCTGCTGTTGTCCGTGATGGTCGGCGCATCGCGCGTGGCGGCCGTTTGTCGTCTGGGAGTCGCCGATGTTGCCGGCACGGCGCTGATTGGCCAGCGATTAGTTTCGTTTGTTAATTATTCTCGGAACGCCGGGACCACCAATCCCCCCCCACCCCGCCCCGGTCGTGTGACCGACGGGCAGGCAAACCAAGAGAACGTCGCTCTTTAAACCCACGTGTACCCTCCCCTTGGCGCCAGTAGGCCTTCATCCAGCAGTAGATTCACATTATGTTTGGCGACTGTTTTGCAAGCGGGTCCTGACAAGCGTTTTTTGGGTATTTTTTTCTTGCGGCATGTGACGGGGAGGCCGCGGGGGGAGGGGCGGGGGGGGTAGTGCAATGATTCCTACGTTGATTCCATATTAGTGCTTGGCACAGTGACGCTGGCACGCTAAAGACTAAAATATTGTCTTCATGGTGTAAGACCCCGCTGAGCTACGTAGCTCTTTTTCAGCAGCGACCACCCTGTCCATCGCACCTCTGATCGCTATGACGACGACGACGACGACAACGACGACGACGTTTATGTTCTGTAATCCGCGCGTTCCTCTCTCCGTCTCGCTACTAAGTGTTTTTTCCTTTCCAACCTCACCGCCGCCGCCGCCGCCGCGCCGATTTCAATTGGGAGCGAGCGTGTCGGGGCGGCGGCGGTGGTGGTGGGTGGGGGTCTTTTTTATTTGCATGGCGCTCGAACGGCTACGCCGGAGCCTCCAACGCACGTCCCTCGACGGCAGATTCCAATTGCTGCACCGGTGACCTTGCCGCCGCCCCCTCCACCCAGAGACGAAGAAGGGGGGGGGGCAGGGGGGGGGGACCCTGGCAGCGCCGCACGGATAGATGGGGTCACGGCCCTCTCTGTTCCCGGGCGTGCACGCACGCAGCAGAATGTGAATAGCGGTGGGCTGGGCGATGGGCGGGGAGCCGACGCGTGTTCGGTGGTTCTGGGGGTCTCGTCTCGGCGAAGGCCGTTTGGTCGCCGTGCGGGTACAAGGGTCTCGGCGTCAATCTGTGGGTCTCCACGTGAGTGTAGGTCAATGTGCGAGTCTGTGGGTTTATCTTCTTGGTTCTTTCGGTAAAGTCAGGTAGAAGGGAAATAATAAAATTATAAAAATAACATTATTCTCACGACGTTTCTTCAGACGCTGTCTTTCCGACAGACTGTTCTTCACCTGAGGACGGCTGCTTGCGTTGTGGCCGAAACGTCGTGAGAATTGTATTTTATTATGTTTTATTTTTATTATTTTATTATTTCCAATGTACGTGACTTTACCGAAAGAACCAAGAAGATGTGAATCCTGCAGTCACGAAAGCTTTAAATCGAAATCTGTGGGTTTATGTTAAGTGTGTGGGTCTCTCTGCGAGTATGTGGGTTTCTGGGCAGGCCTATGGGTTTTTGTGCAAGCCTGTGGGTTTCTGGGCGAGACTTTGGGTTTCGCTTTGGGTCTCTGGGTTCCTCTGTGTTTGAAGCTATGGGTCTGTGTGAGCCTATGTGTCTCTCTGTGTGTGGATCTATGGGTATCTGTGTGAATCTGTGGGTCTCTATGTGAATCTATGGGTCTCTGTGTGAATCTATGGGTCTCTGTGTGAGCCTATGGGTCTCTCTGTGTGTGAATCTATGGGTCTCTGTGTGAATCTGTGGGTCTCTATGTGAATCTATGGGTCTCTGTGTGAATCTATGAGTCTCTGTGTGAATCTATGGGTCTCTGTGTGCGAGTTTGTGTGGTGGCCCGAGGGTTTGAGAGGCGAGCTGGTGCTGTAGAGCACCCGGATGCAATCTGGGTTCTCAACCAAATCACCGATGACTCTGCATCGAGACACCGAGACTCGGAGAGGCCTGTCGGCTCACACGGAGACCCACAGATTCGCATAGAACCCAGAGGCCCACAGCCTCAAAGAAAGTTGGTAGACTCACATGATGGAGACCGTAGACTCACACGGAGACCCATAGACTCACACAGAGACCCATAGACTCACACAGAGACCCGTAGACTCGCATGGAGACCCATAGACTCACATAGAGACCCGTAAACTCACATGGAGACCCGTAGACTCGCACAGAGACCCATAGACTCACACGGAGACCCATAGACTAACATGGAGACCCGTAGACTCGCACAGAGACCCATAGACTCACACAGAGACCCATAGACTCACACAGAGACCCATAGACTCACACAGAGACCCATAGACTCACACAGAGACCCATAGACTCGCACAGAGACCCATAGACTCACACAGAGACCCATAGACTCACACAGAGACCCATAGACTCACACAGAGACCCATAGACTCACACAGAGACCCGTAGAATCACATTACGGCCCGCAGACTCGCAGAGGTATCTGTCGACTCGCACACAGACCCATGGCGACGGGAGGGTGGGAGAGTGGGAGGGAGCAGCGCGAGCGGGAGGAGAGGGCCGCATGTTTTGGACCCGTCCCGCGCTCTCTCTCTCTGAGTAATTGAAATGACATTTGTGGAAGAGTTTGGGTCGACAGTGACGGCGCTGCCATTTGCTATTCAATTGCCTTGCGCGCGCGTGTTTGTGCGTGTATGTGTTTGTGTGTGTGTTTGTGTGTGTGTGCGTGTGTTTGTGCGCGCGCGTGNTTGTGTGTGTTTGTGTGTGTGTGCGTGCGAGCGTGTGTTTGTGTGTGTGTGCGTGTGTTTGTGCGAGAGTGTGCGCGCATGTGTTTGTGTGTGTGTTTGTGCGTGCGTGTGTGTGTTTGTGCGTGTGTGTGTGTTTGTGCGTGTGTGTGTGTTTGTGCGTGTGTGTGTTTGTGTGTGTGTGTTTGTGTGTGTTTGTGTGTGTGTGTGTTTGTGTGTTTGTTTGTGTGTGTGTGTGTGTTTGTGTTTTTGTGCGTGTGTTTGTGTGTTTGTGCGTGTGTGTGTTTGTGTGTGTGTGTTGTGTGTGTGTNTGTGTGTGTGTGTTTGTGTGTGTGTTTGTGCGTGTGTGTGTTTGTGCGTGTGTGTGTGTTTGTGTGTGTTTGTGTGTGTGTTTGTGCGTGTGTTTATGTGTTTGTGTGTGTTTGTGTGTGTGTTTGTGCGTGTGTGTGTGTGTTTGTGCGTGTGTGTGTGTGTGTGCGTGTGTGTGTGTTGTGCGTGTGTNTGTTTGTGTGTGTGTTTGTGCGTGTGTGTGTGTGTTTGTGCGTGTGTGTGTTTGTGCGTGTGTGTGTGTGTGCGTGTGTTTGTGCGTGTGTGTGTTTGTACGTGCGAGCGTGTATGCGCGTGTTCATGTGTGTGCGTGTTCGTGTGTGTTGCGTGCGAGTATCTTGACCGATGCGGGCAGAATTTAATGTTCTCTCGTGCGTGCCAGTCGCCGTGGCCCATCTATCTTTTGTCTTTCTTCTCTTCTCCGTCCACCGGCACAAGCGAGACGCGCCGGGCCCCACTGCCCTTGCCGCGCCGCTGACTTAGCGAGCGCGGTGAACGAGCGGGGTCGCGTGCCGATGACCCGGCGACGCCACGGGGACCGGCTGGCGTCGCTCGCGCCGTGATCCAGCGCGTCGGTAGCCTCCCATCCGCTCCCCCCCCCCCTCGCCTCCGGTCCTGTGGGGTCCTGTAGACTCGCGTAGAGACCCGCGCGATGCGACCGTGGACATGCGGTGGCAGCACGTAGGTGCCGCCGCGTATCAAGGTGCTGCGCAGGTAGTGGGGGGGGGCTGTGTGCGTCGTCGTCGTCGTTGTTGTTCATACACTAATCAAACGTCGCTCTCGCCACTGACCCTGTGGCTCCCTCCCTCCCCTTTCCCTCCCACCCCCCCTCCACCCACCCCTCTTCCCTCCTCTCGCTCCGGCGCTTCGCGGCGCCGTCGCCTCCCGGCTGCCGTGCGATTCCGCTCCGATTCAGTTCTGCTTCTGCCGCGGCGTCTCCGCTCGGGCGGCGGTGGCGGCGGTGCCTGGTGTGCTACCCCCGCCCCCACACCACCCGCCCCCACCCCCCCGCCCTCCACCCCCCCACTCCCACTCCCCGGGATGGAGAGCGTGAGAGTAATCAATCGCGAGCGCCAAGCGAGGGGGAGGGAGGAGGGAGGCGAGAGGGGCGGCCCGCCGACTCGCGCAGAGCCAAGTCAGAAGCGGGAGGCGTCGGGTTTAACCCTCCCTGGCCGGGGCGACCCTCGTCACCTGCTGTGTGATTCTCTGGATTGCTGCGTGGGTCTGTGGGTCTCTGCGTGGTCTGTGGGTCTCTGCGTGAGTCTGTGGGTCTCTGTGTGAATCTCTGATTCTGCGTGAGTCTGTGGGCCTCTGTGTGAGTATGTGGGTCTCTGCGTGAGTCTGTGGGTCTCTGCGTGAGTCTGTGGTCTCTGTGTGAGTCTGTGGGCCTCTGTGTGAGTCTGTTGGCCTCTGTGCGTCTCTGTGCGAGTCTGTGGGTCTCTGTGTGAGTCTGTGGGTCTTTGTGTGAGTCTGTGGGTCTGTGTGAGTCTGTGGGTCTCTGTGTGAGTCTGTGGGTCTCTGTGTGAGGCTGTGGGTCTCTGCGTGAGTCTGTGGTTCTCTGCGTGAGTCTGTGGGTCTCTGTGTGAGTCTGTGGGTCTCTGTGTGAGTCTGTGGGTCTCTGTGTGAGTCTATGGGTCTCTGCGTGAGTCTGGGGGCCTCTGCGTGAGTCTGTGAGTCTGCGTGAGTTTGTGGGCCTCTGCGTGAGTCTGTGGGTCTCTGCGTGAGTCTGTGGGTCTCTGCGTGAATCTCTGGATTGCTGCGTGGGTCTGTGGGTCTCTGCGTGAGTCTGTGGGCCTCCGTGGTGCGATGCCAAGGATCTCTGCACAAGTCTGTGCGGCATGAGCGGCCACCCCTCCGTGCTTCGGCAGTGCAAAACAATGCCGGTGCCTCCCGAAGGTTTTGCCCTCCCTTCCCCACCGGCCGTTGCCGGGCCGAGGCCTCCCGGCGGCACCGCCACCGCCGGGAGGAGAGAAGAGCTCACGACGAGAGAGATGGGGTGGGGGTGTGGGGGTTAAAGGGGCTCGGAGCCACGGTTGCGATTGAAAATCCATACTTCATTTGTCGGAGAGCGGGCGCCGTGTCTATGAAACATTAATCACGCGTGCAACGCCGCCGCCGCAGCTTCGGCGGGCGGCTTGCGCACCCCGGCGGAGAATCGATTGGGCGGTTTTTGTGCCGGAGGGAGCGGAGGGAAGGGAGGGCACGGGGAGGGGAGGCGGGGGGGGGCTGGAGAGGGAGGTCAGGATAGGGTAGGCGAAGGGAGGGCAGCGGAGGGCAAGGGGATGCAGAGGGGAAGGGAAGGGAGGGGACACGAGGGCAAGGGAAGGGTGGGTAGGGCAGGGGTGGGTAGGGCAAGGGTGGGTAGGGCAGGGGTGGGTAGGGCAGGGGAAAGTCGTGAAGGGGATGGCAGTAGAGGGCGGTAGAGGGGAGCAATGGGGAGGGGAGTCAAGGGGGTGGCTGGCAGAGGATTGCGAGAGAGGGGACGGCAGTGGATGGAATGGAGGGCAGAGAACAGGGGGCGAGGGCAGGCGAGTNGGGGGCAGGTCAGGGGAGTGGGGGGGGGTTGAGGAGGGAGGGGAGCGGGGGTGGGCGATCGACGCAGTAATCCAACCCCCGTCCGCGGTCTTAAAACAGCCGCCCTGCCATTAACCCTGCAACCGCTAGACTGCGACGTCGAGCGATGATGGACGTGCGTGTCGGTCGCGCTTGGTGGCGCTTGGTGGCGCTGCGTGGCGCTTGGTGGCGCTTGGTGGCGCTTGGTCGCGCTTGGTGGCGCTTGGTCGCGCTGCGTGGCGCTTGGTGGCGCTTGTGGCGCTTGGTGGCGCTGCGTGGCGCTTGGTGGCGCTTGGTGGCGCTTGGTGGCGCTGCGTGGCTCTTGGTGGCGCTTGGTGGCGCTTGGTCGCGCTGCGTGGCGCTTGGTGGCGCTTGGTGGCGCTGCGTGGCGCTTGGTGGCGCTTGGTGGCGCTTGGTGGCGCTGCGTGGCGCTGCGTGGCGCTTGCGACGGTCCCGTGTATTCAGAAGAAACGTCGCGTGTCAAGTCGCGCTTGTTTGTTCTGACCCCGGCGAGGAAGTCAGAGGACCGGGATATGGGGGGAGGGTGCTTGCAACGAGCGACGCTTTGGCGTTCGCCCAAAGAAAAAAATCAATCGCTAAATGGAAATCGGAGCAAATCATCTCACGGCGGCGTGGCGCCGAACGTGCTTTGACAACGCACAGCCCTGAGACGTGGCGACGGCGGGAGGGTGGGGACGGGGAGAGGGGGGGGGATTGGGGGGTGGAGGGGGAGAAAGGGGGGTTGGTGCAGCGGTGGGGGGAGAGGGGGGTGGAGGGAAGGATTTAATCCAGCAGTGGATTGCTCCATGCACAGTCTGTCTGAGTCAATGCGCTGAGCGGAGAGCAGCAGAGCAGACAATCCACTGTTGTACTGCACTTCTGTGGTCCCCACGTCTTGTGCTCCTCGCGTTCACAAAAACCAGCACGGCCCGGGGCTCGGTCTTCATCCAGCAGTGGATTGACAGACTCGCTGTTCACGCACCGCACTGCTGGTCACACTAACCCCGCTCTTTGATTCATTCGCTCGCTCGCTCGTTTGCTCGCTCACCGTTCTACAAATCGCACCACTTGCCCGCCGCACTGCACGTCACCTCACTTATCTCTCTGCTCATTCCCCGCTCGCTAACAGCACTTGCCCCAACAGTCTGTGAAGGCTATACGGGGGATCTTTGTCTTTGTGGGTATAATCTGCCCGCACCCCCACCCCGGGTCGCAGACCGGGCACCGGGTCGCCTTGTGCCACGCGGGGACAGCTTCCACTTGGGTGGTGGGGGGTGGGAGGTGTGTGGGGGGGGGGTGTGGGGGGGGGTGTNGGGGGGGGGTGTGGAGGGGGTCTGGGGGGGGTCTGGGTGGGGTGGTGCCCTCCGAGCGTTTGAGGTGCGGCGATGTGTCGGGCCGTTGGGCTCGCCGATGCATTCAAGCGAGCGCCGTGTAAATGCGGNTTTATTATCGATGACTAATATTGGGGTCGGTGACCACCCTCCACCCCCCCACCCCACCCCACCCCGGTAATATTTTATCGCCACCGCGCCCAGCTTACCACATCGAGTGTTCTCATTCGCATCTCGCCGTGCGAGCCCGCGGCTGCTGCCGGCAGTGTCGCCGTGACGCCGCCTGCCTCGGCAGACCGCGGCGCTTCCCGGGGACGCGTCCGGCGAGAATTTAAACCCCCCCCACCACCACCACCACCTCCCACCCCACCCCCTGCTGGCGGTCACCTCTAATTAAACGTTAATTAGACGCCACGCTCGGCTCCTCCGCCAAAGCTTCCCAACGCATGCCAATGAGCGGTGGTGGTGGTTGGGGGGCGGCAGAGGGAGGGATGGAAGGTGACGGGAAGGTTTTTCTTGCCGCTTATGCAGCGAATGAGCGTCTCACCTCATTTCTTTGTTTCTCGCTCCCTGACTGTTTTGGTGATTATAATTGGCTAAGTGTGATGGATGAAGGGGTGTGTGTGTGTATATAATGATGGCGGGGAACGGTCGTGCAGCGATTAGCGCTGCGCTGCGAACCCGGCGACCCGCTTTTAAATTCCCGCTCACGGCTCGGACGAGTACCCGGTGCGACGTGTGAACATCGCCGCTGGGAGACAAAGGCGGCCGCGGAGAGCCCGCCAACCCCACCCCGCTCAGTTTAGCACGTAGTCGTAGTCGGCTTTCGCGACCAATGTCATCGACAATACGAGTTTTTGTTGGGGTAGATCGCGTAAATATGAATGTGTCGTTATACCCGCCGCCACCCGACACAGCCAATGGGTGAGCTAAAATGACCGCGTCAAGTGATAGATACATACATCACCTTGGTGCAGTAATTTTCTTGATGCAGTCAATTTAGCTGTGACGGTCCCACCTGATGACGGAGACTTGTGTTGCCTCCGAAACGTCGTGATTTTTATTTTATTTTTATTTTACTTTTATTAATTTCATTTTTTTACCTACGTGACTTTACCGGCAAAAACCTAAGAATATGAATAATTGCAGTCACGAAAGCTTCAAATCTAGAATCGGTGAGGGTTTGTCACGTAGACAGAACGCGGCAACTCGCCACTAGCACAGCACACACCAGTCGCGTGCTGGAGACCAGGTCCACGACATTTTTAAATCCTTTATATTAAGTTCGCATGCTTGCTTGCTTGCTTGCGTGCTTGCTTGCTTGCTTACGACCGTGCAAATCTTTCGGTCGTTTTTTAACCCACTTCCGTGATCCAATCGAGCTGACATTTTCCACACAGACTCGTTGTGCCAGACAATTAATGTTCGTGAAAAAAATTCCCAAAATTGTACACTTTTTAGGCAACATTTTTTATTTTACATATATTCAAATAGAACGCATTCATGGCTTTGGCTGAACGTCACAGTATAAGAGCCCAGAGCGTAACCCCTCCACAGGCCGTGGCGGAGTAGCGCAGTTGGTAGCGCCCTCGCTTCCCATGCCAAAGGTCGCGGGATCGATCCCCGCGTCCTCCACAGGCGAATATATTTTTAAATCCTTTATATTAAGTTCGCTGCCACGCATATAAAGGATTTATAGTGAAAAACTTTGTTTTTACGGGTTTACTTTTTAGCACCGGTGCCAGCCTCCGTAGGCGCTGCTCCGCCAACGGCACTCGCCGCCAACGATCCGTCGAGGCGATCGGGGAGTGGGTGCCGGGGGATCTTTGTCTCGGCGCTAGAAACCCACTCGGCCATGCAGCTCACGCGGCGAACGCGCAAACCACGCGGCGCTCCGTGCGGTCGCGCGCCGCTTCGTCTTGAGCCGCGTTAGCGGGAACGCACGCGGGCGGACGCTGCGGCCTACGCCACCCACGCTGCCCACGCTGCAGCCTCACTAATTATATGTGGCCCACGGGGGGGGGGTGGGGGCGGGGGGACGGACACATGGGGCTCACGGTGGCTATGAGATGTGGAGTCTGCGTGACGCCTCTCTCTCTCTCTCTCATCATCATCACGGTGGCTAGGAGATGTTAACTACCTCGCCTGGTATACAGGAGATCGTGGGTTCGATCCCGACCCTGACGCCTGCTGTATATTTGGAGTTTGCGTGTCTCTCTCTCTCATCATCACGGTAGCTAGGAGATGTTAACTACCTCGTCTGGTATACAGGAGGTCGTGGGTTCGATCCGACCCTGACGCCTGCTGTATATTTGGAGTTTGCGTGTCTCTCTCTCTCATCATCATCACGGTGGCTAGGAGATGTTAACTACCTCGTCTGGTGTACAGGAGGTCGTGGGTTCGATCCCGACCCTGACGCCTGCTGTATATTTGGAGTTTGCGTGTCTCTCTCCTCATCATCATGGTGGCTATGAGATGTTAACTACCTCGCCTCGTATACAGGCGATCGTGGTTCGATCCGACCCTGACGCCTGCTGTATATTTGGAGTTTGCGTGTCTCTCTCTCTCTCATCATCACGGTGGCTATGAGATGTTAACTACCTCGCCTCGTATACAGGAGGTTGTGGTAAACGTTTTTGGGTTATATCGCGTTATTTATAAATGTGTCGTAACCCTCCACCACCCGACACGGTCAATCGGCAAAAAAGTGTCACGTTGACAAAAGACAAATCGTTCACTGCTTTAGCCCACCGGTGTGTGGGTTGAAGCGTGAATCCACAACATTTACAATTTTTGAGTACGACGTTTCGCTGGTAATTACATCCAGCATCATCGAGCAATTCGCGATCTGACCCAAAAACGTTTATTATGAATAATATTGTTCGCGAAAGCCTACGTGTTAAAAGGAGGTTGTGGGTTCGATCCCAATCCTGGAGTTTGTGTCAGAGGTCGCAAACGGGTTTTGATTCCTTACCCGTACCCGTATCCTGCCGCACCAGGGTCGCAAATGGGTACCCGTACCCGTACCCAGCCATACCCGTACCCTACCCGGCCGGGTACGGGTAGGGTACGGGTATCGGGTACCCGATTGCGACCTCTGGATGAAGCCATGTTGCAGGCGCGGGTGGGTTGATTCTAGGAACTTGAATTGTGAGAAGAGAAGTGACAAACAGTTACTCACCAGTGATTCACGGTCTACCCGTACCCGGCCGCACCAGGGACGCAAACGGCTACCCGTACCCGGCCGTGTACGGATAGCCTGGTATCGGGTAGGGTACGGGTATCGGGTACCCGTTTGCGACCTCTGGTTTGCGTGTCTCTCCCGTGGCCGCGTGGATTTGTGTCCGCGTCCTCCGGTTTCTCCCTCCGCGTTTCGAGTCGGCACGTCATGCCTGTCTCGTCCTTTGGCTGCGGTAAATGTCCACGCGACGGTGATAAGCTTGTGTTCTTTACCACGCGTCGTCATACTCATTGACATGCTAATTTTTTTTCTAACCCCTCCCTCTCTCCGCCCCCACCCCTCTCTCTATTTAAGGCCTCGTCACAGAGACGTTCTCTCTCTGTGTGCCGATACGTGTTCTCTCTCTGTGTATCTTTGTGATGTCTGTCTGCTTGTATGTCTGTCTATAGTTTTCTGGTTAGATTTTTGTTGCTATTTCTTTTATACCTGATGACGATTGCTTGTGTTGCAATCGAAACGTAGTATGCTATTATTTAATTTATTATTTTATCTTTATACGTGACTTTACCGAAAGAACTAAAGAGTAAGCCTCTTCGTTGAGCAATCGTTTGCGATGGGGCAGGTGGTCGCTTCAGAAAATTAGCCACGTAGCAGCTGAGCGGGAGCCTGAGACCTGGTAAGAAAAAAAACATTTTTACTGTTTAGTTTTATTTCGATTTAAAGCTTTCGCGACTGCAGGGATTCATCTTCTTGGTTCTTTCGTAAAGTTACGTAGAAGGGAAATAATAAAATATAAAAAATTAAACATAATAAATACAATTCTCACGACATTTCGGCCACAACGCAAGCAGCCGTCCTCAGGTGAAGAACAGGTCTGTCGGAAAGACAGCGTCTGAATGCTAAATCCACAACATTTTTTTTGTTAGAGTCACTTTATTTTTCATTAATATTAAAGAAGTGAAGTTGCCTTTACATGCTTAAGCTGTTAATTTATCCATTGCATGGGTGGACCTTATCTTATCAATCATCCAGACATTTGCCCCCTGAGAGATTTTGCAGGAGCCTCCACTGCTTCCGTGTGTTTGGCACGCTGTGAACACCATCAGCCGCACTAATCGGTAGCTACCTAGGGGAGCGGGAGGGATCTCTGGTCCGTCGCGGATCAGCGATTCTAATTTAGGGCGCGGCAGTCACTGCCGGCGGAAGTTGGGGGCGGGGGCGGGGCGACCGCCTCATGGCGTGACAGAGTTGGCCGACGTGTTATTAGCGTGTTGTTAGCATGCTGTTGGCGTGTTCGCGCCCAGGAGTCGGTCCAAAGGTCTCGGAGCCGCTGCCTCGCACCTCGCACCTCCTAGACGCCCTCGCTGCGTCGTTCCCCATCGCAGGCGCTGTGCTCTCCTTGTTGGCTTGCCTCTTGACCCACCTCCCCCCCCCTATTTGATTCCACATCCCCCACCTCCACTCTCCCCACCTCCCCCCACCACCACTCACCTCCCCCCACCACCACTTGCCCCACCTCCCCCCACCACCACATCGCCCCACCTTCACCTCTCCCACCTCCCCCCCCTACTTGATTCCACATCTCCCCCACTACCACTCACCTCCCCCCCACCACCACTTGCCTCCACCCATCCCCCCACCTTCACCTCTCACCTCCCCCTCAACTCCNCCCACCACCCTCACCTCCCCCACCACCACTCACCTCCCCCCCCACCACCTCATCCCCCATCTTCCCCCCCCCCATAACTTACGTCGCTCCCCCCGCCACCCGCCTCCACCTCCCCCCCCACCTCCCTCCCTCCGCCTCACAGCCCATTGGTCGAATCAAACAAAAAGACCGAGAGAGAAAGTGTCGCGACCTGAGAAGGAGACCGTGGGTTGTAAACAATCAATTAGCCGCGGGGGGGGGGGGGGGGGGGGCTGCTGCATTAGCCGCTGACAGCCGGAGTGAGGCCGCTCACTAAGGAGGGCGGTGGGGGGGGCTGCTGCTTGGAGGCCATCGAGGACCGTGAACGATGATGAGATCACGTGACGTCCGCACCCCCCCCCCGCTAAACGGAAAATTGATTCCGCGTTCGAGAATTCAAAATCGTGTTCATCACCATCAGCGTTGTCGTCCTCTGTTCTGTTTGGTTTGACACTTGGTAGGGCTTTCGCGACCGATGTTGTCCATTAGAGAGGTTCTTGGGTTAGATGGCGTAAATGTAATTGTGAATGTTGTGGGTTTTACTCTCCGACACACCGGTGTGCTGTACCAGTAAAGAACTGGCACGTTCTGTTTACTTGACGAAGCCTTACTGGATTGGCTGTGTCGGGTGGTGGCGGGTTTAACGACACATTTTTGTGTTTAGTTTGACATCCTTACCCCCCCCTCCAACACGCCCGTCGCACCTTCATCAGCACGGTGCACAAGAATTTCAACATACGTTACGTACAGCATACATCGTACGTCATCGCCGCGGTCGGTCCGCTGCTGGAAGCAAGCTCGCCCCGAGTAGCCCACCGCCGTCTCCCGCCTTGTGCCGCGTCTCCGCGTGCAGAGGCACGGGGTCGGGGTATCGGAGGGCGCGGGGGGCCAGGGTTGTGGTGCTGGTGGGGCGCTGGGCTGACAGCGGAAAATATTAAGAAACCTGCCCAATTAATTTCCACCGGCGTTGGGATGGTTCCCGGCGACCTCTGGCTCGCAAGTGGCTGCGGTGCCGTGGCGGCTGCGGCCGCCCCCAACAGCATCCGTGGACGATTGCTGGCCGGCGCAGCGTCGTTTAGCCACGGCCATCTGCCGAGCTGCGAGAGGCCTCTTGCCATCAGGGAGGAGGTTTTTGGTACAGCGGCAGCCCCCTTCCTGCAACTCCTTGCCGNCCCCCCCCTCCCCGAGCCCAGCGTTCGGCCCTCCTTCAGCAGCCCCCGGCTCCTTCCCCAAAGAAAGTCACGTGACTAAAAAAAGTTAACCTAGCCTCCGACCATTTTATCATAAATAGGTTTTTGGGTCGGATCGCGTTATTTATAAATGTGTCGTAACCTCCACCACCCGNCACGGCAAGTAAAAATGTGTCACGTTTTCAAAAGACGAAATAATTGACTTCTTTAGCCCACCGGTGGTGTGCTGAAGAGAGAATCAACAGCATTTTAAAATTTGACTAGTAGATTTCGCTGATAATTCTCGTTCTGCAGATGGTGAAGCCCCTGTTGCTTCCAGTCTTAAATAGAGCAGCATCGGGTTCATCACCACCGGGGGCTAAAGAAGTCAATTAATTTGTCCTTTGAAAAACGTGACACATTTTTTACGTTTGGCCGTGTGGGTGTGGAGGGTTCGACACATTTATAAATAACGCGATCTGACCCAAAAATCTTGATTATGGACTCAAAAAACTGTGCTATCCTCCGGTCATCCACGCAGCAGCGGCCCTTTGGCTAAGCCGTCGAACAGAGGTCGGCGCGACGCTTTCATGCGCTTCCGCGGCTGTCTGGAATGCTCCTCTGTTCCGGATATCGGGAAGCTACTGGAGCTTCACTTTCGCCAGATTGACAAACAATTGGTTCTTCACGTTCTGCAGATGTAGATGCCACTGGTTCTTCACGTTCTGCAGATGTAGATGCCACTGGTTCTTCACGTTCTGCAGATGTAGATGCCACTGGTTTTCACGTTCTGCAGATGTAGATGCCACTGGTTCTTCACGTTCTGCAGATGTAGATGCCACTGGTTTTCACGTTTGCAGATGTAGATGCCACTGGTTCTTCACGTTCTGCAGATGTAGATGCCACTGGTTTTCACGTTCTGCAGATGTAGATGCCACTGGTTTTCACGTTCTGCAGATGTAGATGCCACTGGTCTTCACGTTCTGCAGATGTAGATGCCACTGGTTCTTCACGTTCTGCAGATGTAGATGCCACTGGTTCTTCACGTTGCAGATGTAGATGCCACTGATTCTGCAGATGTAGATGCCACTGGTTCTTCACGTTCTGCAGACGTAGATGCCACTGGTTCTTCACGTTCTGTAGATGTAGATGCCACTGGTTCTTCACGTTCTGCAGATGTAGATGCCACTGGTTCTTCACGTTCTGTAGATGTAGATGCCACTGGTTCTTCACGTTCTGCAGATGTAGATGCCACTGGTTCTTCGTTCTGCAGATGTAGATGCCACTGGTTCTTCACGTTTGCAGATGTAGATGCCACTGGTTCTTCACGTTCTGCAGATGTAGATGCCACTGGTTCTTCACGTTCTGTAGATGTAGATGCCACTGGTTCTTCACGTTCTGTAGATGTAGATGCCACTGGTTCTTCACGTTCTGTAGATGTAGATGCCACCACCGCCATCTATTGCGGGTGTTGAACTTCGACTCTCGCTCCGAACGGGCAACTGGACATACGGACAGGTTTGTTCGCATCTTTGAAAGTTTAGTCGTGTAGAGGAGTCCCTGTATCCAAATATATCATCACAACCACGATTATGATGATGATAGACTTTGATACAGGGGGTCGGCAGCCTGCAGCTCCAGAGTCGGCGTGCGCGCGGACCCTTTGAGGCGCTGCTCGCAAAGTCATTCATTGGGAAACCACCCGACCGTCTCATCGTCGTAAATATTCGCTACGTCGCATTGCGCGGCGCTTGAGATATCGGGTAGGTTTTTGCTTTTTGTTTTTACGACCGAATTCGAAAAAAAAAACGCAGCCTCCTCATTTTATTGCAGTTTACCGGGACCCCGCCCCCCCCACCCACTTTAATTTTTTTTTATAAATCGAAACCGGGGACTAAATCTGAAGCGGCCGCGGCTAGCGACGGGACGCGAGATAAATGGACGTGGCCCTCGTCGAGCAGGCGGACGCGGGAGCGCGCGCCGGCGGTCGTGTGAGACGGGCTCTCGTGTCGGCCCGCGGGAAGGTCGCGTGATTCATCGACGGGGGAGCGGGGGGTGAACTTGGGGGGGGAGGCACCGGCGCGTCGTAAATCCCGGGCGTGGAGCGGGCGAGCGATTGCGCCGGCGGGGTTGAGCGTGTGCGCGCGAGTGAGAGAGCGGGTGGATGGGCGAGGAGATGAGCGGGCAGGCGGGCGAGTAGGCGAGTAGGTGAGCGAGTGAGTAGGTGAGTAGGTGAGCAAGCGGGTTGGCGGTTGGATGGGGCGGGTGAATGGCTTAGGTGGTCGATGAGCGAGCGGCGGGCGATCGGTGGATGAGCGATCGGGTGGATGAGCGAGCGGGCGGGAGATCGGGTGGATGAGTGATTGGGCGTGAGAGCTGGCGAGAGATCGGGTGGATGAGCGGGTGGGTGGATGAGCGAGCGGGCGGGAGATTGGGTGGATGAGCGAGGGGCAGGCGAGTGGGTAGATGAGCGAGCGGGTGGATGAGCGAGTGGGCGTGAGAGCTGGTGGGAGAGCAAGTGGATGAGCGAGTGGGCGGGTGGGTGAGCGGACGGGTGGGGTTTCGGTAGATGGGCGAGCGGACGGATGAGCGAGTGGGCGAGCGAGCGGGTGGGAGAGCAGGTAGAGAGCGGGTGGATGAGCGAGCGAGTGGGAGAGCGAGCGGATGAGCGAGCGGGAGACTGGGGGATAAGCGAGTGGGCGGATGAGCGTGGGTGGATAAGCGAGTGGGCGGATAAGCGAGTGGGGATGAGCGAGTGGGCGGATGAGCGAGCNGGCGAGCGGGGAGGCGGGCGGACGATGCGGCCGCTTAAGTAGGTCCCTCGGCAGCCGTGTTTGGCAGCGGCACCCATGGAACGCAGCGCATGTCCCGGCCTCCCATTCGCATGTGGGGCACGTGCAGAGCAGAAGCGTCTCGCCGGGAGAAATTCGACCAGGACGGGCGCGAGCGCACGCGAACGACGATCCATTACAATCCGTAGACACCCGCTTGTACGCACACACACACACGTGCGCACACACACACACGTGCACACACACACACGTACGCACACACNACGCACACACCACACGCACACACACACACGTACGCACGCACGCACGCACACACACACACGTGCGCACACACACACACGTACGCACACACACACACACGCACACACACACNCATACACACACACACACGCACACACACAGACTCGCACGCACACACGTACGCACACACACACACGTACGCACACACACATACGTACGCCGATGAAATAAAATATAGCCATCTTCTTGGTTCTTTCGGTAAAGTCACGTAGAATGGAAATAATAAAATAATAAAAATTTTACATACCAAAATATATTTTTATTATTGTTTTATTATTTCCCTTCTACGTGACTTTACCGAAAGAACCAAGAAGATGAATCCCTGCAGTCACGAAAGCTTTAAATCGAAAAAAAATATAGCCATTTGTATATATTTTTTCAGAAATTAATTGGTGACGCTGCTGCTGCTGCTGATGCTGCATTGGCAGCAGTGGTGCGTAAGTGTCACAAGAACCCCTCTTTCCATCCCAGTATCCGAGGCATCTGCAAGCAGCTGCAGGGTTGCGGTGTATGGTTGTGAGTGTCTCCCGTTCACCGCCGCGTGCCGGAACGCCATTCTCTGCTCGCTGGCGCCGACGCTGTGCCACGCACGCACGCACGCACTGCCCCCCGCCCACCTCCGCGTGGCCTTCTGCTTCCGATTCTGCTCCAATGACGATGATGGATCCATCGTCGAGGGGTTTTGGGTGAGATGGCGTCAAATATATACCAGTTCAGTGCACACCGGTTGTGTGTTGGAGAGTAAACCCACGACAACATTTCCAATTATAATGTAGTATATAGTTTAGTGTATAGTGTAGTTTATAGTAGTGTAGTGTATAGTGTAGTGTATAGTAGTGTATAGTAGTGTATAGTGTAGTATACTAGTTCAGCACACACACCAGTTGCATGTTGGAGAGTAAATCCACGACAACATTTACAATCCGAGTAACCGTGACGTTTCGCCGGTGATCACAGCAACAGCAACAACACCCGGCGGCATCATCAGGCAGGGACAGCGACAGAGTTGTGGAGAAATCCTCCTCCGGTTTCGGTCTTCGATAGACGGACAGACAGGGGGGGTTAAATGATGATGTACACGCGGGTACGACATCGCACCGGGAAAGGGTTTACAGCAGCAGCGTCAAACCTAACGCGCGTGTCAGCAGCAGCGGCAGCGGCAACAACGCCGCGCTTGCACGCACGGCCTCGAAAGAAACGGATATCTTTAAAGCGGGGTGACGTTTCGGGCGATGGACCTCCATCCGATTTAAAGCTTTCGTGACTGCAGGGATTCATCTTCTTGTTTCTTTCGGTAAAGTCACGTAGAAGGGAAGTAATAAAATAATAAAAATAAAACATAATAAAACAATTCTCACGACGTTTCGGCTACAACGCAAGCAGCCGTCTTCAGGTGAAGAATGAGACACTACCAAACTAGGAGCTTATATATAAGCTGCATTGGGGGTTGAAGAGCGCCTTAACAAAAAGAATGTGCATGTGAAGAGGGATTTAGCATATTCATGGAAAATGCGTATGCGTTGGGCGGGGGGGTGTCAAAGTCATATTATGCCCATGCATTATGCAGGATCAGCAGCAACCAAGGGGGGTGCAGGGATTAGCAGTAACAAAGGAAAGGAATGTTACTGCTAATCCCTGCACCCCCCTTGGTTGCTGCTGATCCTGCATAATGCATGGGCATAATATGACTTTGACACCCCCCGCCCAACGCATACGCATTTTCCATGAATATGCTAAATCCCTCTTCACATGCACATTCTTTTTGTTAAGGCGCTCTTCAACCCCCAATGCAGCTTATATATAAGCTCCTAGTTTGGTAGTGTCTCATTCTTCACCTGAAGACGGCTGCTTGCGTTGTAGCCGAAACGTCGTGAGAATTGTTTTATTATGTTTTATTTTTATTATTTTATTACTTCCTTCTACGTGACTTTACCGAAAGAAACAAGAAGATGGACCTCCATCCGTTCAGGCAGCAGGGCCGTCGGTCCCGAAGTGTCACCCGTTCTCTATTTATTTCGTTTCTTCCCCATTCAAGGCCACGCAGTGCGATTGACGGATTGTGTGAGTTTACATTTTTATTTTTGTTACATTTATTTAGAGCCGTCGTTCTTGAGCCGAACAGAGGGGGAAATATTCTCTCGTTGCGAGTTATGTTTTTTGTTTGCATTATGACTGCAGGTATTGTGATCTATGCAAACATGACTCCTTGTAAAAAAAAGGTGTCAGTTTTGTTGCCAGATAGAAGGGTAAAAAAACAATTATCATATTTTTTACTGGCAAATGAGGTTCCAATGGTGTAAATGCTTACCCGAGCTCTCATACTCTGATGGTGCATTGTCTTTCAGTTGTGCGCCTTTTGGCGTCATTTGGTCCAACACCATGTGAGACTAGGCTCTAAGGAAAGCTGTCTCGGGTGTGGACCAATCAACATCAAGGACAGTGTACATTATCAGAGTTATGTTTTTTGCTTGCATTATGACTGCAGGTATTGTGGTCTATGCAAACATGACTCTTTGAAAAAAGGTGTCAGTTTTGTTGCCAGATAGAAGGGTAAAAAATCAATTATCATATTTTTTACTGGCAAATGAGGTTCCAATGGTGGGTGGGTGTTGTTGTTTGGCCTGCAGTGTGGTGGTGGTTGAACACCGTGTGGCGGGTGGGTAGGTGGGTGAAGAATNGGCGGTGAGAGTGAGTGTGTGAGTGTGTTGTTGTGGCCCCCATTGTGGTGGTGGTGGTTGAACACAGTGTGGGCGAGTGGGGTGTAGGTGGTGATGGTAGAGGTTGTGTAAGTGGTGATGGTGGAGGTGGTGTAGGTGGTGATGGTGGAGGTGGTGTAGGTGGTGTAGGTGTTGATGGTGGTGTAGTGGTTGAACACAGTGTGGGTGAGCGAGTGCAGTGGTTGACCAAGTCGTCCTCACCACCACCTTTCGTGCATTTGGTACTGGAGCTGTCACTCTTGCGGCGCAGGGCGATCCGCCCCCCATGGGAGAAGGCGCTGCTGTGACCCCGACAGACACGTGGTGCAGTCGTTTGGCAGCAGAGGGCGATGTTGCTGAGCGTAATCCCAGTCGACTAATTTGGCGAATTTGGCGAAATATTATTTTTACGCCCGGTGACTCCGGCACAGGATGGAGGCCTACTCTAGTCCCGATGTCGCTATGGGAGCTGTGAAGCAGGTGGTGTGCGTGTGTATGTGTCTGTGTGTTCGCTCGTCTCTCACAACAACGAGCGGAGCGCCGGGTGGCTAAAGCACAGCAAGTTGGCACAGTAGGGGGCACAGGTGGTGCATCAGCCAGTCATCTCGGTCATCTTGGTCAGTCGACCCGTGGCACCTGCTGGGTCTGCCCCGTGACCTCCTGCCAGCGGGCGTTCGACACTTCACGTGGCAGCCTCAAGGTGCACATGGCCTGGCACAAGCGTCGTGGTGACGTCACCGCCACTTAGTGGCGAATGGTGATTGTTGTTGTTGTCTGTGTGTGGTGAGCGGTAGTGTAGCCGTTAGCGCTACGCTGCGCTACGAACCCGGCGGCCCGAGTTCGATTCCCGCTCACGGCCAACCTCGGTGTGATGATTATCTGAACCGGTCCTGTGCCTCCCCCTGGTTCGACTTGGCCTCAAATGAGTACCTGGTGCGATACGTGAACATCGCCACTAGAGAGACAAAGGTGGCCGGGCGTGGTGCTGGCCACCCACCCCGTTGTGTGCCGTGCCGGCCTTCCCTCCCTCTCCTCCCTCTCCTCCCTCTCCTTCCTCCCTCTCCTCCCTCCCTCTCCTCCCTCCCTCTCCTCCCTCCCTCTCCTCCCTCCCTCTCCCTCCCTCCCTCTCCTCCTCCCTCTCCTCCCTCCCTCTCCTCCCTCTCCTCCCTCCCTCCCTCTCCTCCTCCCTCCCTCCCTCTNCTCCTCCTCCCTCCCTCCCTCCCTCTCCTCTCCTCCCTCTCCTCCCTCCTCTCCTTTCCTCCCTCCCTCCCTCTCCTTTCCTCCCCTCCCTCTCCTCCCTCTCCTCCCTCCCTCCCTCCCTCTCTCCTCTCCTCCCTCTCCTCCCTCCCTCTCCTTCCTCCCTCCTCCCTCCCTTCCTCCCTCCCTCTCCTCCCTCTCCTCCCTCCCCTCCTCCCTCNTCTCCTCCTTCTCCTCCCTTCCTCCCTNCTTCCCTCCCTCCCTCTCCTCCCTCCCTCCTCCTNCCTCCCTCTCCTCCCTCCTCCTCCCTTCCTCTCCTCCCTCCTCTCCTCCCTCTCCTCCCTCCCTCCTCCCTCTCCTCCTCTCTNCTCCCTCCTCCCTCNNCTNCCTCCCTCCCTCCTCTCCCTCTCCTCCCTCCTCCCTCCTCTCCTCCCTCCCTCTCTTCCTCTCCTCCCTCCCTCCGCTCACCTGCTCCCTGCAGGAAGCGGCGGCGGCGTTGACTAATGGGCTGTGTGCTTTAGACGGCTGCGCTAGGGGGGGGTGGGTGTCCCATTAAGCGTGACGTCCGCGAGAATAAATGCGCGTAATTAATTCGGAGAGAGACGGCCGCTCGGCGCGCGGCGAGGCCGTAATTGGCAGCGGGGATGGATTTCCCGGGCGGCGACTTTTCGAAGGCTCGCCTCGGAGACTCTGCGGATGCATTGGGTGGGTGGGGGATAAATAAAAAAAATCAACGCCTCTTGCATCTTTCACGCGCGCCCAGCGTGTTCTTAAAAACTATATTGGGTTTATGNAAAAAAAATGTACTCTTAGGCTTTTTTCGGTAAAGTCACGTAGGTAAAAAATAAAAATGAAATTAATAGAAGTAATAATCCAAACAAGTGAGTAATTTTAGCTGTGACGGTCCCACCTGATGACGGAGGGCTTCTGTTGCCTCCGAAACGTCGTGATTTATTATTTTATTTCTACTATTACTTCTATTAATTAAATTTTTTACCGACGTGACTTTACCGAAAAAGAGTATGAATCCTTGCAGTCACGAAAGCTTCAAATCTAGAAAAAAATATGTATATAGCTTACGTGTGTCTACTGGGTGGTGGGTGGGAGTGGGAAGGGGAGGAATGCACCCTTGGGGAAAGAGAGAAATGAGTGGATTGAGAAACGCGAGGGCAGGTTCACGGCGAGGGTCGCTGGATCGTTTCAAATCGATGGCTTGGCCCGGCTGTACCGGCTGACCGTGGCGTTGGTTGGGCTACGCACGCGGCCGCCTGCAATCCGGCGCTGGCGGCGGCGGGGGGAGGGGTTGGTGGATTGCACGCAGATGTTGCTGTGAAGCTCCTGTAACCCTGGCTAGCCCAGGAGCAGGCCTGCACGCCAACGTGTGGACGGCCCACCTGTTCCTCCCGTGCGGGGATCGAGCGTGTCGCCCTCCCCCTCGCCCTTCGCGTGCGTGGCTTGTCTCCGGGCGCCGCTGCGATTTTCCTGTGGTATGTGGACGCTCGTTCGTTGCCCGTTAACATCTTGGCACGGAGAGGACCTGTGGAGCTTGGAGAGGTGAATTTTGGCATCGGGTCACCGCCGCGTGGCGGCTGCTGCTGCTGATGCTGCTGCCGCTGATGCTGCTGCCGCTGATGCTACTGCCGCTGATGCTACTGCCGCTGCTGCTGATGCTGCTGATGCTGATGCTGCTGCTGCCGCTGATGCTGCTGATGCTGCTGATGCTGCTGCTGATGCTGCCGCTGATGCTGATGCTGCTGCTGCTGATGCTCTGCTCGCCGGTCGGTCGGCGAGCAGAGCTCGACGGTCACAGTCGGCGCGTCGGGAAAAACCTTGGCAACGTACACGTGGCCGTCATCGTCGTTCGCTCGTCGTGGAGGTGGTGAAGGTGGGGTCATGGTGATGGTGGAGGTGGTCGTGGTGGTGGAGGTGATGGTGGTGGAGGTGGGTCATGGTGGTGGTGGTGGAGGTGGTGGAGGTGGTGATGGTGGAGGTGGTGGTGGTAGTGGGTGTGGTGGTGATGGTGTGGTTGGGTGGTGGTTTTGAAGGTGGCGCCATGGTGGTGTGGTGGTGGGGTGGTGGTGTGGTGGTGGGTGGTGGAGGTGGTGGTGGAGGACGTGGTGGAGGTGGTGATGAGGCACTTGAGGACAGCAAATGTTGTCCCAGAGCACTGCGTGCCTGGCCACCGCACCCCCCACCCCCCGATTGAGCATCGATGACAAATCATAAACGGTCGCCGCGAGAATCCATCTATCAATGGGACACGGGGAAATAAAATTTAACAACGAACTTTTGCACCCCTTGTGTTTATGCCCCCCCTCCCCCACAAACACCACCTACACCACCACCACCACCACCCCCTGCCCACCACCCCACCACTCCACTCTGTCCTTGCAGTTCAAGAACGGAGACGCGGGGCGGCCGCTGTACCAGAGGCAGGCGAGTTCCACCGCACAGCTTCACAGCAGCCACGCGGCTCAGCTGACCGGTGAGGGAGCTTGCTCGTGTGTCCGTGCGTGTGTCTGTCCGTGCGCGTGTCTGTCCGTGTGTCCGTGCGTGTGTCTGTCCGTGCGTGTGTCTGTCCGTGTGTGTGTCTATCCGTGCGTGTGTCCATGCGTGTGTCTGTCCGTGTGTCCGTGCATGTGTCTGTGTCCGTGCATGTGTCCGTGCGTGTGTCCGTGCGTGTGTCCGTGCGCGTCTCCGTGCATGTGTCCGTGTGTGTGTCTGTCCGTGTGTGTGTCTATCCGTGTGTCTGTGCGTGTGTCCGTGTCCATGTGTGTGTGCGCACAACGAACCCGGCGACCCGGGGTCAATTCCCGTCCCCACGGTCCTGGGCCTTCCCTAGGTCGTACCTGCTCCACCATCGTCATCACCATCGTAGGCTTATCCCTCGCAATCGATGGTGATTGGCCTCCATAGAAAGGTCGGCTTTGTCTGCGGGTCCGAAGGTGGCTGAAGAGACCGGCCGGGTTGGGCAGACTCTCACGTGTCCCAGAGAGAGGGGTGGGTGGAACTGGTTTAGTAAGTCGGGCCGCAGCGTCGGTGGAGATGCCGGGGGAGTATCTGGGTACGGCGGTGTGTAGTAAACATCGCCGCGAGGGAGACAAAGACGGCCGGGCGTGGTGCTGGCCATCCTCCCCCTCGTGTGCCACGGTGCGGCCTTCATAGGCGCTCGCTAACAGCACTTGCCCCAACAGCCTGTTAAAGGCGATGATGATGACGATGATGATTACGATGATGATAATGATGATGACGATGATGATTACGAGGATGATGATGATGATGATGATGATTATGATTATGATGATGATTACGATGATGACGATGATGATGATGATGATGAGTATAATGATGACCACGATGATTATGATGATTACGATGATGATGATTACGATGATGAATTACGATGATTACGATGATGACCACGATGATTATGATGATTACGATGATGATGATTACGATGAGTACGATGATGACCACGCTGATTATGATGATGATTATGATGATGATTACGATGATGATTACGATGATGACCATGATGATGATGATTACGATGATGATTACGATGATGATGATTACGATGATGATGCGCGGACGTATCTCCGCACCCGTCGCATCGCCGCACTCAACCCTTCTCACCCCGCCGTCTCGCGCAGAACCCACGGCCGCCAAATCCGCCCCGTCCGACGTCCAGCCTCACGGCAAACCCGCCGTCGGCACCGGCGCGGCGCCGGCCACCGTCGGCGTCGGAGCGAGCGGCAGCAGCGGCGGCGGCAACACGAGGGCGGTGAAGTCGTACGCCTGCGCCGTGCGGTCCACGCCACCGCCTCCGCACAAGCCCACGCCGCCCGACGGCGCGGACCGCCGGGCGGCGCGACGGGGCCGGCGGTAACCGGTGCCGGCGGCGGCGGCGCTGGCGGTGGCCTGCCCTTCCTGCAGGGCCTGAGTCCCGACTCCGCCCCGCACGCCAACAACGGCTACTACTCCTACTTCAAGTGAACGGCCACCGGGAAGCCGCGGGGTTGGGGGGGGGCGGTGTCGGTGTGGCCGGAGGCGGCGGCTCGGGTCCACGGACTTGTCGACAAGCGCCCGCTGGAAGTTTGGTTCGGTCGAGTTCGGATTTTACGGTTTGTCCGCTGTCGATTTACCTCGGCGGTCTGTATTTTATCTGCCGACTGCGTTGTTAATAGTTTTTTTTACGTCTAAATACGTTNCCCCCCCCCCATCTCCTCCTCCCTCGATCCCCCACAACCCCTCCCCTCGGTCCCCATCACAGCCCCTCCCCTCGACCATCGCCTCGGTCCCCACAGCCACCCCCCGTGTGACCGACACGAGGGAGTCGTCGGAGCGTTGTGCTCCGTGTCGATCGGTGGGGGGGGGGTGGGAGGGGGGGGAGAGGTGGGGGGGGGGGGCTTTGACCGGAATCCCTCGCGAGGTCACCGATCGGACTCAAGACGCCGCTGCCGACGGAGATCGGCGGCCGCGGCGCGGTAACGCCGGCGGAGGCCTAGAGAGAACCGAGAGTGTTGGCGACAGCGGCGAGCGGCGAGTAGATTTTGTCTTGGTTCTTTTTTACCTGCTCGCACGTTCGTTGCGGCCTGTGTATATATGTATATTGTACGTATGTATACCTGTATATGCGTGGGCGCGCGGAAAGTTTGCGCGCGAAGGCATCGACGGAACGGGAGGCCCCCGTCGATGGTTGAGCTCGGAGCGCTCGGGTCGGGCCTCGAGTTTGAGCGTCAAGGGCACGGGAGTCGCGTCGGGACGATTCCGTTGGACGCGCCGTGCCGTCTGTCGGGTGCCCCTTGCAGAGCCGCAAGGCGACGATTGCTCCGGGAAGAAGGTGCCGCCGCTGTGTGTGTGGCACAGACGGACAGAGTCTGCATTACGGGGGGGGGGGGGGGGGCGATGCTGCGGTGTGGCTCTTACCCCGTCGGCAGATTTGCCGGTGTCGTTTTCGAACGATAAGTTCGGGGGAATGCGGCAGGTCGTTTGCGAGGAACTCCACCGACTTTTCTGGCGGCGCGTCAGAATGCCGTCCCAGGGGAGGTTTAACTCGCAGCGGACGGCGCGGGTAGTAGCGTAGTAGCGGTTGTAGCGGTAGTGCAACAACAACATTTCCATTGCATCGCCGCTAGAAAATAACCANGGGGGGGGTGAGGCCCGCTGGGCTCGAACCGCTAAGACGGCGCCGCCGCGCTGTTCGCCGGCGTTTGATGTCCACCGTGGAAATTACCGCGACGCGCGCGAACCGCACCGGGTGATTTCGCGCGATGCGGCGGTCGATCCCCGACAAAGCAAAGTCACAAACCCCCGCCTCCCCCCCCGCCCCCATCTCTCTCTCTCAATATTCCTCACCATGGAGACAGCTGTAGACATTTTTTATTATCTATCCCCCCCCCCCCCACTTTGGAGGGGAGGGCTAAGAATTATGATTTGCTCCCCCCCCCCCCCACCCTCCATTAAAGTAATGCGGCTTAAACGGCAACGCAGGTTGATGTCGCGTTAGCCCGGCCGAGCTGATTTGCCGCTAATGCCCAGCAGGAGTGACGGGGGGGGGGGGGCCCTTGGTCATCGCCGTCGCGAGTCAACCCACGCTGGGGGGCAGCGTCGAGTAAATATCCCGTCGTCCCCGCGGACGCCCCGCGCGATTGCCCGCTGGCGCGACGATTTCCCGGAGTAACGGCGCTCCCTCCGTCGCGTCTCTGAACTCTGCAGCGGCAGTCCTCGACGGGGGGGGGGGGGGCGGTGATCCGGACGTCCCGGGGAAGGGTTTTTGTTGGCAGTCCTGCCCCCCCCCCCCCCGCGCTTGACCCCCGCAGTCGCGCGCACGCAACCTTCTGCCCATTCGTCGGACTCGCTGCGGCGGGGCGGGGGGGGAGGGCGGCGTGGGATTTTAGAAACTTCCCGTCGCCACGCCGCCGTTGTTTTGGCGGTTGCCGGATTTGGGTGCCGCGGCACGAGCCGCCGACCGTTGGCTCCGGCGCTTTGCCGTTTATGCCGCCCTCTTGCGGTGCCGGGGTCTCTCACCCTCCCCCCCCCCCCCCGGGTCTCTCACCCCCCCCCCCCGGGTCTCACCTCGCCCCCCCGCCCGTGCGCTCGCGGGCGATGTTAAAATCGGCGAAACCGTCAACCGCGGAGTGCCGGGGTACGTTGGTGCCGCGGCGTTGGAGAAATGTTACGGGGCGGGGGGGGTCGCTGGGAGGTTCGGCCGTTGTTTTCCCGGCGGGCGGACGGGGGGCAGGATGGGGGGCAGGATGGGGGCGGGGTGGGGGGGGGGTTACTTGTTGTGTGTGGGTTTGTGTTTCATTTAAAATGGAGCGAACCAAAAAAGAGAAAAGCCGTAAAAAAAAATTCAACGACAGTAAAAAAAAATAAAAAAAACCCCAAAAAATCTATAAAATTTCTATTAAAAAACCTGCAAAAAAAGTTTGTTTTTAGTTTATATAAAAGTGGGATGATGTATAGTGGTTTTTAACAAAACATAAAAATTTGAGCGTTGCGTTAAGATGATGTCGTCGTGGATACATAAACTATTTTTAAAAAGTACAAAAAAATTTGAAAAAAGTATATAACGAAGAGAGAAAAATACGTAAAAAATGTCTATATTACAAACTTCAAAAAAAAAATGTGTGCAAACCATAGCGGCAGTGGCGTCCGACAAAGGGCGCCAACATCACATCATCCGACTCTCTTGGTGGGGGGGTGTGGGGTACTGTTTCCGGGGCAGTTGCGTCAAAAGGTGAAGATTCGTGAACGTCTACAGGAACCCGCTCGCTCTGCGTGGCGCCTTGTGGTTGCGCCGGCGATGCGTCGACGGGCCGCGGCGTCCGACGTTTCGCTCCGCGTTCCGGGGAGCTATTTCAGGAAGCGACCCTCCCACCGTTGCGGAGGGAACCGAATCTTTTCGTCGGCACGGCGGGGGGCCCAAGCGGTCGGAACGCCCACGGGCTCCCCCACCACCCCCCCCAGGACAGAGAGTTGTTGAGCGGCGGGGGGCGCATCCTCGAAATTCTACGCCGTCACGTCCCGTAAAAAATGACATCTAAATTAGTTCCGGGAGCCGGATACGCGACACGCGGTGTCGCCGTCGCCACCGGTCGGCAAACCGCTCGCGCCGCGTACGCCGGTGCGGTGAAGCCGCACCCGGCGATGCCGGGGAGAGACTGACCCGAGCNGGGGGCAGTGGGGGGGGGGGGGGGCGGTGCGGTGCCTCGAGACGGTGAGCGGCGGGGGGTCGCGGGGGATTGTGGATCGCCTTCCAGTCTCGGCACATTCTCGTTTCGAGGTTTTATTTTCTTCGTTTGGGAGCGTTCGCCGCCTTCGTCGACGTCACGTGTACGNCCCCCCACANCCCCCCCCCCCCACCGAGTGTCGCGAGTGTTTTGAAAATGGAAGAGATCTCGCATTCCCCGCGCGAGTGAGCGAGCGAGTGAGTTGCGCGTTCCTTATTCCGTTTCCGCCCTCCGCCCGAACGCGTCACTCGTTCCCGTAGTCGGTGGGGGGGTCCCTAAGGGGGGGGGGTCTCTCCGTCTCTCGCACGTAAAGCGGCAGAGCCGTTTCTCAAAATCACCGCACGCACAATTTGACGCCGCCTCGGTTTTTTTGGGGTCGGTAATTGTCGTTCACGCCACCCGGCACCGATCGTCAACAACAACGACGACGATTACTACGGAGAGTGGGGGAAGAGACGAAAGGAAGCAAGTGCTGTCAGTTGCCCGCCAGCTCTCGCGTCTCGACCAATCGGCTCGTTCACTTTGCCGAAGCCTCTCGGCACTCCATCGGTTCTGAAGCGCTCAAGAAACAAAATTCAGGATGTCAATAAACAACGTGGGGTTTGACGCGACGAAGGAAGTTGTCGCTGGTCTTGCCCGTGCTTAATTTTCGTTTCGATGATATACCTTGAAAAAAATAAAATCTGGCAGGAAAGGGCATCTGGCACCGTCCCTCAGGGTCTGTGCGGGCACCCCAGGCGAAGAATGACCACTCCGACTCTCGGGGAGGCCTCGTGAGAGCCGCCAAACCTCCCTCGTGGGGAGGAGGTCACCAGTAACCCACTCATTGCACCCGCCAAAGAGACGGAGAATCCCCCGTGTAGCCTTGACCGACTGTTGGGGCGAGCTTTGTCCGCGAGTGGCACCCGTTAGGGCCGGCACGGTGGCGCCACGAGGGGGGTGGGTGGCCCGCGCCGCCTTTGTCTCTCCCCGGCAGCGATGATTTTTAACACGTCGCACCGGTCACTCGTTTGTGGCTGCGTCGCCTAGGGGAGGCCCAGGTCCCTGTTCGGATGATCCCTCACCGGTGCCAGCGGGAAATGGAACATCGGCTCGCCGGGTTGCAGCGCCGCTTGCACGCCACCGCCACACGCGACCCCGCCGATCGTCGGCTGACCGCGGTTTTCGACGCGTTCCTCACCGCCGAGTGGACTGAGGCGCGGGGCCGGCACGGGGCGATCTTTGAGGGATTTTGGGAAGCCGGCAAAGTCGATTACAACCGGCGGCGTTGATTACAGGCGGCGTCCGTGCGGGAGACGGAGTCCAACCTGGACCCCCCCCCGCTCGCTGCTGACGCGCTACGACCCAGCGGCGACGGTTATGCCCGAGCTCACGTCTAAATTACACAGAAACGCAAATTGACACACGCGCGCGCACACACACACATATATATATTATCCAGAGTTTTAGTTTTTTTTAAAATCTGATCTTCTTTTCTGATCTTCTCTCGTGTCGCTGCGCGGTGTTTTAGCAAGAGAACCATCACTATAACGACGGGCCGTTCTTTCTTTCGTGAGAAAACATCGATTTGTTATTAGTTTTTACGTCTTTGAGCAAAGGCAGGAGAATGGATGTTAGTGAGGGAACCCCTAAAAGCTGGGAAACACATTCGAACGATAGAGCCAAGAAAGCAAGTTAAAAACAAACCAGAACAATTTAAATACGAAAAATGAATAAAAATAAAAATAGCAAAAATATAAAATAAAAATTGTAAAAAAAACAAAAAACAAAAAAATTTCAAACTGAAAAGTTAAAAAAAAGTTTAAATACAAAAACACGTGAACATNCACCACCACCACCACCACGCTGTTAAACACTTGACAGAGCCACAATGGGTCGCTGGCAGTGCGCGATGATTATCTCCCCGTCCCCCCATCCCCCTCAGAGGTTTATAGTTAACGATTGTTAATTTAATAGCTGTACAAAATGATTATTAACGCTGTAAAGGCTTCGGTTTGTCGTTTGTTATGTTTGTCGGGGTAAGAAAGGAAGACGTCTTTTGGTAAATCGGCGAATCGCGAAGTTGTCGCTTCACGTGGTGGGGATCCATCCCGTGGTGAAAGCTTTCGGGATCTGACATCGCGGTGTGTAGGGGATTGTGTTTAGGGGATTGTGTTGTTTATGGGATTGAGTAGGGGAATGAGTTGAGGATTGTGTAGGGAATGAGTAGGGAAATGTGTAGGGATTGAGTAGGGGATTGTGTAGGGGATTGATGAGTAGGGAATGAGTAGGAGATTGTATAGGGGATTGAGTATTGGATTGAGTAGGGGATTGAGTATTGGATTGAGTAGGAGATTATGTTGTGTAGAGGGTTGTTAAGGGGAACGTGTAGGGGATTGTGTTGAATAGGGGAATGTGTTGGAGCTTTGTGTAGGGCGTTGTGTTGTGTAGGGATTGTGTAGGAGATTGTGTAAGGGAATGTGTAGGGAAATGTGTAGGGGAAAGTGTAGGGGATTGTGTAGGAGATTGTGTAAGGGAATGTGTAGGAGATTGTGTAAGGGAATGTGTAGGGAAAGTGTAGGGAAAAGTGTAGGGGAAAGTGTAGGGGAATGTGTAGGGGATTGTGTAGGAGATTGTGTAAGGGATTGTGTAAGGGATTGTGTAGGGAATGTGTAGTGATTGAGTAGGGGAATGTGTAGGAGATTGTGTAGGAGATTGTGTAAGGGATTGTGTAAGGGATTGTGTAGGGGAATGTGTAGGTGATTGAGTAGGGAATGTGTAGGGAAAGTGTAGGGGAATGTGTAGGGGAATGTGTAGGGGAATGTGTAGGGGATTGTGTAGGGATTGAGTAAGGGAATGTGTATTGGATTGTGTATGGGATTGTGTATGGGAATGTTTATCCCGTACAATAATTTAGTAATATCTTTATGCCTAAATATTTCCTCGAGTAGCCAGTAGTCGTAGAAAAAGGAATCCGTTTATTTTCTCTCTGTTCGCCTACTCCCCCCTCCCGTGTTAAGTTCGTTGGTTTTGGTTTGCACAAGGTTTGTTTCGTAAAGCAATAGACTTTCTAGAATGATGATGATGATGACGACGATGTTATTGGGATGAATGAGAAGGACCTCTGCAATCATTCGCTCACTCCACTGCTCGCGGAAGCGAAAGACCACTCGAGAAAAGCCTCCCCTACCCCCTATGTTTGGAGGGTATTTGGCTACTCTTACACACTGGGTCTTGTACCTTGTAAATGTGGCTGGTTGGAGTTGCCCACGTTTTTGCCCCTCCTCCCTCCCCAATCTGCCCACCGTATGGTTTGGTTAACCGTTGCCATGGGGGATGTGGTGGTGGTGGTGGTGGAGATGGTGGAGGTGGTGGAGGTGGTGGAGGTGGTGGAGATTTTTTTAGAGGTCGAGTTGAGCTGGCGTGATCCTTTGCAAATCCCGCGGGTCTCGCCACAGTCTACCCCAGCAGCAGCATCAGCAGCAGCATCAGCAGCAGCAGCAGCATCATCGGCATCGCGCTCATAAGTAATTCGTAGAAATTATAAGAAATAAGATGTGTAAAAAAAATACGAAAATAGATAAAAATGGAGATACAAAAAATTGCATTCTAACTGAGTAATAAAACATATTTCTTGAACCGTTTATTGAGTCTTTGCGTTATTAAAGCATGTTTTTATCGCTTCAGAATATTGCAATGATCCTTTCGCAAAGCCTCTCGTTGTTGTTGTCGTCACCCTGTTTGTTGTTGGTGTTGGGTCCTCCGAGAAGTACCGCCTGCCCCTCAAGCTGGCGGGGTGGTGGGTAAGCTTCATCCGACGCTCGCTTTTTGAGAAAACAGCATCTGTGTTGTCCTTAGCCCTGCCCGTATCATCGATGACCACGTTTGGCTACAGACGGTGTGCAAAAGAAGTTCATCATTACACAGACAAAGATCCCCTGTGTAGCCTGTAACAGACTGTTGGGGCAAGTGCTGTTAGCGAGCAGCACCTATGAAGACCAGAACGGCACATGAGGGGGTGGGTGGCCAGCACCACGCCCGGCCAGCCTTTGTCTCCACAGTGGTACAGTACTCGAGGCTGAGTCGACCTAGGGGAGGCCCAGGAGCGGTTCCGATAATCGCTGGACTACGTAGTGACGGAACAGCGGATGCGGTCCCATGTCCTTGACACCAGGACCTACCGTAGAGCTGATCTGCCCTCTGACCATCGACTTGTAAGATGTGCCTGCCATTCTTCCACTCCGGTGGTGGGTGTATACCCAGGACCCCATTCAAACCCATAGTGGCATGGTCTCAGCTAGCTGATGAAAGTTGCAAGCGAGAATTTCAGTATCATTGCATCTGGGGTTTGCATCGTCCCCCACTCCTGATGTCGAGGGAAATGGGCGAGGTTTAGGACTGTGGCTCAGCTGCAATGGCTGCTTTGGGTATACGGTCCAGATCCCCAGAGACCCTGGCTGACAGAGGTGTTCAAGCTGGCTGAGAAAAAGCGACAGGCCCACTCTCATCGGCTACAGCATCCCACGTCGGAGAATNAGGAGGCTTACCGCAGCCTTCGCTCGGAGTTCGGAGAGCCGTGAGGTGCTGCAAGGATGGGTGGTGGTCGCGGGTTGCTGAGGAGATGGAGTCTGCCTCAGTGGCCCGCGATCACAAATCACTCTTTAAATCCATCAAAAAAGTAACCTGCAGCACCACACCTATTACCATCATTGGGGGAAAGAACGGTGATCCAATCTCTGACCCCCAGGAGGATTGCAGATTTGCTAGCATCTGAGGTTGGGGGAGGAATCCCTCAGCCAGGAGAACAAAGTGGGGATGACCCTGCTGAGGCTGCGGTGCCTAAATATCGGAAGGAAGTCACTCCCTGTGAGTGGCTGGTTGAGGTGCCATCTGTTGAGGAAGTACTGAAGACGATCCAGAGTCTGAGACCAGGAAAGGACCGGGCAGAGATGATCTCCTAACAAATGCTGAGGGTCTTTGTGCACAACTGCCCACATGAATAACAGTCTGAACCACTGGACGGGTTCTGCAGGATTGGAAGATGCCCTGGTGGTCCCCTCTTTAAGAAGGGGGACCGCACAGACTCTAACAACTACAGGGGCATCTCACTCCTCAGTTGCCGGGAAAGGTCGCAAGGCTTATTCAACATCGCCTTGCTAGGCACGTAGGAGAGCTTGCGGAGCCCCAATGCGGTTTCAGGAAAGGGTTTGCACAGATGCTATTCTTTTCCGTTTGCTCCAGGGGGAGGGAATTCCAACAAGACCTACATCCTGCTTTAACCTGGGTAAGGCCTATGATACCATGTATGCGGCTCTGGGTTGTTTTTAGTGCTTTCGGAGTCCCTGACCCTCTGTCACGATCATTAAGGACCTTCATGATGGTGAGGGCGGGTTACGTTTGGGGTCAGACCTTTCCATGACACCTTGACGACAGGGATGTCCTCTGGCTCCCACATTATTTAAATTTTGACCACGTAGTTCGCCTCAATATGTAGGAGGAATTTCCATTAGGTACAGAAACAATGGGAGGCTGATCGATGCCCGGGTGCGGTCAAGGGATGGCTCCCTATTGCTTAACCATGTTATGTATGCCGACGATCTGGTAATTGCTGCTCACTCAAGGAGGAGTTGGAGGTGCTGCTGCTGAACCTGGAGCTTTCCACCAAGAAGTGGGGCCTTACCATCAGCCCCACCAAAACTAAGCACCTGCTGGGTATTTTGTACCATTGGACACTCCACCCCACAACTCCCAATCGGTGATGGGGCAGTTGTGGAGAGAGTAGAGAGTTTCCCATACCTGGGCAGTGTGCTCATGACCGGCTCCCGTTTAACAGCAGAGGTCTCACTCCGAATCAGTCGAGCGGCATTATCTTTTCATCGGTTGTGTAATACTGTGTGGAAGCTACCTGGTCTGTCGCTCTGCACGAAGTTTCGGGTCTTCTCGGCCACAGTCATTCACTCCCTTCTCTACGCTTGCGAAACGTGGACTCCTCTGATAGAACATCTTTGCCGGTTAGAAACGTTTAGGCTGGCCTGCCTACGATCCATCCTGGGTTTAACCAGGCCGGATTGTGTAAGGAGCTCACAAATCCTTGAAAGATCTGGACAAAGTCCCATCGGTGAGCACCTCCGGCAGGCAAGGCTGCGTTGGCTGGGCCATGTAGCCCGCATGCCCAATCACCGCATGCCTCAACAGCTACCTGGTCTGTCGCTCTGCACTTCGGGTCTTCTCGGCCACAGTCATTCACTCCCTTCTCTACGCTTGCGAAACGTGGACTCCTCTAATAGAACATCTTTGCTGGTTAGAAACGTTTAGGCTGGCCTGCCTACGATCCATCCTGGGTTTAACCAGGCCGGATTGTGTGAGCTCACAAATCCTTGAAAGATCTGGACACCCATCGGTGAGCACCTCCGGCAGGCAAGGCTGCGTTGGCTGGGCCATGTAGCCCGCATGCCCAATCACCGCATGCCTCAACAGCTTTTGTTCGGCCGGATCGAGGGGGCTAAACGGGCGCGGCACGGGCTAGAGAAGAGATGGAGTGACGTGGTACAGGAGGATGTGGAGCTGAGTGGACTTGCTGATGACTGGTACCAGCTGTGTCAAGATCGTCCTCTGTGGAGGAGGCTCGTGAAGGACGCTACTGGGCATTTGGAGGCAGTCGCCTTCCAACAACAACAGAGGGCGGAGGAGCGACGCTCACAACAACGAGCGGAGCGCGGGTGCTAAAGCACAGCAAGTTGGCACAGTAGGGGGCACAGGTGGTGCATCAGCCAGTCGTCTCAGTCAGTCGACCTGTGGCATCTGGGTCTGCCCGTGACCTCCTGCCAGCGGGCGTTCGACACTTCACGTGGCCTCAAGGTGCACATGGCCTGGCACGAGCGTCGTGGTGACGTCACCGCCACAGTGGCGAATGGCGGTTGTTGTTGTTTGTGTGGGCGAGCAGACACCGTACGAATCTGCCCCTGCCTGCTTGCAGCTGGGATGCTCGCCGTTCGATCCCGTTCATCGCGCCCGTCGCTTATGGCGGGTTTTGGGTTGTTTGCTGCTGCTGTTTGTTGCTGTTATTGTTCAACTCCCGGCGTGTCGCGGGGTGCTGTGCACGGCAAAGATGGGAAGTAGTTGAACGTCAAGCGAGCAAACGAGAAGTGAGAAAGACGGCTTTGAAATTTGTACTTAAAACTTTCGTGACTGGTACGAATTCAAATTCTATGGTTCTTTCGGCAAAGTCACGTAAATAGAAAAAAATGATAACAATTAAATAAAAATGAAAATAAAGTGAACCGAAAGATCCATAGAATAAGGCAGAAGACGGAGAGCTCTGCATGTGTGATGCCGCCTCCGCAAAGCCGCTCGGCGGGCGCCCCTTCTACAACCTCGCCACCACCAAGCGACGGGGCCGACCCCACTTCCTCCTCACCGCCCCCACATAAACACACCCTCACAATTTTTTACCTAGAGCTCCGAGGGGAGGTCCCTGGCCGGAAGGTTTTTACCCGAAAGCCCTCATAGGGATAATCTTCACGGTTTCCTGCGGCCAGGGAATTGGGCGACCTCCCCCGATGCTGGTTCGCACCGCGGCGCTGTGACCCGGGTTGAGATTGTATGGTCACGGCGAGAGCTGTCCAGCCACCACGGTTGAAACGCACCCCCCACACACACGTATCGACAAGGCAGGCAGGGGTCCGCAATCCACAAACATGGCGGGAAAACGGGACCCCGCCCACTGTTCGACTAGACGACGTAATCCTCGCGCTAACCAGATTCGAACTGCCCGAAGCCAGCCAGGGGACAGGTGAAGCATTGTGATTGGCCAGCGGAGCGGGACCCCTGTGAGGGGAGGAGGATAAAGAGAGGGGTGAGAGAAGCATAGGGGACAGTCAGCTCCCGTGCCGTCAACTCCGGAATCCAGCGACTCGAACGTCGGTGAGACGTGTCGACGCGCTGCGAGGACAAGCCGACAGGAGCGTCTAACTGTGAGTGAGAGAGAGAGGGGTGAGACTTAGTATAAAAACCAATCTGCTTAGGGCCTATCGAATTAGATAAATCTGGTACAGACCCTTGGGCAATAGTGTAGGCCTGCCTTGTCGATCCTTACTGACTTAACAGCGAATCGCAGTCAGCCGGCAATAAATCATTAATAACTAATCGTAGCCTCGTGTGGTTTCGACGAGAGTGTGAACGCGCGCGGTGCTGTGTGTACGTACGCTCACAGCAGGTGAGTGCTGCGCGGGGCTGTGTGAGGGGAGGTGTCGCGTTTGTAACGTGGGTGGTCGGTGTTGAGACGCGTGCTGCGTGCGGGCTCACACCCACCGCAAACATCTGTTCTACGGCCCCTTTAAACGAGCGTTATCACCGCTCACGGTGGCCATGCGTGTGCGAGCAATGCCATGGCCCTCCAACCTCCGACCCCAGCTGCCATGCGATTTCTAGAGCGTGCACGGAGTTGAGCAGTAGCGTGCGGGTAGTTATTACCAATGTTTGAGGGAAGGCACGAGGAGGGTGTTTGAATGAACAAGGTGGCTAAGGGACCAGCTGAGAGTTATGTCACATAGAGAGGAATCGGGAGGCAGTAGCCCCTACACATGCAGATACGAGCTACCGTCGGAGGCCGTAGGACTGCGAGAAGGGCTGGGTGCAGACGCAGCACTTGTCGTAGTAAAAAAGAATATTACATAGAAAACAGGGGAACATAGACATAGAGTAGGGAGAGAGGGGTAGGGATAGAGAGATGGGGGGTGGGGGGTTAGAGAGAGAGGGTAGAGAGAGAGGGGTAGAGAGAGAGGGAATATGTAAGATGAGGGAGAGCGGAGCGTGCAATCTTTTGTGAAATCTTTCTTTTAAAAAAAGGGGGGGCACATAAAGCAAAGCATTGAAAAAAACAAAACAAAAACTACACCGAAAATTTTCTTGTTTCCTCTGATCGTAAAAAAAAGAGAGAGAAAGAAAGCGATTTGAAACAGGTACGTTTTGAGTCGCGATATGAAGGTTGTTGTTGTTGTGTCTGGGAAGTCCCCGTGACCTCGAAGGGGCAATGGCGTTCAGCTGCCGCAATTCCATGGGCACGATGACCCCCCCCCCCCACACAGACAAAGTGTGAAGGCCGAGACCGTGGGACATCGTTGTGACCTCTCCGCCGATGGATTTAGCTTGCGAGTTCAGACCTCAGATAATCTCTCTCGTTCTCTCTTGCGGTGAAGTCGCCTGCAGGCTGAGCTACTGTGGCTTGAAGTAACCGTGTGGCTCGATTTCCCATGCTGTTAAAAGTATTTAAAGTATTTTTTTTAACCAGGTAAGGCTATGTAGTAGTACTCTCTCTTTTTGTTTTTATTCTTTGGGTCTTTTTGTTAAATCACGTAGATAGAAAAAAACAATAATAATAAAATAATAAAATTGAAAATAAAGTGAAAAAATAAAACATCACGACGTTTCGATCGCAACACAAGCAATCGTCATCAGGAGAAAAAGAGGGGAAAGCTGCTGAGGCAGTTTGTTTTAAAGTTTGAAATGGTGTAGCCCAAGGTCATAAACGAAGTGGGCACATCTTCTTGGTTCTTTTGGTGTCTAGAAGGGGAATATGAAATAAATATAAAAAATAATAAATACAATTATCTTGTTAAATTTTATTATTTCCTTCTGTGACTTTACCGAAAGACCAAGAAGATGAAGCAGCGAAAGTTTAAATCGAAATTTGGTGGGCATGTGAAAGTGAGATTGCTGTATGAAGAGTTGTGTCAATGTAAGAGATTGCATGTCAATGTAGAGTAAGAGTAGCATCAATGTAAGATCGCAGAACCTGCCAATGAGACATGAGCCGGCTTCTGTGTTAGTGTCAAGTTAATGTAAATCAGAGAGTCTAAAATAACTGCTTACATCGGCAGGTAAGATGGAAACATTACAGCCAGTTATGACTTAAACTGGTTAATAACGTCCTTCCAATGATTGCTCAGTTTATACCGATCTTCTCAGTTGAAATTGTGTCTATATATCTGGATGGCTTCATGAACGAATCTTTGTTGATTGCCAGTGGTTTGCAGAGTACCTTCGTCTTGGAGAAATACATTTCGTGTGAGCCCACGCATTAAAACAATGATCAGCCACGGCTGAGGTATTAGTCCTACCATGTTTCAGATCTGCCTTATGTTCACGAATACGGTCCGAGACATGTCGCTTAGTTTCCCCAATGTAACTGCTGCCACAGGCACAGCTTAGTTTGTAGACGCCGGGGTATTGCATGTCAGGGATCACATCCTTCACAGATGGGATCAGATCACGAATTTTATGTACTGTGTTAAATCGAACATGGATTTCGTGTTTTCATGATTTTGGAAATATTTTTGGTGACCCTGCTATGTATGGAAATGTTATGGTTTTGATTGGGTCCTCAGATGGTTCTTTCCCAACGGTTGGGCTGATAGCTTTACAGATTGTGTAGTCCGAATATCCATTCGTCTTGAGAGCTTGGTGTACGTGCTCCAGTTCACTGGCTAGGTGATGGTCAGAAATACAGCTATGGTGTAGAGTTTTGATGAGGGAATTCTTCTGGATGGATGGTGGTGGGAGTCAGGTTGTAGGTAGGCATCCGTATGGGTGGCTTTCCTGTAGACAGTGTCCCATTGAGCCATCTGGTTCTTTGCATTAAAACATCCAAGAATGTAACTTGCCATCCTTTTCCACCTCCATGGTAAATGTCATGGCTGGGTGTATGGAATTGATATGGTTGAGGAATTGGTTCAGAGCTGGTAGGCCATGTGGCCAGATGGCGAATGTGTCATCTACGTACCTCTTCCACAAGGACGAAGAGTGGATGCATGGATGTATCTGTCTCAAAATTTCCATGAGAACATGGGTACCACTGGTGATAAGGGAGAACCCATTGGGAAATCTTCAACCAGTTTGTACAAAGTACCATTCCAGGTGAAGTAATGAAGTGGTCTTACCAGTGAATGGTTGTAAGGTCTCAGACATAAATGGGCCAGTTTGTAGGTGTGTGAGTCAATGGTGGAGACAATAGGACAAAGTGGTGTACCTTCTTTATGGATCTTTGTAAGCCATACAATCTGGTGGTCTAGCAGTAGAGGGTTTTAGAAAGCCACTTGGTTGGTTCGATTAAAGATGTTGAATCAGTGATATTGTTGGTTTTCATAACAGGTGGTTGGTGGGATCTGTTGATTTGGTATAGGTGTCCTGAATTTTGTTATTGTATGTGGTTTTGTCAATGACAGTGGCATTGCCCTTGTTGGCTAAGAGGATGACTATGTCATCTCTCTTTGTTAATTGAGAAAGCTCAAAGCGCTCATCTTTACTGATGTTGCTAAAGGTGTCTTAGCGTTTTTGAGGATTGCAGTGTTCCGATCTTGCCACGTCTGCAGAAACGTGTCCCAAACCATTAAGAGCTACGTCGACCTGGGCAATGATATCATCAACTGGAATGTGTTTAGGGGTGTAGCGAAATTCAACCCTTTAGCTAGACAACTTGTTTTAGNTTATTGGAAATTGCAAGCTGTACAGAGGCCGTCATGTCTTACATGTTCCCAATCAATGTGACATTTTTTTCTGTGATTTCAAGAGAGTCTTGTCTAAATTGTCGAGTTTAAATCGGAGCAATCTTATTCTCTCTGAGATCAGGGTAGGCCGCCCTGAACAAGATCCGTTTAGCATTAGAAGTGACAGCAGCAGATGTAAAGGCGATCGGTATTACCTTAGTGCGCGGCATCTCTTCAGAAATGTGAGCGACTTGATCAAATAACCTTCTTGTCTAGAAGTTTGTTAAAATATCTAATAGTTGTGTGGAAACCCTNCCCGTAGAGGCGTTAAATCTTGACTTAAAGCTTTCGGCCTGCAGGAATTGATATTCTTTGGGTCTTACGGTAAAGCACGTAGATANAAAAATAACAATAAAATAATAAAATTAACGAAGTGAATAAAATGTGGTGGGCTCACATTAAATTGATTCCAAACGAAGGTACTCTGAAACCCACGCTATCACTTCTCATGAAGCCATCGAGATATATAAACACAATTTCAACCGAGAAGAGGGTACAAACTAGCAATCATTGGAAGGACGTTATTAACCAGAAGTCATAACTGTGTGATGTTTCCATCCTCCGCAATGTTACAGTTATTTTAGACTCTGATTTGACATTAACAGTTTCACACTAACACAGCCGCCGTTGCTCATGTCCTCTATATGGCGGCGGATCGCGATCTTACATTGACATGCTAATCTCTTACATTACATGCTAATCTCTTACATTGACATGCTATCTCTTACATTGACATGCTAATCTCTTACATTGACATGCTAATCTCTTACATTGACATGCTAATCTCTTACATTGACATGCTAATCTCTTACATTGACATGCTAATCTCTTACATTGACATGCTAATCTCTTACATTGACATGCTAATCTCTCACAATACAATGGCCACCTCCGCACCCTCGTCATGGAGGCAGCTCTCCGATTTTACATTGACATGCTAATTTCTCACTTTCACATCACTAGCCCCGCCATAATTTCGATTTAAAGCTTTCGTGACTGCAGGGATTCATCGTCTTGGTTCTTTCGGAAAGTCACGTAGAAGGGAAATAATAAAAATAAAACATAATAAGAGAATTGTATTTTATTATGTTTTATTTTTATTATTTCCCTTCTACGTGACTTTACCGAAAGAACCAAGAAGATAGCCCCGCCCACTTCGCTTATGACCCTTGGGCAACACCCATTTCAAACCTTAAAACAGCCTGCTTCAGCAGCTCTTCCCCTCAGTGGCGGCTCCTGCAAAATCTCTCAGGGGGGGCAAATGTCTGGATGATTGATAAGGATAAGGTCCACCCATGCAATGGATAAATTAACAGCTTAAGCATGTAAAGGCAACTTCACTTCTTTAATATTAATGAAAAATAAAGTGACTCTTACAATACATCTTGTTTGTTTCTATACTCACTATTAAAACAAACCACTCAAGTTTATTTTATTAAAAATTCCACTAGGTGGCGATAAATTATATTGTTGGATGAAACGTGCTTACGTATGATGACGTAAGCACGTATGATGACGTAAGCACGTATGATGACGTAAGCACGTTAGGGCGAGCCCTCCCGGAAGCCATAGAGAATGCATTGGAGCGCCCCCGTTCGAAAAAAAAACATCTTTGAATGTAAGTCTATGGGGCCACTCGGGGCGATTCTCAGCCGGAGTGAAATCGCCCAAAAAGAGGCGGTACTCCACAGAACGTGACATGACGCTGATTGGACTATATCCAGAGGCACAGTGACGGCTAGCGTGACTCTGTGGTTGAATGACATTGGTGGTGCGTCGCTCAATCGCCCTAATGAAGAAACCGCCCCTGCTTCCCCTCTTTTTTCTCCTAATGACGATTGCTTGTGTTGCGATCGAAACGTCATGATATTTTCATGATTTTTATTCACTTTATTTTCGTTTTATTATTTTATTGTTATTTTCTTTTTTTCTATCTACGTGACTTTACCGAAAGACCCTGAATAATATGAATTCCTGCAGTCACGAAAGTTTTAAGTCAATCTTTTTTGTTTTCTTTTATAAAGCAGAAGCGATCTGGCTATGACAAATGAAGTTGGATGATCAGGTGGTTTCCTTTTTTTGTAGAAATAACTCTCGAAATGCGTGTTTCTAAATGTGGGGGAAAAAATGGAGGGCCTGGAGAAAAGTCCACGCGATCAGGGAACACGCAAACTCCAAATATACCACAGGCGTCATGTTGGGACAGAACCCACGACCTCCTGTACACCAGGTGAGGTAGTTAACATCTCCTAGCCACCGTGATGATGAGAGAGAGAGATGCAAACTCCAAATATACAGCAGGCGTCAGGGTCCGGATCGAACCCACGACCTCCTGTGTACCAAGCAAGGTAGTTAACATCTCCCAGCCACCGTGATGATGAGAGAGAGAGACGCAAACTCCAAATATACAGCAAGCGTCAGGGTCCGGATCGAACCCACGACCTCCTGTGCACCAGGTGAGGTGGTTAACATCTCCTAACCACCGTGATCATGATGAAGAGAGAATCTCGAACTCCAAATCTCCAGCAGGTGTCAGGGTCGGGATCGAACCCACGACCTCCTGTGTACCAGGCGAGGTAGTTAACATCTCCCAGCTACCGCGGCGCCCACATCTTCCAGGCTCAGCTGTGGCTGGAGACGACGTTTTGGCGAAAATTCCGAGCGAGCAAGCGCCGTGGTAGCCCCGAAAACCTTCACCCGGCCCAGCACTGTGAAGTTATGGTCAAAGTGGCCCCCAACAAGTGGAAGACAACCTTGAAATCCGTTAAAAAGTGGACAAACAAGGGAGCACGATCGCTTTATATATATTTATTGTTTTTTCTTAAATGCCACCTCGTCTGAAGGTTGTCGCGGTCGCCGCTCACCGTTGCTCGGGCACGTTGCCCGACGTTTCGCCCACGGTACCGGCGGAGGCTCCGGGCGCGTGCGGCGAAACGTCGGGCCGCTGCGCCCGAACGATGCGCGGCTCCGCAGCCCGAAGTCACGTGGTTGGAGGGCCAAGTGGGGTTTTGTTTGTTTATTTTTGTGACAATTAACAACATTTGTAACCGGGCCCAAAGCCTGCCTTCCCCATGCGGCATTGAAGCAGGAACGTCGAACGGCATTTTCAGGATATTATCTTTTGTAAAAACAAAAAACAATCCACCATCATCATCATCATAACCATCATCATCATAACCATCATCATCATAACTATGATCATCATAACCATCGTCATCATCACAACCATCGTCGTTACCATGGTAATCATTGTCGTCATCATGGTAACCATCGTCATCATCATCATAACCATCATCATCATAACTATGATCATTATAACCATCGTCATCATCTATCATAACATCACACATAACCATCATCACATAACCATCATCATCATAACCATCGTCGTCATTGCCGTCACGCGCATCTGCCACCGACGTCACACAATAACGCGTGACGTCAGATCACCCGAGTGGGGGTGGGGTGTGTGGGGGGGGTGTCTCTTGCACGTGGCTTCGTGTCGTCGTCGTCACCGGCACTGACGTCACACAGCAACGCGTGACGTCAGATCACCCCGAATGGGGTGGGGTGTGTGGGGGGGTCTCTTGCACGTGGCTTCGGTCGTCGTCGTCATCGGCACTGACGTCACACAGTAACACGTGACGTCAGATCACCCCGATCGATCCACTGATACCACACGTGACTCCACCCCGACTCCANCCCCCCCCACTACTCCACCAACAATAGGTGGAGTTTGACTTCTATATTTGGGGGGGCGGGGAGCGGGTGGGGGGGTTCGCTTGGTCCCTCCCATTAGGAATTGCGCGTGCATATAATTATTATTTACTTTTAATATTAATTGTAAACTACTGGAAATAAATTAATAAATTGGCCCGGTTTTGGCGGGACGTTGACTTGCCCATCCCCCACACCCCTCCCCCCCCCCCTCTCCCCCCACCCCTCCCTCCCCCTCNCCCCCCTCCACCCCCTCCCCTCCACCCCCTCCCTCCCCTCCACCCCGGTATCCACGGCGTCTCGCGTTCGGTACAACGTCAACACACGATTTTGCAAACAAAACAAACAAACAACAACAACACAACAATCCGGTGGGGGAGGGAGGGGGCGGGGGAAAGTATGAAGCTTCTGACATCGCGGCGGGAAATATAAATGAAATATTTANTTTATTTATTTTATTGATAAAATAAAATAAATATATAATATAATATATAATTTATATATTTATTTTATTGATAAAATAAATATTCGTAACATTTATTTTATTGATAAAATAAATATAAATATTTTATATTTATTTTAGTTATAAAATAAATATTTTGTACATTTATTTTATTGATAAAATATATTCTATTTTATCTATAAAATAAATATTTTTAATATTTATTTTATTGATAAAATAAATATAACATGTGTATTATATTTATTTCATTCATAAAATGAATATTTTTAAATATTTATTTTATTTATAAAATAAATATAAGAAATATTTTATATTTATTTTATTTAACTATAAAAACAAATATTCATTTTATTGATAAAATAAATACAATACGCATTTTATATTTATTTTATTAATAAAACAAATATAAAAGAATCATACATACGTCATCTTTACTTTATTTACGAAGCAAACATTTATTTATTTAACTTATATTTATTTTATTTACAGCGCACAGATTTCCTCCCCGTCTTCCTCCACGGCGCCTCCTGCGCCAGGTACAGGGCACCGTCTCTGTGTCCACGTGTCATCTCGCTCAAGTCAACCCACGGCGGCTGCTGCTGGCTGATTCATGCCCACGTGACCTCCCGCCCAGGCCTCCACGTGCACGCAGCCTGGCACGGGCGCCGCAGTGACGTCACCGCCACTTGGTGGCGAATTGGTCGGCAGTTTTCGCGGCTTAGGATGTGTCATCCCTCCGGGCACTTTAGAATAACCGCCCGCCATCCACCGAATGAGTAAACAGTTCAGCAGCGAAACGAATCCCCTACAAACAACAACACGAAGCCAACATGCCGTTCCTTCGCGAGTGTCACAAGCAACTCCTCCTCGTGCCCATCACAAGTCGCTGGATCAAAGTGTCGGCTTCGGGATTCCGGGTTCGTATAAAATGTCATTTCCACGGGGAGACTGACGCAGAGGGCGGGGGCGGGGGGAGACGACGAGACTGGAGTTGAGAGAGGGAGACAGAGAGGGCGGGGAGAGGGTGAGAGGGAGGGAGGGAGGGAGGGACGGAGGAGAAAGAGAGGGAGGGGGAGGGAGGGGGAAGGAGAGGAGGGGAGGGAGGAGGTAAGGGGAGGGAAAGGAGGGAGGGGAGAGAGGGAGAGAGGGAGGGAGAGAGAGAGGAGGGAGAGAGGGAGGAGAGAGGGAGGGAGAGAGGGGAGGGAGGGGGGAGAGGGAGGGAGGGAGAGAGGGAGGGAGAGAGGGAGGGAGAGAGGGAAGGGAGGGGGGAGAGGGAGGGAGAGAGGGAGGGAGGGGGGGAGAGGGAGGAGAGAGGGGAGGGAGGGGGGACAGAGGGGAGGAGAGGGGGAGGGCCCTCAAAGTGTGGTGGTGGTAGGGGTGATGAATGAGTAACTATCCACACCGCTCAGCTCCATGACGGTGTCACATGACCTGGGGGGCCCCGTCCTACCGGACCATCTCGCAGCTCAGCATTTGACAACAGAGAGGTTGGAGGTGAAGGGGGGGGGGCGCCCCCAGCTCAAAAGAACAAAAAACAACAACGCCGCCGCTCTCCGCCAGCAGATCTACAGCGCGACGTCACCCGGCGTGGCCTCCTGTTGGCCAGGCTGCTGCTCAGCAGGCCTCCGCAGCCTGTGGACGCAGTGTGGACGTGCGGAAGCCCTTAGCCGGCCGCTCGACAGCTGAGGTAGCGGGGATCTGCCGCACCGTCCTGTGCAGCGGCATGGCCATGTGTGGCGGCCTGCTCTGCTGCAGCTGCTGATGCACAGCGAACCCACCGGCGGAGGATGAGAGGTGGTGCTGGGGGAGCTCACGTGGAGCGGCCGCTCGNCGCGCGATCGGAGCGAGCGNGACCGCGAGCGCGATGCCGGCGTCGTTCGCCGTCGGTCGCTGGGCGGATCGAGCGGCGNCGCGGTAGCGGCGGCGGGCGGCGCGCCACGTGGACCTCTTGAGGAAGTCGGGCGGAAGCGCGCCCGCTCCAGCCGGTGGTTGTCGATGTAGATGCGCACGGCGAGGACGCCGACCATCTCGGCGACGACGAAGGAGAGCGCGCCGAAGTAGAAGGACCAGCCGTACGAGTAGCTGTTCTTCTTCGACTGGCTCTGGTTGGGGTCGCCCACGTTGGCCGAGATGTAGACGATGATGCCGATGATGTTGCTCAGGCCTGCGGGGCGAGAGGGAGAGACGGAGAGACGTGGCGCGCTCGCTCACTCACTCACATGCTCACCCAGTCGCTCAACCACCCACTCACACAACTGTAGTGACATTGAATGAGTCACTGTAGCGCGTGGCGCTGGGGGATTGGTAGACAATGAAATTACGGGTGGCAGCCCGTTCTACCAGTTGGACCCGTGGGCCAAACCCGGACCCTTCTGGGGATCCAAAAGGGTGCGTGGCTGAGGGCGGTGCCTGGCTACGCTGTGGAGAATAAAAGGTGAGCTCTGACTCTGAGTCGGGGCTGCTGCTATCAGGAATGGAACTCGTCATGCTGCTGTCGTTGTGGTCTTCGCCTCTTCAAGCTGAGTCTGGAAGCATGTTGGCTGTCCGACCCTGTATGGAGTTATCCGCTATGCTGTGAGAGCTGGAATAACAAGATGGATAACGCCTCCTACTAGTGTCTCTGAATTAGTACACTACATTTAGTGTTATCGAAAAAAAAAATTGTTTTAGGGTTGTTGGGAATTTATTTTTGAAATACTTATGGAGGAATAGGCTATGTCAAAATCCGCAAAGAGGAGGTCCTGCATCAGCATATCCTCGAGCGATGAGGTTCCCGGGCAGCCCCAACAGCCGGGACCCCGGTGGGGGTCGGAGAAGCGGTCCCGGCGGGGCAGCGGGCGAAGGATGATGATCCCTCGCTGCCATCGGCTGGCGAAGGCTGCGGGCACTCAATGCATCGTGGAGCTGCTCTACGCGGTGACGGCGCTGGTGGGGCAGCTGGGTAAGGAAGAGCCGGTGGAGGGGGCTGCGACTCGGGGCAGCGAACAGACGACTCCGCTGTCACTGACAACCAATGGTGGGAATCGAGTCCCGCAGAATTTAACCTGCCGCTGACAGCTCATCCGGGGGCGCCTTCCTCGTGCAGCGGCTTCCGTTTATTAAGGAATTTTGGCTGCGGGGGGTGATTGGGCGGCCTTCCGGCGGCGTTTCACCGCCACTTGCGAGCTCACAGCGTGGTCCGACGTGGAGGCGCTACATGTTCTTCCCACCATGCTAGATGATGCCTTCGCAGCGTTTTTTGCTATTCCCCAGAAGGACAGGGCAATGCTGTGGCAAGCATACGCACAGTTTGGGTTCTTTTAACCCCTTCAAATAGGCGGTTCGTGGTCTCACTTTGATAGGGGCCCAGATGATAGTCAGGGGGATTAGGAGCCCTTCCTGCAAGTATTAAATGGTGGGCTGGGTACCGCGGTCATACAGGCGGTATGGTGTTGGCCCACATGACAGCGGCGTGTTGTGGAGAAACGGATGATGTAACCACTTGGGTCGTGGCCGCGGTTGAACGGGATGTGGTGTCGGATGACTCGTGGATGGATCCGTTGTGTGTGGGAAATCCGGATTTGCCGTGGGAGCAGAGGGGCGAGTTGCGGGCATTGCTTCGGGAATTCTTTGATGTATTTAGTAAGGGTAAATTCGATGTGGGCTGCACGTCCCTGATGCATCACCATATCGACACGGGTGGCGCCGCTCTCATTCGTCAGAACTAATTTCGGTTTAGACCAAAGGAGAAGGACTACGTTCGTCAGGTGTTCGATGAGATGTTGGCTGCCGATATAATCTCCCCATCCACTAGTCCGTGGGGTGCTCCCATAGTCCTGGTTAAAAAGAAGGGCGGGAGTTTGCGTTTTTGCCTGGATTTTCGGAATTAAATAAAGTCTCTGTGGAGGACACGTATCCGCTCCATGGATGGATGATTCGTTGGATGCCCTGTCGGGGGCGTGGTTTTTCTTCACCCTGGATCTATTGTCGGGGTTTTGGCAGTTGCCCCTGGATGAAAGTTCAAAACCTAAAACCACGTTCTGGACACCAAGGGCTGTTTCAATTTAACGTGCTTCCAATGGGGCTTCACTCGGCTCCGGCCACGTTCCAGCGACTAATGGAGTTGGTACTGTCGGGGCTCCAATGGAGTCATGTCTGATCTATTTGAATGCCGTGATTGTCTTCGGTCGCACGTTCTGGGAACATCTGCAGCGGTTGCGTGCGGTATTTGTTAAAATGCGGGTGGCTAATTTGAAATTAAAGCCACAGAAATGTTACCTTTTGCAAAAGTCGGTTCACTACCTGGGTCACGTTGTTTGCGAGTCCGGGATCGCCAGGGACTCTGCAAAGACTGCGTGCATGCGTGAGTGGCTGACCCCACGTTGGTGGGTTAGGTTTGCAGTTTGTGGGGTTTGTGTCGTATTACCACCACTTCATGCCCAAGTTTGCAACGATCGCAAAGCCGCTCCACGCTCTCACGGCAAAAGGCCAGAGTTTCGGTGGGGGAAAGAGGAGGAGGCCGTATTTGTTATGCTGCATGATGGCCTCGTGCTACCCCCCCGTCGATACCCCGATTTCACGTTGCCGTTTGTGTTGGATACGGACACCAGTGATACCAGGATCGGCGCCATATTGTCGCAGGTGGAGAACGGATTGGAGAGCGTGGCCGTGTGCTGTCCCCCGCAGAGCAGCGCTATTGTGTCACGCGCCACGAGTTGTTGGCTATCGTGCACGTTGTCCAGCATTGCGAATGTCGCCTGGATATTGTTGTGTTCGTCGTCCCGCTATGTGACATATAAAGGCCAGCCGGGACGGCTGTATTTTTCATGGGGGGGGGGGGGATGTAGTGACATTGAGTCACTGTAGTGTGTGGCGCTGGGAGATTGGTAGACAATGGATTTAGGGGTAGCAGCCCGTTCTACCAGTTGGAGCCGTAAGATCCAGAAGGGTGCGTGGCCGAGGGCCACACTGGGGAGAATAAAAGGCGAGCTCCGACTCCCAGTCGGGGCCTGCTGCCATTGGGAATGAAACTCGTCATGCTGTTGTCGTCGTCGTCTTTGCCTCTTTGAGCTGTGGGTCTGGAAACATGTTGGCTGTCCAGACCCGGTATGGAGTTATACCCTATGGCTGTGAGAGCCGGAATAAACAAGAGGGATAACGCCTCCTACTAGTGTCTCTGAATTAGTACACTACACACCCACACACCCACCCACTCACCACTCACTTACCCACCCACCCACCCACACACTCACCACCCACTCACCCACCCACACATCCAACCACTCACCCACCCACCCGCACACCCACCCACACGCACACCACCCACTCACTCGCACACCCACCCGCACACCCACCACTCACTCGCACACCACCCACCCGCACACCCACCCACTCACCCACCCACCCACCTACCCATTCGCACACCCACCCACTCACACACCCACCCACTCGCTTGCCCACCCACTCGCTCGCCCACCCACTCACTCACCTACCCACTCACCAACCCACCCACCCACTCACCCACGCAACCATCGCAACGCTGATTTAAAAAAAACTAATTTATCTGCAAATTACAAACTCAACTACCGTGTTAAGTTCCCGACTGAGCAACGTAGTAGCCTTTCTTTCAGAAGCAACCACGTGGCTATCACAAATGGTAGCCTCAACGAAGTCTCAAATCGTCATCATCATCACGTGGAAATTAATGGCAGTAGCCAAATAACTCCGTGATGTCGATTCTAAACGCGGGGTGGGGGGGAACGGAGGACCGGAGAAAAATCTACGCTACCACGGGAGAGAGAGAGGGATCGAACCCACGACCTTCTGTATACCAGGCGAGGTAGTTAACATCTCCTAGCCACCGTGATGATGATGATAGAGTGAGACACGCAAACTCCAAATATACAGCAGCAGGCGTCAGGGTCGGCATCTAACCCACGACCTCCTGTACACCAGGCGAGGTAGTTAACATCTCATCGCCACCGTGATGATGATGAGAGAGACACCAAACTCCAAATATACAGCAGCGGGCATCGTGAGGGTCGGGATTGAACCCACGACCTCCTGTACACCACTAACACCAGGCGAGGTAGTTAACATCTCCTAGCCACCGCAGCAGCATCAATATCACCCCCACCACGTTCCCATCCTACTTTGAAAACCGTGGCAGCACCCTCTTGAAAAGATCGTCTCTTTTAGTTCCTCCACCCCCCCCACCCTCTGGGAGGGAAGCGACAAAGCAGAACGAGGATAGGGTGAACCAAGCCCGTGACACGACATGTTGCGACACGATATGACACCACACGACACCACGTGGCACGACACCACGTGACACGACACCACGTGNCACGACGTGACCACACGACACCACGTGACACGACACCACGTGACATCACGCGACACACAACGCGACACCACGCAACCCCGACGCGGCGCGGCCACACAAACACCGACCTGCCGACACGAAAAATATTCCGGCGCTGAGGACGACGTTGTTCTTGGACTTGTAGAAGCGACTGGCGGCGATGCTGAGCCCCCCGAAGAGCAGCAGGGTCACGCTGAGGATGGGGAAGACGCTGGAAGCTCGCACCACGCCTGGCACGCGGACACACGCCGACCGGAGGGGGGTGGAGGAACAGATGGTCCCAATCATTACGCTTGTGTCTCTCTCTCGTCTGCCTCTGGCGCAGGAGTGCGTCTCATTTCCGATCGTGCATCCGTCGAGGGATTTCTTTCTTCTCATCGTACGGATTAATAGCGGCGGATTAGCAGATGCAATTTTGGATGCGGTTATCCCGACTCGATCGTCCGTTCGGAATCAGGAAGCGGATCGTTGTCCGTTCCTCGTCTAAAGCAGTGAAGGCAGCGGCGGAGTGTTTACCATGTTGGCAGTCGATGGTTTGGTTGATGATGATGACGATGATGATGATGATGATGATATTGATGATTATGACGATGGTGACGATGATGATGACGATATCGATGATGATGACGACGATGATATCGATGATGATATTGATGATGATGATATTGACGACGATGATGATGATGATGATGATGATGATGATAATGACAATGATAACGATGATGATAACGATGATAACGACGATAATGATAACGACAATGATGATGACGATGATAACGATGATGACGTTGACGATAACGACGAAGACGGAGCCACTCACGTAGCAGGTACTCGGCAGAGTCGGCCTCCATCTCCGTGTCGTCTGGGAGGTGATCGATCTTCTTGCACATCCCCTTGAAGGAGCCTCCACGGAGTCGGGGGGGGGGGGGCAACACACGAGCTCACGGGTTATTATTTACACAAAGACAAAGGCCCCCCCCCGTGTAGCCTCGACAGACTGTTAGGGGCAAGTGCTGTGAGCGGCTGGTAGGGGTTCACAAACAGGGGTAGGGCTGGTAGGGGTACACAAACAGGGGTAGGGGTACACAGACAGGGGTAGGGCTGGTAGGGGTAGACAGACAGGGGTAGGGCTGGTAGGGGTAGACAGACAGGGGTAGGGCTGGTAGGGGTTCACAGACAGGGTAGGTCTGGTAGGGGTTCACAGACAAGGGTAGGTCTGGTAGGGGTTCACTGACAGGGGTAGGTCTGGTAGGGGTTCACAGACAGGGGTAGAGGTTCACTGACAGGGGTAGGTCTGGTAGGGGTTCACAGACAGGGGTAGTAGGGGTTCACAGACAGGGGTAGGAGTGGTAGGGGTACAAAGACAGGGGTAGGGCTGGTAGGGGTTCACACACAGGGGTAGGGGTACACAGACAGGGGTAGGGGTGGTAGGGGTTCACAGACAGGGGTAGTAGGGGTTCACAGACAGGGGTAGGAGTGGTAGGGGTACAAAGACAGGGGTAGGGCTGGTAGGGGTTCACACACAGGGGTAGGGGTACACAGACAGGGGTAGGGTGGTAGGGGTACACAGATAGGGGTAGGGCTGGTAGGGGTACACAGACAGGGGTAGGGCTGGTAGGGGTTCACAGACAGGGGTAGGGCTGGTAGGGGTTCACAGACAGGGTAGGGCTGGTAGGCGTTCACAGACAGGGGTAGGTCTGGTAGGGGTTCACAGACAGGGGTAGGGCTGGTAGGGGTAGACAGACAGGGGTAGGGCTGGTAGGGGTTCACAGACAGGGGTAGGGCTGGTAGGGGTTCACAGACAGGGGTAGGGCTGGTAGGGGTTCACAGACAGGGGTAGGGGTACACAGACAGGGGTAGGGTGGTAGGGGTAGACAGACAGGGGTAGGGGCTGGTAGGGGTACACAGACAGGAGTAGGGGTACACAGACAGGGGTAGGGGTGGTAGGGGTAGACAGACAGGGGTAGGGGCTGGTAGGGGTTCACAGACAGGGGTAGGGGTACACAGACAGGGGTAGGGGTGGTAGGGGTAGACAGACAGGGGTAGGGCTGGTAGGGGTTCACAGACAGGGGTAGGGNTGGTAGGGGTTCACAGACAGGGGTAGGGGCTGGTAGGGGTTCACAGACAGGGTAGGGCTGGTAGGGGTACACACAGGGGTAGGGCTGGTAGGGGTTCACAGACAGGTTGAGAGTTACGCTAGATGTACACAACTTCCCTAGAGTTGACCTGGCATCGTTTCACGACAGGTCAAGCCGTGCGCCCAAATTCACTGAATCCGGTAGGGGGGAGTGAGTGAGTGGGGGTAGTGGGGGATGAGTGAGTGAGTGGGGGAGTGAGTGGGGGAGTGAGTGGGAGGATGAGTGGGTGGTGGGGGAGTGAGTGGGGGATGGTGGGGGGTGAGTGGAGGGGTAGTGAGTGGTGGGGAGTGAGTGGTGGGGNGGGGTGGTGGGGAGTGAGTGAGTGGNGNGGAGTGGTGGGGTGAGTGGGGAGTGAGTGATTGGGGGAGGAGTGGTGGGGGTGAGTGAGGTGTAGGGGTGGTGGGTGAGTGAGTGGGGGGTTAGTGGGGGGTGAGTGAGTGAGTGGGGGGGAGTGNTGGGGGTGAGTGGTGGGGAGGGGTGGTAGGGGGAGTGGGGGAGGAGTGGTGTAGTGAGGGGGTAGGAGTGGTGGGGGGTGAGTGAGTGGGGGAGGGGTGGTGGGGGAGTGAGTGAGGGGGTGGTGGGGGAGTGAGTGAGTGAGTGAGTGAGTGGTGGGGGTAGTGGTGGTAGGGGTGAGTGGTGAGGGGTGGTGGGGGTAGTGAGGGGGGTAGGAGTGGTGGGGGGTGAGTGAGTGAGGGGTGGTAGGGGGAGTGAGTGAGTGGGTGGTGGGGGAGTGAGTGGGGGAGTNAGTGAGTGGGGGGTAGTGAGTGAGTNAGGAGTGAGTGGGAGGAGAGTGGGGGAGGATGAGTGAGGGGTGAGTGAGTGGGGGAGGGGTGAGTGGGGGNGTGAGTGGGTGAGTGGGGGAGTGAGTGGTGAGTGATGGTGGGGGAGTGANTGGGGGGTGAGTGAGTGGGGGAGTGGGTGAGTGGGGGAGTAGGTGGTGGGGGAGTGAGTGGGGGAGTGAGTGAGTGAGAGTGAGTGGTAGGGGGGGAGTGGTGGGGGAGTGGGTAGTGAGTGAGTGGGNGGATGAGTGGGGGAGTGAGTGGGGGGTGAGTGAGTAGTGGGGGGTGGTGGGGGGTGAGTGAGTGGGGGGTGGTAGGGGGAGTGAGTGAGTGGGGGATGGTNGGGGAGTGAGTGGGGGAGTAGTGAGTGGTGGGGGGGAGTGAGTGAGTANGGAGTGAGGGGGGATGGTGGGGGAGTGAGAGTGAGGCGTGAGTGAGGGGGTGAGTGAGTGGGGGAGGGGTGGTGGGGGAGTGAGTGAGTGGGGGTATGGTGGGGGAGTGAGTGGGGGAGGGTGGGGTAGTGAGTGAGGGTGAGTGGTGGGGGTGAGTGAGTGGGGGAGGGGTGGTAGGGGGAGTGAGTGAGTGGGAGGATGGTGGGGGAGGAGTGGGGGAGGAGTGGTGGGGGACATGGGTGAGTGGGGAGGAGTGGGAGGTATGGTNGGGGAGTGAGGGGGAGGAGGGTGGGGGGTGAGTGATTGGGGGAGNGGGTGGTGGGGGNCTGAGTGAGTGGGGGGGAGTGGGGGAGTGAGTGAGTGAGTGGGGGAGGAGGANTGGGGGTGGTGGGGGGGAGGGTGGGGGGGGGTGACGTAGGGGGTAGGAGTGNAGTGGGGGGTGAGTGAGTGGGGGAGGGGTGGTGGGGGAGTGAGGGGTGAGTGGGGGAGTGAGTGGGGGAGGAGTGGTGAGTGGGGGAGTGAGTGGGAGGATGAGTGGGGGAGTGAGTGAGGGGGTAGTGAGTGAGTGAGTGGGGGAGTGAGGGGGGATGAGTGGGGGAGGAGTGAGTGAGGGAGTGGTAGTGGGGGAGTGAGTGGGGTTCACACAGTGGGGGGGGGTGAGTGGGGAGGAGTGGTGGGGNGTGAGTGAGTGGGGGAGTGGGGGAGTGGGGAGTGAGGAGTGGAGGAGTACACAGAGCGGGGAGAGCTGGAGGCACGGAGAGGCGGAGTGGGTGCTAGGCGTAAAACACGAGAGAAACACAGCCAAGGGAGAGAGGGAGAGAGGGAGACAGAGGGGGGGGAGGGGAGGGGTAGACAAAAATGTGTAAATAGGGGAGTGCATGGAGGGGGTGGAGTGAGATGAGAAGGGAGAGTTAGGGGTGCGTGGAGGGGTGGAGGAGATGAGAAGGGGAGTTAGGGGTGCGTGGAGGGGTGGAGNGAGATGGAAGGGAGAGTTAGGAGAGGCGTGGAGGGTAGTGGAGTGAGATGAGAAGGGAGAGTTAGGGGTGCGTGGAGGGTAGTGGAGTGAGATGAGAAGGGAGAGTTAGGAGAGTGCGTGGAGGGGTGGAGTGAGATGAGAAGGGGAGTTAGGAGAGTGCGTGGAGGGTAGGGAGTGAGATGAAAGGGAGAGTTAGGAGAGTGNGTGGAGGGNAGTGGAGTGAGATGAGAAGGGGAGTTAGGAGAGTGCGTGGAGGGTAGTGGAGTGAGATGAGAAGGAGAGTTAGGGNGTGGTAGGGGTGGAGTGAGATGAGAAGGGGAGTTAGGGGTGCGTGGAGGGTAGGGGTGAGATGAGAAGGGAGAGTTAGGAGAGTGCTGGAGGGGTGGAGTGAGATGAGAAGGGAGAGTTAGGAGAGTGCGTGGAGGGTAGGGAGTGAGAGAGAAGGGAGAGTTAGGAGAGTGCTGGAGGGTAGTGGAGTGAGATGAGAAGGGAGAGTTAGGAGAGTGCGTGGAAGGTAGTGGAGTGAGATTAGAAGGGAGAGTTAGGAGGTGGTAGGGGTGGAGTGAGATGAGAAGGGAGAGTAGGGGTGCGTGGAAGGGGGAGGGATGGAAGGGGTTAGGAGAGTGGTGGAGGGTAGTGGAGTAGATGAGAAGGGAGAGTTAGGAGAGTGCGTGAAGTAGTGGAGTAGATTAGAAGGGAGAGTTAGGAGAGTGCGTGGAAGGTAGTGANTGAATTAGAAGGGAGAGGGAGAGTGCGTGGAGGGTAGTNGAGTGAGTGAGAAGGGAGAGTTAGAGAGTGCGTGGAAGTAGTGGAGTGAGTTAGAAGGGAGAGTTAGGGAGTGCGTGGGGGAGTNGAGTGAGTGAGAAGGGAGAGTTAGGAGAGTGCGTGGGGGTAGTGGAGTGAGTGAGAAGGGAGAGTTAGGAGAGCGCGTGGGGGTAGTGGAGTGAGTGAGNAGGGAGTTAGGAGAGTGCGTGGGGGTAGTNGAGTGAGTGAGNAGGGAGTGGGTGAGTGAGAGGGGAGAGGCAGGAGAGTGCGTGGAGGGGAGTNGAGTGAGTGAGNAGGGAGAGTTAGGAGAGTGCGTGGAGGGGAGTGGAGTGAGTGAGAGGGGAGAGGCAGAGAGTGCGTGAGGGAGTGGAGTGAGTGAGAAGGGAGAGGCAGGAGAGTGCGTGGAGGGTAGTGGAGTGAGATTAGAAGGGAGAGGGAGAGTGCGTGGAGGGAGTGGAGTGAGAGCGTGAGAAGGGAGAGTTATGAGAGTGCGGGAGGGAGGGAGTGAGAGAGNAGGGAGAGTTAGGAGAGTGCGTGGAAGGTAGTGGAGTGAGATTAGAAGGAGAGTTAGGAGAGGCGTGGAGGGNAGGGAGTGAGAGAGAAGGGAGAGTGAGGAGAGGCGTGGAGGGGTGGAGTGAATGAGAAGGGAGAGTTGAGAGTGCGTGAGGGTAGTGGAGTGAGTGAGAAGGGAGAGTTAGGAGAGTTGTGGAGTGAGATGAGATGGCGGGGCGGTGAAGGTGGGGGGGTGAGTGGGGAGTTGCGTGTCAGTGGGAGCAGCATAGGAGCGGGGAGCGACCTCCCCACTGATTCCAGGTCTCGCGACGCGACTCGTTTTGTCTGCTCCACGCTGCTGACGCGGGGACGCCGTGGGGCCACTCAAGGCGTCTCCTGGGGCCAATGAAACGCGGATGAGGGATGTGGTGGCGGGGGGGTGGGGGTCCTGGCGAGCGAGCGTGGGCCCACGTGGTCAGGCTCGAGGACGAATCAATGGCGCGCGGACACATCGACTGGCGCACGAAGTCCGACAGAGCTCACAGCTGATTGGGTGCTGCTGCTGTTGCTGCGTTGGCGGTGGCGCACTAAGCGCCGTTAACATCGACAACGACGACACCATCGGCGGAGTTTGACTTCTATGTTTGGACGGGGGTGGGGGGGTCTCTTTATCTCGTGCACGTGGCTTCGGGTCGTCGTCGTCATCATCGTCACCGACGTCACAGAGTAACACGTGACGTCAGACCACCCGAGTGGGGGTGGGGTGTGTGGGGGGGGTGTCTAGCACGTGGCTTCGCGTCGTCGTCGTCATCGCCACCGACGTCACACAGCAACGCGTGACGTCAGACCACCCCAAGTGGGGGGGGTGAGGGGGGGGCGTTGTTTCTTGCACGCGGCTTCGCGTCGTCGTCGCCACCGACGTCACACAGCAACGCGTGACGTCAGATCACCCTGAGTGGGAGTGGGGTATGTGTGGGGGGGGGGGGGTCTAGCACGCGGCTTCGGTCGTCGTCGTCATCGCCACCGACGTCACACAGTAACACGTGACGTCAGACCACCCTGAGTGGGGTGGGGGTATGTGGGGGGGGGGTGTCTAGCACGTGGCTTCGCGTCGTCGTCGTGGTGATGATGCCACGCTGAGGGCGCAATGCGACTCGAGCACAAACACAAAACCCGGAACGGATCGCCACTTCGCCAACCCCCTCATCCCACACCCCCTCATCCACCCCCCCCACGATCTATGCACGATACCACACGTGACTTCACCCACCAACCAGCGGTTCGCTTTGTCCCTTCCATTAGGAATCGGGGTGCATCTAAACATTTATTTTTAAATATTAATCGTCAACTACTGAAAATAAATTCATGAAGGTGCCCAGTTTTGTAGGGGCGTTGCCCCCCCCCACCCCTCGTTCCCCCCCCTGACCCCCTCGCTGCAAACTCTGCCCATGAATAACAACATCAACAACAACATAAACACAATATCAACAACAATATCAACAACATCAACAACTCAACGCTTTCCCTGTCCATAACAACACGCGTGTCAGGATAAGTCACATCGGTGGGCTGGTACGTTTATTAATTAATTTTCAGTCGTCTACAATTCAGATTTTAAAAATTAACCCGTAAAAACAAAGTTTTTCACTATAAATCCTTTATATGCGTGGCGGCTAGAGTCCTCTCGTCCTCTGGCTTGAGATGGCTGCCACCTATGGGTCAGATGATTGCCTGCCACCATTAAGCAATTGGTAATTAATATAATTTATTTTTCCTAAAAGTGGAAAATTATGGAAATTTGTTTTCGCGAAAATAAATTGTCACGCACAACGAGTCTGTGTGCAAAATGTCAGCTCGATTGGATCACGGGAAGTGGGTTAAAAACGACCGAAAGATTTGCACGGTCGTAAGCGCGCAAGCAAGCAAGTGAACTTAATATAAAGGATTCAAAAATGCATCAATTCATTATATGCACCTGCGATTTCCTAATGTGAGGGACAAAGCGAACCCCTGTCCACCCTCAACCGTCTCCCAAATATAGAAGCCAAACTCGCCTACGGATCGTAAGCGTATCATAATAATAATATCTTGACTTAAAGCTTTCGTGACTGCAGGAATTCATAATTCGTGGGTCTTTCGTAAAGTCGCGTAGATAAGTTAAAATTAATTAAAAAAACTACGTTTCGATCGCAACACAAGACGAAACGTCGTAGTTTTATTTATTTACTTTTATTATTTGAACTTATCCGCGTGATTTACCGAAAGACCCAAAGATATGAATAATAATAATCGTGATGATGATGATAATCATCGGTGATTTTTTTTGCGTGCCTTCTTTCCGACAAGGACCCTTATTCACATCACGTAAATAATTGATTGCTCTGAAGAAGAGCCATTGCCCGAAACGTCGCCCCAGTTACATAGAGGCTGGCCGTAGTCGCCCGTCGCCAGTTAAATGTTTTTGTTTCTCTCNGGGGGAGGGGGGGTCTCTCTCTCTCCCCCGCCTTTGGCTGTCATTCCTTGACGAGTCCTCGTCCAGCGACCCTCACACCAAACCCCGCGGACCCGATTCCATCCCTCGGATCGCCTCCACGCCACTGCTCGTGACCACCGGCCAGAGGTCGCAAACGGGTTTTGATTCCTTACCCGTACCCGGCCGCACCAGGGTCGCAAACGGGTACCCGATACCGTACCCGGCCGTACCCGTACCCTACCCTACCCGTACCCGGCCGGGTACGGGTAGGGTACGGGTATCGGGTACCTGATTGCGACCTCTGGATGAAGCCACGTTGCAGGCGCGGGTGGGTTGATTCTAGGAACTTGAATTGTGAGAAGAGACAAGACGTTGGGAAATGAGTGACAAACAGTTACTCACCAGTGACTCACGGTCTACCCGTATCCGTACCCGGCCGCACCAGGGTCGCAAACGGGTACCCGTACCCGGCCGGGTACGGGTAGCGGGTATCGGGTAGGGTACGGGTATCGGGTACCCGGTTGCGACCTCTGCCAACGGCCACCGTCTCTTCTAGCCCTGCCCATGCCCAGCCATGCCCCGTCATCCCTTGCCCTGCCCTGCCCTTGCCCTCCTCTGCGCTGCCCTCATTCAAGAAGCTCGCCCCACCGCTCTGAGTGGCGCGCGAGATCGGAATCATCCTTCATCCTGGAGGAATCCTCCTGGAGGAATCCGATGAGCCGGGAAGCTCTTTGTCGACACACGTATGTCCAAGTGTGGAATCGAAAGTCCGGCGTTGTCAACCTCTATACCACAGCAGTAGTGGCAGCAGTAGTAGCAGCAGCAGTAGTAGCAGCAGCAGTAGCTGCGGTAACAGCGGCAATGCAGCAGCAGCCCATTAGTGTAACACGGCATTGATTTCATTTAATCGACAGGAAGGCTATTGCAGTTTGAAGCCATAACTATATCTCTCTCTATACGCCATGAGAACTATGATCTGTCAGCGTTTAAGCACTCCGTAATACATATTATATATATAGTATATCTCATCATCAGCGTGCGTGGAGCAGCAGCAACAGCAGCAGCCAGCCGCTACCACTTGACGTGGTCGTTTTGCACGCAAGCGCCTCTCTCATCGCCCGGGGCTTCACTCGGACAGCTTTGTTGGGTGGAGGAGGCGGTAGGGGGTAATGTAGTGGTCACATCCACGTGGTCCGGCAGCTAAGAAGGGACGGGTTCGTTTCCCGAGTCGGGTGCCTTCGCTGTGTGTGTGTGGGTGTATGTGTGTGGGGTGTGTGTGTGTGTGTGTGTGTGTGTGNGGGTGTGTGGTGTGGGGTGTGTGTGTTGGGGGTGTGTGGTGGGGGGTGGTGTGTGGGGGTGGNGGTGTGTGTGTGTNGTGTGTGTGGGGGTGTGTGTTGGGGTGTGTGTGTGTGTGTGGTGTGTGGGTGTGCGGTTGGCTACGTACGGTGCGAAAGAAGTTCAACGCACATACATACATACACTNCATTACTAACACTCNACTAACATTACACTACTACCTTACACTCTTCACAACATTCCACTATACACTCCACTAACACTACATTACTATACACTCCACTATACATACATACTACTCATACATACCTGTACACACATCTATACACACTCTTACACACTCATACACACACACATCTATACACATCAACACTACTATACATCGTACACACCAAGGCCGTAGCCATGGAGTCAACATTGGGGGGACCAAATCTTCCAGGGGTCTGGGGTCCCCCNGAAAAAAAAAAATCGAAATTTGAAAACTCATTTCCTGCCTAAAATATAAAAAAATTCACTAACACATAGGATTGATTATTAATTGTTTATAATAATGTCTAATTATTACTCTTAGGTTTTTCGGTAAAGTCACGTAGGTAAAAAAATAAATTTAAATTAATTAAAGTAAGAATAGAAATAAAATAATAAATCACGACGTTTCGGAGGCAACACAAGTCTCCGTCATCAGGTGAGACAGTCACAGCCAGATTTACTGTATCAAATGAGGCAACATTCCAAGATACAAGTTCTTAAATACAAGTTAAGGGGGAGGAGGGGGGAGGGCTTATCTGAATGTGGTAGCCAATGAATGGAACGTATTGGGGGGGGGGGGGCTAAAGAGAACAACAGGTGCACATGCTAGAAGAGAGCGACAATGCTAATATGTTGTTTTACCCAATGTTGGTTGACAATCCAATACAAAAAAGAGAGTACTGTTAAACGCTGGGGATGTCAACACTCGGTAAAGTAGAATAGTACCTGTCAAATAAGATTGTACAAAAATGTGTAGTTAAATATTTTTTGCATGGTTAATAACATCTTTCCAATGATTACTCAGTTTGTACCCATCATCACGGTTGAAATTATGTCTGTGTTTGTATATTGGATGGCTTCGTGTACAAACCTTTGATGGTAGCCAGAGTTGAAGCCCTTGGTCTCGGAAGCTTTAAACAATTTCATGAGAGCCCACAGCGTTGTAGCAATGATCGGCAACGGCGGAAGACTCAATTTTGCCGTGTTTCAGATCTGACTTGTGCTCGCGGACACGATCAGAGACATGACGTTTCGTTTCCCCAATGTAACAATCACCACAGCTGCATCTCAGTTTATAGACTCCAGGGTATTGAAAGTCAGGAATGACATCCTTCACAGATGGAATTAGATCACGGATTTATGTACTGTACTAAATCGGACTTGGATCTTATGTTTGTTTATAATTTTGGAGATCTTTTTAGTCACGCCTGCTATGTATGGCAACGTGACAGTTAACTAACAAGATCATCACGAGTTCGACTTCCCTAATCGAACCAACCAAACGTCCCTCTCTAAACCCTCGGCGGCAAGACCTCCCAGACTACTAGTGTATAGTAGTGTAGTGTATAGTAGTGTAGTGTATTAGCATAGTGTATAGTAGTGTAGTGTATAGTAGTGTATTGTAGTGTAGTGTATAGTGTAGTGTATAGTGTAGTGTATAGTAGTGTAGTGNATAGTGTAGTGTATAGTGTAGTGTATAGTAGTGTGTAGTGTATAGTAGCATAGTGTATAGTAGTGTATAGTGGTGTAGTGTATAGTGTAGTGTATAGTAGTGGTGTATAATAGTGTATAGTGTAGTGTATAGTAGTGTAGTGTATAGTAGTGTAGTGTATAGTAGTGTATTGTATAGTGTAGTGTACAGTATAGTGTATAGTGTAGTGTATAGTAGTGTATTGTATAGTGTAGTGTATAGTGTGGTGTATAGTAGTGTAGTGTATAGTGTAGTGTATAGTGTAGTGTATAGTGTAGTGTATAGTAGTGTCGTGTATAGTAGTGTAGTGTATAATAGTGTAGTGTATAGTGTGGTGTATAGTAGCGTAGTGTATAGTAGTAGTAGTGTAGTGTATAGGGTATTGTATATAGTAGTGTACTGTGTAGTGTATAGTTGTTTCAATGTATGTTAAACTTCTTTCGCACGCTATTTAGCCAACGAACTAAACACAATAACCAGTTCTGGAGAAGTGAGTTTGCAATCGAGACGATGATTTAGAAGAGCGCAGCTCCCGCGGCCTCACGTGTTCTGTCGGCCATTTTTGTTGTAAATAGGCGTGTGAATGACACTAATAGTCTGCTATTACTATTAGTGCAACTAATAGTGTAACTAATAGTAATAGTGTGATGTAGCTGCTCACCCCGAGCTATAAATGCTCTAATAGTGGCGTTGTCTTTGTACCGCTCGCCTTTTGGCGGCTGTTCTCTGGTTTGACACTGGTTGAGACTAGGCCAAAAGAATGCTGTCTCTGGTGTAGGCCAATTAGTTTCAACGACAATGCATTGTTATCAGAGCCATGTTTGTTTGCATGTTCACCAAAGTAGCGTGTGTGGTTAACGCAGACTTGATTCATTGCAAAAGGTTTCTATTTGGTGTTTGAACATCTTAACACAACTCCTGTTTTATCAGAAAGGGAAAAACATCTTATTTTTCATATCTTTTTTAGCTTTCGTGACTCAGGAATACATACTCTTGGTTCTTTCGGTAAAGTCACGTGGGTGGAAATTATAGATACGACGTTGATCGCAATACAAGCACCGTATCAGGTGTGAAACAACACGCAAGGACTGGGTAGGATGTAGGTTAACTACCTTGCCTGGTGCAAAGGTCGTGGGTTTGATGACCCACGCCTGGCTGTATATTGGAGTTTGCGTGTCTCTCTCTCTCATCATCATNACGGTGGCTAGGAGATGTTAACTACCTCGCCTGGTATACAGGAGGTCGTGGGTTTGATCCCGCCCCTGACGCCTGCTGTATATTTGGAGTTTGTGTGTCTCTCTTCATGTGGTCACGTGGATTTCTTTGCTAGGGTCCTCCGGGTTTTCTCTCCACATTTAGAATCAACGTCACGCGTTTAGAGTATCTATTGGACATCTGTGAAAAAAGCTTCATAGCTCATCGGATTTGTCCGGTACAAATAATAATTCTCATTCTGTATTTTGACTGCTATAATTGTCCACGTGATTAGCGACTTCGTTGAACTATCATTTGTGAAAGACAGGTCGCTTCTGAAAGAAGAGCTACGTATGTCAGTGGGACCTTACCTGGTAAAGTAAAAAACATAATACTGTATTAGCTTAGTTTAGTATGTAGAGGGCTGTACATGGACTCCTCTATTTACAAACATTCGACTTAAGAGATACGAACAAACCTGTCCATATGTCCAGTTGCCTGTTCGGACCGAGAGCCATAAGTTCAAACACTGCACAATAGATGATGGTGGCATCTACATGTACAGAACATGAAGAACCAGTGGCATTTACATCTGCAGAACGTGTAGAACCAGTGGCATCTACAACTGCAGAACGTGAATAACCAGTGGCAGCTGCATCTGCAGAACGTGAAGAACCAGTGGCATCTACATCTGCAGAACGTGAAGAACCAGTGGCATCTACGTCTGCAGAACATGAAGAACAAGTGGCATCTACATCTGCAGAATATGAAGAACCAGTGGCATTTACATCTGCAGAACGTGAAAAACCAGTGGCATATACATCTACAGAACATGAAGAACCAGTGGCATCTACGTCTGCAGAACGTGAAGAACCTGTGGCATCTACATCTACAGAACGTGTAGAACCAGTGGCATCTACATCTGCAGAACGTGAAGAACCAGTGGCATCTACATCTGCAGAACGTGAAGAACCAGTGGCATATACATCTACAGAACATGAAGAACCAGTGGCATCTACGTCTGCAGAACGTGAAGAACCTGTGGCATCTACATCTACAGAACGTGTAGAACCAGTGGCATCTACATCTGCAGAACGTGAAGAACCAGTGGCATCTACATCTGCAGAACGTGAAGAACCAGTGGCAGCTGCATCTGCAGAACGTGAAGAACCAGTGGCATCTACATCTACAGAACGTGAAGAAACAGTGACATCTACATCTGCAGAACGTGAAGAACCAGTGGCATCTACATCTGCAGAACGTGAAGAACCAGTGGCATCTACATCTGCAGAACGTGAAGAACCAGTGGCATCTACAACTGCAGAACGTGAATAACCAGTGGCAGCTGCATCTGCAGAACGTGAAGAACCAGTGGCATCTACGTCTGCAGAACGTGAAGAACCAGTGGCATCTACATCTGCAGAACATGAAGAACAAGTGGAATCTACATCTGCAGAACGTGAAGAACCAGTGGCATTTACATCTGCAGAACGTAAAGAATCAGTGGCATCTACGTCTGCAGAACGTGAAGAACCAGTGTCATCTACATCTGCAGAACACGAAGAACCAGTGGCATCTACATCTGCAGAACACGAAGAACCAGTGGCATCTGCAGAACATGAAAAACCAGTAGCATCTACATCTGTAGAACGTGAAGAACCAGTGGCATCTACATCTGTAGAACGTGAAGAACCAGTGGCATCTACATCTGTGGAACTTGAATAACCAGTGGCATATACATCTGCGGAACGTGAAGAACCAGTGGCATCTACATCTGCAGAACATGAAGAACCAATGGCATCTACACCTGCAGAACACGAAGAACCAGTAGCATCTACATCTACAGAACGTAAAAAACCAGTGTCATCTGCATTTGTAGAACGTGAAGAACCAGTGGCATCTACATCTGCAGAACCAGTGGCATCTACATCTACAGGAGATTATATAACTTTTAAAACCATTCCCCGTATTTAGTGTACACGCCATACAACGTGTTCGGAATCGTCAGGAATCAACTTGGACTTACAAACAAATCGACTCACGAACAGACAGCTGGGACCTGACGCGATCGTAAGGAGAGTCCCAGTATTGAGATTTAGATGTCGACGAGTCTCACTGTCGCCCTCTAGCTGACACACAAGTGATCACGGTGTAGCCAGAGAAATCTTTAAACTTAACGAATTGTGAATGTTGTGGTGGGTTTACTCTGCAACACACAACGGGTTAGTACTGTACTAGTATACTACACTATACACTACACTATACACTACACTATAATTGTAAATGTTGTAGTGGGTTTACTCTCTAATACACAACCGGTGTGTGTACTGAACTAGTATACTACACTATACAGTACACTACACACTACACTATACACTACACTATACACTACACAACTACACTATACAACCACACTATACACTACATTATACACTACATTATAATTGTAAATGTTGTAGTGGGTTTACTCACCAACACACAACCGGAGTGTGCTGAACTAGTATACTACACTATACACTACAAAATACACTACACTATACACTACACTATCCACTACACTACACACTACACTATACACTACACTATACACTACACTACATACTACACTATACACTACACACTACACTACACACTATAATTGAAATATTGTAGTGGGTTTACTCTCCAACACACAACCGGTGTGTGTGCTCTACTAGTAACTAATCGGCACGTTCTGTGGCTACGTGACAAACCCCTTACTAATTGGCTGTGTGGTCGCGTGGTGGCGGGTTTAACGACACAACATTATATTCACTCGATCAAGCCCCCCTCCCCCAAATCCTCTATTATGGATAATATTTGTCGCGAAAGCCCTGTTACTAATACAGCGTGTTAAATTCAATTCTTGTATTCAACTGCTACAACTACAGCATGTTAAACTCAACTATTTATTCACCAAGTGAAGCCCGCTTTTACAGAGGCGACCTTTTGCGTGTGTGACTATCGCTATCCATCGCAGTGGCCCAAATAATCATCATCATCATCATTGCAGGCGTGTGGCAATTCATAGCAGCAGCATCAGCTAAATAATTGAGAGCGGTGGTGGTTATTCTTCTTATTCTTAGGTTTTTTCGGTAAAGTCACGTAGGTAAAACATCAAAATTAATATAAATAAAATAAAAATCACGACGTTTCGGAGGCAACACAAGTCTCCGTCATCAGGTGGGACCGTCACAGCCAGATTAGCTGCATCACTTGATTTTTTATTTTATTTGATATAATTTTGATGTTTTACCTACGTGACTTTACCGAAAAAACCTAAGAATATGAATCCTTGCAGTCACGAAAGCTTCAAATCTAGAGTTATTCTTCTTCTGAACCTGGGGTGCATTTCACACTCCCTGGGGGGGGGGGGGTACGAGATGCCCCTTTGTGGGGGGCCAAGCGAGACGTGGCCACATTTCTTCGTCCAAGAAAGTAAATCATNCAAAACGCAAATCACGGCGCCCGTTGGCAAACGAAAGTGCGACTTAACTTTGTTTCAACGAAGCCCTTACGTAATCAACGTTTTTGGTTTAGATCGCGTTATTTATAAATGTGTCGTAACCCTCCACCACCCGACACGGCCAATCAGTAAAAAGTGTCACGTTGACAAAGACAAATAGTTCACTGCTTTAGCCCACCGGTGTGTTGAAGCCACAACATTTACAATTTGAGTACTTGTGGCTTCAACACACCGTGGGCTAAAGCAGTGAACTATTTGTCTTTTGTCAACGTGACACATTTTTACTGTTGGCCGTGTCGGGTGGTGGAGGTTATGACACATTCATAAATAACGCGATCTAAACCCAAAAACGTTGATTAGAATAATTGGTCGCGAAAGCCTGCCGCGTGTTAAAGCCCTTACGTGTTCATCGACGTCGTAAATGTTGTCTTTTAATTTCTACACAACGATTGAGGACCAGACGGGGGTGCAAGGCTGCAGTCGAGGGTTGTAAGAGACCCGCTGTTCGAAACGCGCGTTTGTTAAATCTCGACTTGAAGCTTTCGTGACCGCAGGAATCCATACTCTTTGGTTCTTTCGGTAAAGTCACGTGGGTAGAAGAATAACACTGGTCAACACACTTTTTCTGGCTTAAGGTATTCCACGGGTTTAAGGTAATTTTGGGGTGCTGATTCCAAATCTGGCATCAGNTTTTGTCTATGACATCAGGTTTTTGAGATATCAAATTTGTAATAAAAACTACAGAAGAAAAATATTAAATAAATGTGGATATCTACATAAAATGATATTATAAGCACACTTTCCTAAAAATACAGCACCATATTTTAACACTAAAGCAGTCGCTGACTCGCAACAACTTGCAATCGTAAGTGACAGAGTTAATTTCGGGTAAAATCAATGAAAATGGGGTATGCCGATAGCATAAAAATGAGATGTGATAGAGCAAATCTGAGATCAGATTTGGAATCAGCACCCTGAAATTAGTCTAGAACAGCTGCAAAAGTCCAGTGTAATAGACCACGACGTTTCGATCGCAACACTAGCAAACTAGCAATCGTCATCAGGTGGGACAACCCCAGCAAGCACAAAACTGCTGAAATAGGCGACAAAGCTGCCGTGGCACTAGGTTATATAGGCCTCGGCGGTAGGGGGGGAGAGAAGGGGTGGGGGAAGAAAGGGGGCGGGGCAGGAAGTAGAACCCTGCAGCAGCACTACAGAGGTCGCAATCGGGTACCCGATACCCGACCCTACCCGATACCCGGACCCTACCCGATACCCGGACCCTACCCGATACCCGTACNTGTACCCTACCCGATACCCGTACCCTACCCGATACCCGGCTACCCGTACCTACCCGATACCCGTACCCTACCTGATACCCGTACCCTACCCGATACCCGCTACCCGTACCCTACCCGATACCCGGACCCTACCCGATACCCGCCTACCCGTACCCGGCCCCATACCCTACCCTACCGGCTACCCGTACCCTACCGATACCCGATACTTGTACCTACCGATACCCGTACCCTACCTACCCTACCCGTACCCTACCCGATACCCGAGGGTACCTGATACCCGTACCCTACCCGATACCCGCTACCCGTACCCTATACCGGCTACCCGTACCCTACCGATACCCGTACCCTACCCGATACCTGATACCAGATACCCAAACCCTACCCGATACCCGGCTACCCGTACCCTACCCGATACCCNATACTTGTACCCTACCGATACCCGTACCCTACCCGATACCCGGCTACCCGTACCCTACCCGATACCCGTACCCTACCTGATACCCGTACCCTACCCGATACCCGGCTACCCGTACCCTACCGATACCCGGACCCTACCGATACCCGGACCCTACCCGATACCCGTACCCTACCCGATACCCGGCTTCCCATACCCTACCCGATACCGGCTACCCGTACCCTACCCGATACCCATACTTGTACCCTACCCGATACCCGTACCCTACCCATACCCGGCTACCCGTACCCTACCCGATACCCGTACCCTACCCGTACCCTACCCGATACCCGGCTACCCGTACCCTACCCGATACCCGTACCCTACCCGATACCTGATACCAGATACCCGGACCCTACCTGATACCCGGCTACCCGTACCCTACCCGATACCCGGCTACCCGTACCCTACCGATACCCGTACCCTACCCGATACCTGATACCAGATACCCGGACCCTACCTGATACCCGGCTCCCGTACCCTACCCGATACCGGCTACCCGTACCCTACCCGATACCCGTACCCTACCCTACCCGCTTCCATACCCTACCCGATACCCGGCTACCCGTACCCTACCGATACCCGTACCCTACCGATACCCGTACCCTACCTACCCGCTACCCGTACCCTACCCGCACCATACCCGTACCC